>VWZD01007563.1:146796-175704 GCA_013396695.1 Sakesphorus luctuosus | reverse complement strand
CTAACTAACTAACTAACTAACTAACTAACTAACTAACTAACTAACTAACCTAACTAACTAACTAACTAACTAACTAACTAACTAACTAACTAACTAACTAACTAACTAACTTTCTTAAGAATACTTCCCAAAATATTGTGATATGTTCTATAGCTGGTACATACACACTGTAGGTGACTGTGTTGTCAGACTGGGGCTATGACATGCCCAATTTTAAGCCTGTATAACCCCCACCTAATTAATGCTTCAATTAAGTACATGTCTAATACCTTAGATGACTGAAAGCTGAAGTTTGTTTGCAAATTCAGAGCAAATACAGACGTTTTTGTTTAGAGTAAGTACAGATGTTAAATGTGTGTTTAAGAAAAGCTCTTTCTATTTTTTAACCTTATTATTTAGCACATTACTCCAGTCTGAAACACATGAATAAAAGAAACCCTGAAAGGCAGAGGGGCTCAGCCTGGACACCTATGATGCAAGTTTGCAACTTATATATTACAGGACTGTGTTAATTGCTTTAATTCATTTCCACAACCACAGAAGAAAGAAAAGAGACAAAGGAAGATGGAAAAAAAGTATGTATTACAAGGTAAAAACTGTCCTGTTTTCACACTTAAATATATTCAGTCTCATAACCCCCTTTTTTTCCCCTTAAAAACCCCTCAGATGTGTGACCAGGGCACTGCAAGGACTGGAGGCTGGGGAGTTGGAGATGGGTAACTGGGAGCTTGGAGTGCATAATTTTTCACTGATTGATGTGCTAAAGTCCTCAGAGCACAACAAGTTAAGGACTAAGTAAATAATTGATTAGCTGTCAGCCTTCTTGGTCATCCTTCTGAAAGGATTAGCGAGAGCCAAGGGCCAGAGAAGTAAGTCATGCTCTCCAGATACTCTATGAACCAGGACAAAAAAACTGCTTTCAGTTCAAAGGAGAAGTTCAAGTCCTTTCAATCCAAAGTTTAAAGCACTGGTGGCTCAGAAATGGCTGGTTCCTTCACTCCTGTGCTTCTCAAAATTAGTCTGTCACCAATAAAGAAAATAGATTAAAAAAAAATTAAAAATGATCAATATGTTTCTGTTACACTGATTAAAATCAGGCAAAGGCCATGTGGGAAAGCAATTCCACATATCTGGATAGCAAAAAAACCCCACAACAACAACAAAAAAAAACCCCCACAAAACTCCATAAAACCACAAAACAACGATAACAATAAAAACACCAAAAAAAACCCAAAAAAACCCCCAAAAATAAAAACCAACAAAAAAATCAGTTTCCACCTGGTTGTGTAACCAAAAATATTTGTATTTAAACAAGTGTGACAGTCAGAGGGAATGGAAAATTCTCCACGGTAGAACTGGCTGACTCATCCTTTATTGTTTGGTTGGTTTGTTGACTTCTTTTATTAAATATTAATTGTATTAAAAAAAAAAGAAATTAAAATACTTTGCACTTCAGGGCTACACACATTAAGGTTATCCCTTAATCCAAGCTCAGTTTTGCACTCTGTGTTTTCTGCCACCTCCAAAATGAGGGAAAGCCTTTGATCTGGGGCCAGTGAAGTTACAGGAGTGGAAGGGTGGTAGAAGTTGTTTGGTAGAAACAGCTTTTAGACATTGCTGTTCTTCAAACCTCTGTTGCAGCTGTGCCAGTAAAGCAAATGCAAACTGGAAATTTTGGACTGGAAGTACAAATAGTTTCATTCCAGACTAGGTTCTACCTAAAGAAATTCTGTATAAGGGTTTGCTTTGGGGCATGTGCCCAATGGGATGGAATATCCCTGGGCTCAGCTGGGGTCACTTCTCCTGACTGGCAGCTCCTTGTGCCCCTTCCCAGCTCCCCTGTGCTTGCAGGACAAGCTGAGAAGCCAAGGAGATCTTGTATTTTCTGAGGAAACTCAGAACAAGATTGTTTAATGACAAGGTCCTTAGTTCTTCCTTCCTATAAGGAAAGTGGAGAAAAAAAATTAAAAACACCTCACATTAAAAAACTCCTTAAAAGTGACCTTAACTCAGATTCAGATTCAAATTGGAATGATAATTTTCAGGTTTTCATTTTTATTATTATTTTGAATTTATCATAGGCAAAAAAAATAGCCTGTGGTTTGTTCTTTGGTTACAAATATGATGTTTTCTCATGTGCTGAGCCACTGGCAGGGACATTTTTCCCTGACTATTGCCAAAGGCTTAACATGACCTGGAGAACTTCTGGAATATTAAATGGACAACCTGGTGGATGTTATTGCCAAAATTATTCCTGTCTTCTTGTCAGGGTTCTTTAGGACTAACAGAGTGGAGGTAGAGTCTTATTTTAAAAATCAGTACAAGTGTTAGAGAAATCAGTGGCACCAAAATTGAGGTTTTGATTCAAGGCAGTGCTGCTCAGTGCAGGTTGTTGCACAACATTTGCAGTCAGGGAGTTGTTCATAATAATCCCTCACCTAAGTTCCTGTATAAAAACACAAATCATTATCTTCTGCAGTTACATTAATTGGAAAAGACAGAATGCAGCGAGTTTGCTTCCCTTTTTTCTTCTTTTCTTTTTTTTCTTTTTTTCCTTAGGTTAACTGTATTCATTAAGATCTGTAGAAAACAGATGCCATTCTACATTAATGCATTCAGCCTCCATTGCTTATTGAAATATTTGCACTACTTTGAATTTACAAAATAAGCTTAAGCTGTTAATGGACTTTGAATAGAAAGATATAAAGAATCTCAGTCTTCACTGTTTCCTACTAATTACTAATTCTGTTTCCAAAAGGAGGTTTAATGTTTCTGCCTCAAATCACCCGTGCATGCCTTTGAGAATGTGTATTTAAAAGAGCTCCTGCTGCGTGGTAGGATTTCATTCTGTAGGATTCTTGTAAACATGTAAAAATTAACTTGTGCATCTGGTTTGCATAATGGAAAATCTCTGGGATGTGCAGACACCAATGTGTGCACACAGAGACACATACACATATAATATATTGTCCCCTGCACAGAGCAAGAGTTCAACCCATGCAAACTTGACATACTAAATTAATTTCCAAGCATTTTGGATCACTTTGATGAACAACAATTTGCTTCTTTCTTTCTTAGCTTGCATCTTTATGTACCAAACTTACTCATCTTCTTATATATTCAATTTGTTAATAGCTAAGTTATGTATCCTGTTTGTACCATAAAAATACCTCAGAGTGCAATATCTCTTTACTCATCCAGTGCATGATTTGGATATAGCTTTCAACTCTAATTAAATGTGTGAATCTATTATAAATAGTGTTACTAAATATCCCAAACACTTATGAATATGTTGCCCAAATCACCCCAAAATATAATGTTGGCTGTTCTTTCTGTGGTTTGCCTTTAGCCTTTGGGTCTCACTAGAAATCCTTAAATGCTGTTTATAAAAGAGAAGGTGCTGCAAAATGCTTAGAAATCAATGTAACAGCTCATATTCTGGGTTGAACTGGTTGAACTGATGCCTTATGCTGGTGAGTGGGGTTTGCCCCATGGATGAGCAGAGCTGTTTGGGTGTGTTCTGGCACCTGGGAGAGGGGAAACTCCACCAAAGGCCACGTTGGGTACTCCAGAGATAGTCACTAGTTCCACCTCATCCCAGAACCTTCTGTTTTCCGTCTTATTCTGCCTTCCAAAGAGCAGCTTTGTTTCTCATGTTTGGATGGGATATTGGGAAGGAATTCCTGGCGGAGAGAGTGGGCAGGCCCTGGCACAGGGTGCCCAGAGAAGCTGTGGCTGCCCCATCCCTGGGAGTGTCCAAGACCAGGTTGGACAGGGCTTGGAGCAACCTGGGCTGGTGGGAGGTGTCCCTGCCCATGGCAGGGGGTGGAATGGGATGACCTTTAAATTCCCTTCCAACCCAAACCCTTCTGTGAGTCTGTGATTCTGTGCCCATAACATTTAAAAGACACAGTTTCTAGGAAGGCTTCGTGTGTAACTACCTCAACTGCACTGCAATTAGGCTTTTCTGCAGTTGGAACAACTGTTTGTACACTCATTAAGTTGTTAATAACTTAATTAGACCAGCAGCACATTTCTGGCTTCACACACATGGTGTGGTCCCTTTAGCCCATGATGTGACTTGCGCATGTAACCAACTGCAATATGTGAATATGTGGGGAGAAAACATGAAGTACTTTACACCCTGCAATATTCAATACTTTAGTCAATATTTTATTTTTGTAACAAATGAGAAGAGACAAAAGTTTTTCCCCTTAGAAAGAGGAAGGTTAGCAAAGGCAAAATCCTACCAGGAAAAATTTCTCAGTGAAACACAGTTGTATAATGACCTAGATGCTCATTTCTCATTATTTATAAAGCCTTCTTGTTTTATAAAAGTCACACATGGATAATTTTCTCCTTTTTAAATATTATGTCTTTCCCCATTGTTCCTGGGAGGCATTTTAATGCAGATAATTGAATTTCAATTAATTCTGCATATGTTGTTCCAGATTATAGTTGCTTACCACTGCTGATGTGGGCCTGCCATTATTCACACCCTGCCACATACTCAGTTCCCTGTGACCACTTTTTAAGTCTTGTGTGAACACATTGAGTTTATTACTCACTAAGAAATTATCAAAGGTGCCATATCAAGCTCTTATAAACCTGATAATCTTTATGAGTATTTTTGTGCTCTTTTATCAGCTTGTACTGTTGAAAGGCAAATAAAAAAATATTTCAGAGAAAATTGGAATAGTGGTGGGTTATTACATTAAATTAAGAAATGCTGAGCTGAGATCTAAATCCAAGATCTGTTCAGTGCTCAGAGGTTAAAACTGAGAGAAACTTTGTGAAATACCCACACATGCTGTAAAACAGAGAAGCTGGGTGAAGAATTTTGATATTAATGCTAGCACACATCTTGCACTCATAGAATCATAAAATCATAGAATGAATTGGGTTGGAAAAGACCTCTGAGATCATCAAGTCCAACCCTTGGGCCAACTCCAGTCCCTTTACCACATCATGGCACTCAGTGCCACGGCCAAGCTCAGGTTAAAAACCTCCAGGGATGGGGAATCCACCCCCTCTCTGGGCAGCCCATTCCAATGCCTGAGCACTCTCTCTGCAAAGAAGTTTTTCTGCTCTCCAACTTCAATTTCCCCTGGCAGAGCTTGAGCCCCCCGTGCCCCCTTGTCCTGTTGCTGAGTGCCTGGGAGTAGAGACCAACCCCCACCTGGCCACAACTTCCCTTCAGGGAGTTCTAGACAGTGCTGAGGTCACCTCTCAGCCTCCTCTTCTCCAGCACAAACACCCCCAGCTCCCTCAGCCTCTCCCCACACCACTTGTGCTCCACTCCCTTCTCCAGCCTCGTTGCTCTTCTCTGGCCCCGCTCCAGCCCCTCAATCTCTTGCCTCAACTCAGGGGCCCAGAACTCAACACAACACTCAAGGTGTGGCCTCCCCAAGGCAGAGTCCAGGGGAAGGGTCATTGCCCTGGGCCTGCTGGCCACGCTAGTTTGGATCCAGGCCAGGATGCCATTGGCCTTCTTGGCCACCTGGGCACACTCTTGGCTCCTCTTGAGCTTCCTGTCCCTCAGTCCCCCCAGGTCCCTTTCTGCCTGGCTGCTCTCCACCCACTCTGTGCCCAGCCTGGAGCGCTGCAGGGCTTGGGGTGGCCAAAGGGCAGGACCTGCACTTGGCCTCGTTGAACTCCATCCCATTGCAATCAGCCCATCTCTCCAGTCTCTCCAGATCCCTCTGCAGAGCCCTCCTGCCTTCCAGCAGGTCGACACTCCCTCCCAACTTGGTGTCATCAGCAAATTTGCTGCTGATGGACTCAATCCCCTCATCTAAATCATTAATAAAGATGTTAAACAGGACTGGACACTCCATTACATCTGGATCCTGTTGAATATGATTGAGAACATGAGGTTTCAACTCCTTTTCCCACCATCGTTCCGGGGAAGCCTTTCTGTAATTAAATGTTTTCCTCACGTTATCAGAGCCACTTCAAAGCGCACTGAAGTGGCACTGAAGAAGGGGCCACTTTTTCTGGCAGCTTAGATCTTGAGAATACCTTCCTTCAGAAACTGCTTGAAAGTGAATTGTGCCTGGAAAAAAAAGGAGCAGAGGTGGAATCTATTGAAATTCTTTCCAGGCAAGACTGAAATTCCACAACTAGGCTTGTAACAAAGGGCTCTTCTTGTGAGAGGATTAAAATCTGCAAAAGAGCATTGTGTTTTCCTTTGATACGACATTCCTGTCCAACAATGTCTATTAGTATTATAAAGAAGACCAAATACATGAAGTCATTATTAGGATAACAATGGCAGCCTCAAAAATATGTCATTCCTTTCCCTTCCATAAAGACAGAGGGCAATGGACTGGGTTTCTCAACTCTTCCTCAGGGATGTTATGACTCTGCTCTTGCCTCTGCTCATTATGCAACTAATTGCCACAATTGCTCTTAATTGGAGAAATTAAAGCTTTTGTTGTAATGCTTCTATGCCATTCAGAGCTGAAATTACATCAGAAAAAGAAGGCTGCAGCATTTAAATTCAACAACTTGCTGGTTTCATTTCACAGAATCTTCATGGAATGTTTTGGGTGGGAAGGGACCTTCAAGACCATCCAGTGCCACCCCCTGCCATGGGCAGAGACACCTCCCACCAGCCCAGGTTGCTCAACACTTCAACCAACTGGCTGAATCTTAAATAAGTTTATGTGCAACTCCTGCCTTACACATAAATAAAAAAAATAATCCTAAAATCATCCCTGGAAGCCTCAGTGTTCCTGTAGGAATGAGCTTGGATGAATTACTCCATTCAGTCTGCTCATCTGGCAAAACAGAGACACAGAACTTGCTCAGTCATAATCAATCTTACATTGGAAGCCATCATCTAAAATCAAATTTAGTTTGATTTCCTCTAAATCCAAATTATTAAATTGCACCAAGTTGTTCCCAGGAATGCAGTAGCCCTGATACTAGAGGGAGAATATAAAACACCTTTAGTTCTTTGTTTGTAAAAACACTTTTTTTCCTTTAAAAAGGGAATCATTTTTTATGGAGGGAAATTCTTGCGCAAGTACAAAATTGTATTTTCTGTTTTAAACTGACTCAACCTACGACTTTCTCATCTGACTTCCTGCATAAAAAGTAGCTCTAAGAACCTTACCCAGTGATTTTTATAGTGAAGGTATTTGTGTTTTTTCTAGTTATGCAAGACAGAAATACTAAGTGAAGGCAGACCAGGCCTTTTAGGAAAAAATCCAGTCTTAATGTCAAAGCTCCAGCTACATCTAAATTCGATTAGATGGGCTATCCCAGTGGTAAAAAACATTTCCTACAAAAAAAGCACAACAAACCAAAATACCGTTTATTCTCAATTTTATTCTTTGGTTTGGTTTTTGATTTCTTTTGCCATTTGATATTATTACACCAAAGTCAATCCTGAACTGACATCCAGCTATTCTAAGGACAGAAAGGAGAGCCACCTGCACAGCTCCTGCATCAGATGAAAAAGGAATTAAGTTTGATGAATGTTGTTTATGTCTCACTAACAGCCCTAAAGGCATCTTATAATTTTGTGATAAGAAAATATTTCCTTGTCAAGAGCCATTAACATCTGGTTTTTTGGAGAAGTTTAGTCATTACATGCTTTGCCTGACAGCTCAATGTAGTACAGCTTGATGGATAACCGAGGGAAAGGCTTCAAAGGGCTCCAAATGAAGCCAACGTTCCAAATTCAGTGCAAAATGCTGAAGTGCAATACAAACACCAACCCTCTAATTGAAAACCAAAACAGGGCGCCTTCTTGTTTCAGTTAATTTTAATGGTGTTAAAGGAATAAGACTTCAACACCGTCTCTGCCTCTCTCTGTTAAAGTTGCTCTTTTCACCTCACCGATTGCCAATGTTTCAGCTGTTAGCTACAGTGACCTTTGGAAATATCTACTGCAAAATTAATAGGATTCAGAAATATTCATTAGCACAGAGAAGTTTCGCTGTGGACTCAAGTTTGGCTTGTAGGGTGTTGGTCTTTAATGAACTTTGAAAATGAATCCTCTTTACACGGCAAGAAAGAGGTTGCACAGTACATTCCTCTAGTGAAAAATATTTTGCAATTTTAGACACAGACTTAAAAACCTTCATTTTTGCTGCATCCCAGTGTTCAGCCAGTCAAGAGTACCCCAAGAATGGCTTGCGGGACCAAGGAATTCAGAGGGAGCTCTGATGGGAGGGAGGCACATGAGAGCTGGATGTGGGGACAGATGGCAGAGGAGACATAGAAATACATGGATAGAAAAGGATGGTGTTAGAAAAACCAGAGATCAGGTAGAGCTGAAATTTGTAAGAGTTTCAAGGGCAAGAAGAAGAGCTCTTACTGCTCCCCCAGCAGTGGAGAATGAACAAAGCAAATATGGGCTTGCTGGTGAACAGGGAGGGTGATTTAGTGCCACAAGGCACAGAGAAGGCAGAGATCATAAATGTCTTCTAAGCTTTGCTACTCACTCCCAGGCCTCCCAGACTTTTGTGCCCAGAGCCAGAGGATAGGAGGAGAGGAGCTCCCAGCAGTGGGAGAGGAGATACTCCAGCAGGGAGTTCTTCAGAAGCTCAAGGTTGGTTGCATGCAAGCATCAAGAAAAAGAAGGATGCTGTCCTTGCAGCTGCCACCACTTTTTGTCATTGCTTTATTAAACTGCTTTTATCTTGACCCATGAGGTTTTTATCCTGTCTTGTTTTCCTCTACCCTGTTCTGCTGAGCTGAGAAAAGGTTTGATGAGCAATTGGTGTCAAGATCAGCTCACCACAGGCATGAGGATGGTCCTGTCCAGGGCTGGGTGACTCAGGAGAGGAGCCTGAGTGAGCAGGGCTTGTCCAGCTCAGACAGGGAAAGCTTTGCAGGCAGCAGAGGGAGCAAAACTGTCCCTGTGGGATGCTAGTGATGCTGGTTGGTTCGTAATCAATGATAGATTAGCAGCAATTGTTTCAAAAATTATCTCCTTCCACCAGCCCAGGTTGCTCCAAGCTCTGTCCAACCTGGCCTTAGACACTCCTAGGGATGGGGCACCCACAGCTTCTCTGGGCACCCTATGCCAGGAATTCCTTCCCAATATCCCAACTAACCCTACCCTCTGGCAGTGGGAACTCATTCCCCTTGTCCTGTCCCTCCATCCCTTCTCAACAGTCTCTCTCCATCTTTCCTGTAGCCCCTTCAGGCACTGCAAAGCCACAGTTGGGTCAGCCCAAAGCTTCTCTTTTCTGAGGTGCCCAGCAGGAGAACAATATGACAGACTTAAACTGAAAAAAGGATTGTTCCAGTTAGATATAAAGAGGAAGAGAAGTCACTCTGATGTTGATTAACTGTTGGGACAGGTTGTCACAAAGACTGTGGCATCTCTGCCCTTGGTTCTCCAGATGTGACCACTATACTGGATGTGGGCACCAAGGTGTGGCAGTGGCGGCACTGGGGGCACCTCTGTGAAAACATAGTAGGCAAAGGGCAAAAATATGACACAGGTAGAGGAGTGAAGGGAGAAAAAGTAGAGATAAACAGCACTGATAACACCAAAATCAGGGAATAAGGAAGAGGAGATACTTAAGACCCCAGGATGGAACCCTTATGACTCCTTTGTCCCTTTTGTGTGTTGTTGGTTTGTTGTTTATTGGTTTTGGTTTTTCGTTTTGTTGTTTTGTTTGTTGTTTTTTAATTAAACCCTTCATACATCCACTGTCTCTTGTTTGCTCATTTATTCAGAAAAGTTCCTCTGTTTCAATGATTTGCCGAAAGTCCTTTCACAGGAATTTTCCTCACAGACTTTCAGGAGCGTAAAAAACTTGCTGAGTCAGAGTTGCCTACACAACATCCCCAGAAATGCTCCTGCAACTGTTTTACCTCTGCCAGAATTGACTTCAACTTTAGAATGAAGTCACTGATAACAAATAGAATTGTTAAGTCCTCTTGATTTGTATAACAGGTGTAGAGTTGGTGTTGTGGGATTGGGTTGTAAGAGGACAAAGCTGGTGGGGAGGCCACTTGCACACAATGATGTGGCTCCTCTGCCCATTGTCACCCTCTCAGGTGTTTCAGTGCAACAGCCTTTGATTCATCTCTTGTTTGCACAGCACTTTTGGTGGAACACAACGGAATAATGTTTTCCAGAGTGAGGCTGTGAAGCCCAATTGTTTTTACTCTCAATGATTTGTAAGCTCCAAGGGTGCATTTCATCAATGGCACAGGGTATTAATGGGATTTTAACGTGCACCTCCCTCATATATCAGTGGGATAATAGAGTCACAAGCAGACTTGCATGATAAATCATTACAGCTTTAAAGGCAAAGTTAATGCTTTTGCTCACACAAAGGTGGTTATACAGTGTGTATTTTATTTTTGCCCCATCCTAGGGAGCTTTTATAGGCTGTCTCATCAAATTACACTGCAGTCTCTGTCCCTGTATGCACTCTAAAATCTCTATTAGCAGAGAGGAAAATGCCCAGACAACACAAGGAAATTCAAACGCACCAAAATCTGGATGTGGAAATTATTTTAGAAGCTTTGGGAGGCAGCATTTCAAAGTGCTTAGGTTGATAAATCATTAGCAGATTATTAGCTTTGCAGATAAATATGTGTGTAAGTAAATGCTGTGACACTGACTGGAGCCACACACATTTGCTGTAATTACACTGGAAAACGACGCTGTGAGTCCACTAATTTAATTATTTCTGGCAGAAATTCTCCAAGAACTCTCCCCTATGGCCTGTATATCACATGTTTCATGTGTAGGGCTATACAATATTTACAAAACTGTGTTTGCCGTGGTTGAGCTTAGTAAGGAAAACCTAAATAATACACATTGGTTAGAAATATATTCCTTTGCTCCCTGTAAATCATTCCCTTTGAACAATGAGCATTCCTGTGAGGACTGCACCATGGGAAAATGTCTTTGCACTCCACTACATAAACTAAAGGAGTTTATTCATTTTCATTAACAACCTATTTGGAGCTTTGGAAGGATGTTCGTGTTGTTCTCCATTGTCTCAATGCAAGTGTTAGGAGTTAGATTTTCCAGGATTGATTAAATTGATAGGTTTATTTTCTGTGTTTAAGTGGTGCAAGATGGAGGTGATCCTCACAATTTCCCTCCCATCCCTCCCTGAATTCCCACCAATCAGCTCTCATTTCCAAGATAAAGTACTACTGTTAAAAATAAGAAGTCCTATTCCCTTTTTTCTCTCCTATAAACCTGCAATTGCCTCAAACATCAAAGAAAGTCAAGACTGAATATTTTCAAAGTGATCTGAGACATTTTCTTTGGTCTGCAACTACATCTGGAATTCTTGTTTGAAGGTGCATTTTGGGTTCTGGACTGGACCAGATTTGCAGCTCCTGGCTCTGCTTTCACTTGTGCTTTCAGGTCAGGGGAGCTTCTGGTTTGTGTGAAAGGGAAATGAAATCTCCTTCTCTTTCTGCATCTGTAATGTCTGAAATCAAATTACCATTCCCCTTTCTCCAGGCCCTAATTTGGATTCCCACGATGTAAGGAACTTATGTTAATTCACTTTAAAGTCAGGACTGTCACATTAGCCAGAATCAGATGGTGTGAAGCTGCTTTATTTTCACTGAGGTGAGACTGTCACTTAACATAACTGCAGGGGGAATTTCCAACCTTGCAGGAGTTCCATCTGCTTGGATATCACATTCCTGACAAGTGCACTCAGGGAAAACATGGCAGGTCATGGGAAAAGGGTGAAGGGAAAACGATGTCTTCAGGATTTTGGGGACTGGGAGCAGAGGGCAAAGAACTCACAAAACTACCCCACTTCTATTTTAAATTAGAATCTATTTTCTTAATTAGTTAGAGTGGGAGAAATCAAGAAGTTCATAAAATCTGTCAGTCATGACAAACAAAGCTCTGTTTCTTCCCACAAGGTGAAACAATTCAGATGTGGAGGAAGAGTCTGTGCAGAAGAAGAGTTGGCCACATTCTAGAAACACTGAGACTTTGAGATGTCTTTCTGTCATCGTAGTTATGCTTGAAATCAAATCAATTACACACTCACACATAAATTAATATAGTTATTTGTATTTTAAAAACTGGCTTTATGTCCTATAACTTTGTGCAGAAATCGGGGCAGCAATGTAGAAAAAGATAATTAAAATGATTGTCTCATTAGAAGTTTCAGTGTGAAGAACACAGAACATCCTGAACCTCCTGCAATCAACTATGACATCTAATTAAGAAACTGAAACAGCTGAATAAACTCAAACTGTTCCTCATCATTGTTTTAACTATCCCCCTCCCCCTTGAAATATGGATCCATGAACTTGGATTTAAGTTGTGTTTAATATGTTTTGATAATAAACTCATCAGGCATTTTTAAGAGAAGTTTGACTTGTTATTACTAATTCTGAACCCAAACAAAGATAGGACAAGGGACAACAAGCAGAAACAGAAACACAGGAGTTCTTCAAGCAGATTACAGTAGATGGAGCTTAAATGCCATGATTTTGTTCCTCTGGGGACAAATGGCAACCTGTCATTGTCCTCAGTCTGCCAAAGCAGCATTAAAACCAGCTCATAGGCTTGAAGTTAAGCTTGAGCTAAATCCATGGGGGTCCTGGAAGGTTAAAGAAGTTGTGCTGTATCATTGTGAGCAGGAGAGAAAGAAAATCAATAACTCACCGACTCAGAGAATGGTTTGGGTTGGAAGGGACCTTAAAGATCGTCCCATTCCATCCCCTGCCCTGGGCAGGGACACCTCCCACCAGCCCAGGTTGCTCCAAGCCCTGTCCAGCCTGGCCTTGGACACTCCCAGGGATGGGGCAGCCACAGCTTTTCTGGGCACCTGTGCCAGGGCCTGCCCACCCTCCCAGACAGGAATTCCTTCCCAATATCCCATCTAACTCTGCCCTCTGGCAGTGGGAAACCATTCCCCCTTGTCCTGTCCCTCCAGGCCCTCTTCAAGTGTCTCTCCATCTTTCTTGTAGCACCTTCAGGCACTGCAAGACCACACTGTGGTGTCCCCAAAGCTTCTCTTCTCTAGGCTGGACAATCCCAGCTCTCCCAGCCTTTCCTCCCAGCAGAGCTGCTCCAGCCCTGTAACAATCCTTCTGAATTAGATAAAGTTAAATATTATTTAAGGTTATTAGAATACTCTATTCCACTGGGGATGCAAGACTGTTATTTAGGAAATGGAACTTTCTTCCAGCATGGAACGTTATTTGTCTTAATTAAGGATCTCATGTATCACAGTCAGTTTTCTGACTTCTTGATACTGGAAGTCACAATGTTTGATTTGTGAAGTCAGTTTTCCAAGCCACTGCAGAGTAGAACTGGTATTTTATATTCCAGTTTTTCTTTTTCATCTTTACATGGGTTTGAGCTTTATTTTAATTTATTTAGGTGTTGGATAAGATTGTCAGCCTCATCTTCCTTCTTTTATATTAAATATAAAGGTTTTTATATGCATTCACTTTTAGTTATTGCTTCCATCTGAAAAAAATATCTCTGGAAAATATCCTACCACTAATTAATTGTTTTGTATTTCTTTATCCACACTTTTTTTTTCTCCTTTCAATAACTCACCACACTCCGAGGCAAGTCACTGGAAAATTTCACTGTTTTGCACAAAACCTTTTCTCTGATAAATTTATCATTAAAAATGATTAACCAAGGTCTGAAGTTTTGAATTTTAATCACTCACTTTCTTTTTCTCTCCCATATTAGAGCAGCATCTTTTGGCAACTTGAATAACTCCTTTCTGAGAGATTTATCCATCACTGACTGTCTTATTTGTAACAGAGTTAGATTTGGGAAAAGAGGTTTCCATTACAGACAAACCATTTTGCTTAGTTGACAGCACTTTGAATTTTAAAATATGTATTCAGTTCCTTCTTTCTAACATGAAAGTAAAGACAGGAGAGAGATTTAATCTCACGAATTTGTAGAAGGGGAGTTTCGATGCCCATGGAAAGAGGCCCTAAATTCATAAAAACCACTCACTGTGTAACATTTTCATGGAGTGAATGGTCAGATCCAAAGCTCATTAAAATGATTCAGTTATTAAATCCAGGTTGTTCTTTTTTTTTATTGATATAAATTCAGATTAGGGATTTCAAACCTTTTCTTTCTACAATTATAAACCCTTTGGACTGGAAGGAGGGGCAGAAATGGCCTGTGTACTTTACATAGGCTAAAATGGTAGCAGAAAATTTTTATTTAATACAGAAAATTTTTAAAAAGTTTAAAAATTACCTGTATCTTCTTCCTGTGGCTGAGGCAGGAAAAATTGTTTGCGTCCTGTAGCAAGCAGAGTTAAAGACTCTACTACAAGGAATGAGGGATGAAGATGGGAGATAAAGACTGGAAAATCATGACTTCAGGTGACAGACCAAATTCATAGAATAGAATCATAGAATCATAGAATGGATTGGGGTGGAAAAGACCTCCGAGATCATCAAGTCCAACCCTTGGACCAGCTCCAGTCCATTTACCAGATCATGGCACTCAGTGCCACATCCACTTCTCCAGCTTCACTGCTGCAGTTAAAGGATATCTGTAGGGTTCTGGGGAGTGGGAAGGAGGAATAAAGCCCCTCAGAGAGGTTCCCAGAGCCAGCTGGCCCTCTCTGGGGCTGCTGCCTTCTTCATGGCTTTGGTTGCTGAGTTCAGAGACATCAGGCCCAAGAGCTTATTGAGGAAGGAACCCAAAGCCACGCTCTGGGGCACAGGGTGTGACTCCTGGGAAGGGTCCTGTGCAGGGCCAGGAGTTGGACTGGATGGTCCTTGTGGGTCCCTCCCAGCTCAGCATGTCCTGTGGTTGGGTGAAAACTGAACACCTTCTTCCCTCTCCCTCCTTTCCCAGTTCTAGCTTGTCTGCGAGACGATTCAGTCTGAGATGGTTCTGAGCCCGTGGAGTTTGAGATGATTCTGAGCCCTGGGCTGCTGTGTCCAGACCCTGCAGTGCCCAGTCCTGCCCTGGGTATTGCCCAGCCTGGGGCACCTGCCCTGCCCTGTCCTGCCCTGGCCCTCAGCTCTCAGTTATCTTTCAGCTCTTCTAATTTTCTTGTAGCTCATTTAAAAAGCAACCTTTTGGCAGTCCTCAGGATTCCTCTTGGAATCATAGAGTGGAATCACAGAATCGTTAAGGTTGGAAAAGAACTTTACAACCACCACTGTGTTCACCACTAACCACATCCTCAAGTGCCACATCCACATGTTTTTTGAATGCTCCCAAGGATGGTGACTCCATCACTGCCCTGGGCAGCTCATCCCAATGCTTGGCAATGCTTCCTCTGAAGACTCTTTATCCTGATGTCTAATCTAAACCTCCTCTGGTGTAACTTGAGGTCGTTTCCTCTCATCCTGTCTCATTTTTTCAGCGCAACCAGGAATGGCTCAGGTTCTAGTTCTGGGCTTCTGTTCTGACTCTGTGCCTGCACTTTTAAGCGGTTTCTGCTGTCCCCAGTTAAGCTGCAGGTTGTACAGGAGATGTAACAACAAGCCAATAACATACCCAATGGGCCAGCACTGGAGTCATGCCCAGGTGGCACCAGGGATGGTTAATGTAACACCCAAGGGCATTTCCTGGTTGTGGCAAAAATATATTTACTGGGCAATGGTACAAAAAAATAAATCCTGATTTTTCTCCACCAGCTCTGCTGTATTTGTGTGCTTGAGCTCCAAACAAGCTGATATTACTCCAGTAACTATTATTATGAACTAGGATTTTTAATCCTGCTTTATATGCTTTTATGTTTATAGTGGAATAGTCCTCTGCCTCGGAGCATGGTGGGTACAGTTGCAGGCAGCAGCGCTTGTGTCTTTTAGCTCTGAGGGGTGCTCTTATCTGCCCAACCACTGTGCTTTCCACCTGCTGTGAGTATTCCTTAAAGCTGTTATGGAAAAGGGCAACATCTACTAATTCACTTAACTAGGCATAGCCCGGAATTAGCCAGCAGCAGCAGCCCTGTGTGTCAAAAAAATAGATTCCTTCCTTCTGTTATTCCTGCTTTTTTACCCCCTAGAGGTGTATAGAAGTCAGAATAAAAGGCACAATGGTTATGTAAAAAATGGATATTTCCACTAGCAAAAAATTCAGGGGTTTGGGTGTACTTTGGGTTTTTTCTTCTCCTTTTCTAGTGGGTTCTGGCACTTGTCATTATGACAAACTATGGAATAAAAAAACCCCACAAACAACAAACTAACAAAAAGATCCCAACTACATATTTAAGCCCCCAAAGTACAGCTGAACAAAAGTGTGTGTGAAATGCACTGATTAAAGGACTTCACACATAGTTATCAGGAGGGAAGAAATCAGCTGCCGAGCACAGATGATGTGCTATTCCCCAAACAATTCACTGCAAATATCTGGTTGGTTTGTAATCTGCTTGGCTTTTTCCTCAAGAAGCAAATT
The DNA here is from genome assembly GCA_013396695.1 of Sakesphorus luctuosus. Taxonomy (NCBI): domain Eukaryota; kingdom Metazoa; phylum Chordata; class Aves; order Passeriformes; family Thamnophilidae; genus Sakesphorus; species Sakesphorus luctuosus. Next base: position 159,344 of record VWZD01007563.1, on the reverse strand, counting down.
ACCACCTCCGTTAAAGCACAGGAAGAGTTTTCTGACTAAAAAAAAAAAATAATCACAGGAGATTTGCAATTCATTTCTTCCTAAAAATTCTGCACTGAGGCTTTTCTTGAAAGAAGAGGTCAAAGACTGAGCTCTTGAACTGCTGAAGCCTTGAGAGGAGCCTTCTTTCAATTTGCTTGAAGAAAAACTTTCAACTTGGCTCCTTATTGAATTTAAGGGTAAGAATAGCAGAGTTGCTGACTCTTAAGGAACTTCTTTTGCCTTTATTTTACTTCCTTTAGGAAGTTTGGGTAATTATTTCTGAATTTCTGTCATCCATGAAGAGAATAACCAACTTGGACTGAGAAACTTAGAAGCGTTTGTATCTTAATGATCCTGTGCCATGGGAAGTTTTTGTACTAAGAGAGAGTCTTTAATTCACAAATCACGTTTTAAAAAGTCAGTCCAGGAATTTAAAAAATACTTATTTTGACTTTCTGAACTGAATTGGAGCCTCCCCTGACTCTCTGGTGTCTTGTGCATCTCTCTTCTCATTGTGCAGTGTAGGGGTCTCCTACTGGACCCCAAAAAGCTGTTTGTGTTGGACTTCAATCCTACAGCACTGAAAAAAAGAACCCTCAGAGCCCATTTCACTCCTGAGTCTTTGGGGATTTAAATTTCCCAACTGGTGCCCACAGTAACACAGGGCTCTGTCCTAGTTCAGCAGGTGGGACCAGTTGTCACTGTGTGGGGGGTGACCAAAGCTATGTATTCTACCCCCTCTATTCATTCCCAGGGTCAATGGCCCATTTGCAGCAGCTTCCCAGGGAGTCGTTAGCACCTCCACTCCCAGCCTGAGGGGGCGTAGGTGCTAATGGGCCATCAACAGTCCAAAAATAGCCCATGACTCACAGAGTTAATCACCCATTGTGTGAGTCCCCGCCCCAGGGGAGGGACTGGGTGCTCCCTGAGGGTACAAAAAGGGGTAGGTAAGAAGACCTGGGGAACCTTTTTGTTGGACCCAGAGTAGCAGCAGGACCTTGACAGGAGGAGACCACCACTCTGGACCAGACTACAGCCATCACCTGTACCAACAGGTTTTTTCACTTCTTTTTGCTTTGGACTTGGGGGAATCACACAGGTCTCACACAAGGGCTAACAGACCCCTTTGGGTTTGTACCCCAGGGCACTGGGTTACACTGCTGGGTTTTGGGAGTTGACAGCAATTCCCCTTTTCGTCAGGGTATTTACTGTATTATTATTATTAAATTGTGGCTCTGACTCATAATCTCTCTTGTGTTGAGTTCATTTCTCCTGCTGGTTTACCTCTAAACCAGCACAGGCTCTTTAATGGAGATTTTAGGAGCATTGAAATTTTGTCTTGAGACAAAAAAAGCAGTGAGGACTTGAGGAGATGCAGTGGCCAAGAACTGTGTGGTTAATCCTGCCTGGTTTGGCACCAGGTACTGTAAAACCAAACATTTTCTGGGAAGGCTTCAGGATTTCGGGACATGCATCCTTTCCACAAGGAAATTTAATTTAAAAAAATTACTTCCCAACTCTAGCAGTACAGGAGCTCTTAATTGAATAAGAATTATTCTAATTTGCTGTAACAGTAAGACAACATTCTAGCTTGGTGTTCTAGCAGAGTTTTATATTCCACATTGACTTAAATTGTTGTAATGGGGGAAAAAAGTATGGGGGTGTAGAAGCCACACCATTGGCCATGAGATTATTCACAGGAAAGTAATGTAAGACACATGGAAATGTTCTATTTTCCCCTGTAACTGTACACAACTCATGCCGTGTTCAGAATAAAACCCCTAAAAGTAGTCAAAAATATCTTTATATTGAACTGACCTCAGCTATGCTGTGTCATTTTTGTTTTCTTTATTCCTCACTGCATATAAGATAGAAAACTGTAGTCTAAAGACCTGTAATGCAGGATTTTAATAAGTACTGGTTTTAGGGGGAAAAATGCCACAAAACAACACATTTTCCCTGTGTTTTAGGGCTCCCACTGAAACATATAGTTGTGTTTACCATAATGCAATGAAACCAAATTTGCCTTGAGGTTCCTTGAGTATCTGTCCTGTTCTGTAGCAGCCAATGTATCCAGGGTGATTGCCTTGTTTCTGATGCTTGTTGGATGCTTAGCAGGGAAGTTCTGAGGACAAAGAATTATCCAAATTATCCAAAAGGCAACCAGTTCTGCTGCTTCCTTTCACTATTGATGACTCATTCTCTTATCATTGATCCTGATTGCTCTGCACCTTCTATTCTGTTCGTTCTCACATGTTCTCTCCTGGAGTAAAGGTTGATCTTTCCACATGATTTTCATTTTTTTTTTGTGCACAAGTTTCTTCTCTTTGTGTTGTCTGAGTCTACTCTGTGCTCTCAAGATCCTTAAAAATTCCCTCCCAACTCAAACTATTCCATGATTACAGAATCATAGAATCATAGAATGGATTGGGTTGGAAAAGACCTCCGAGACCATCAAGTCCAACCCTTGGGCCAACTCCACTCCCTTTACCACATCATGGCACTCAGTGCCACGGCCAAGCTCACTTGAAAAACCTCCAGGGATGGGGAATCCACCCCCTCTCTGGGCAGCCCATTCCAATGCCTCAGCACTCTCTCTGCAAAGAATTTGTTTCTGCTCTCCAACTTCAATTTTCCCTGGCAGAGCTTGAGCCCGTGCCCCCTTGTCCTATTGCTGAGTGCCTGGGAGAAGAGACCAACCCCCACCTGGCCACAACTTCCCTTCAGGTGCTTCTAGACAGTGCTGAGGTCACCTCTCAGCCTCCTCTTCTCCAGCACAAACACCCCCAGCTCCCTCAGCCTCTCCCCACACCACTTGTGCTCCACTCCCTTCTCCAGCCTCGTTGCTCTTTTCTGGCCCCGCTCCAGCCCCTCAATCTCTTTCCTCAACTGAGGGGCCCAGAACTGAACACAACACTCAAGGTGTGGCCTCCCCAAGGCAGAGTCCAGGGGAAGGCTCACTGCCCTGGGCCTGCTGGCCACGCTAGTTTTGATCCAGGCCAGGATGCCATTGGCCTTCTTGGCCACCTGGGCACACTCTTGGCTCCTCTTGAGCTTCCTGTCAATTAGTACCCCCAAGAAAGGAAGATCAAGGAGAAAATGTTTGGCATAAATAAACTGTGATGGTCTCACACAATTCTCATCTCAGTTCAGTGAGAGAACTGTGATGAGAGGACGTTGTTACGTGGCAAAACCAGCTGATAACATTAAAAAATGGCTCATCTAAATCTCTCAATTATTTGATGTGTTATTATTTCGAAGATTGGCATATCAGCTTTTGTTACCTCAAGGCTTGAGCAACACACAAGTCATTAATCTCTTGAGCTACTGCTTTGAGTGTTATAAATGCAATAAAAGAAAGGATATTGGGTGGAGATTTCAGGGCAGAAAAATCACTTCTGGGTGATTTTTAGGTTGATTTTGGTTTGAATGTTGAAATAAATCCAGCTCTGCCACACTTCCTAGAAGATGGAATGGTAGGACATGGCTATTGGAGGAGGATTAGGAGGATTACTCATTCCTTGGCAAGGGGTTAGAGAGCAAATAAAAAACTAATTAATGAGCTTTAATTATCATGCCGCGTTCTAGTCAGTGGCTGCTTTTACTGAATATAATTTGTGCAGGTTTTTCAGGTACTTTATACCAAATACACAGGAGAAAAAAAAGAGGGAAAAGTATAAGATTGAAGTGCATTAAAATTACTTTATCATTAATGCAATAGGCTTACATGAGAGGTTTTAGAGGCAATTAATTCTGCTACGGCTTCAGCTGATGCAAAGCAAAGACAGGGCTGTTTTACATCCCCGTGTTTTCCATCTCAATTTCTAGACATATAAAGACCTCACATTTTAAACATCTTTTATGAGTTCAAAAAACTCATCTGTCCTCCCAACTAAGCCCATCCTAAACCCTGAATCAAGTTCTTTTTAAATACAAAGGCATGGATTAATTGTCACTGTCAGTGTGTTAGGAGCTCACCTTCTTCAGGGTAAACCTGGTTTAATTTAATAGCTCTTGACATCTGGATATTTAAAAAAAGTTGTCTTAACCCTGTAGTTAAAAATTATAAATTTATGTAGTTGGAAAATATCTGGATTTTGCTTCTTACTTGTTTTTCAAAGAAAAACTCAAGGAACATGTGCAAAAGACACACGTAATTCTTTAGTTTGTGGAAATAGAAGAAATAATCTCATTATGTGCCTACTGAGGTTATGGAAATGAATACAAATCTCTCACTTTAGATTTAATAGTGCTAAAATAAAAATGTTTTCATTGAGATAAAAAAAGCACCCCAGCAATCAAACATTCTCATTATTTCCTTTCAGAAAGAATTTTTTCCTTCTCATGAATCAGTTTGGGACACTGCAGGTTTTGAATTCTAAATCCTGTGAACTGTAGGTCTGTAATAATTCAGGAGGGAAAGAAAAAATGAGAGACTTTGTGGCCAAATTGAGGACCACAATGTGGCAGGAGGTTGGACTTTCACAGGCACCTCCAGTGGAAACCTTGGTCCTACTTGTCAACAACACTGAACCTAAACCAGTCTGGAGAATGGAACATCTTTCTCATGGAGTGAAAGAACAAAAGAAGGATCTGATGGCCAGGTTGGACAGGGCTTGGAGCACCCTGGGCTGGTGGAAGGTGTCCCTGCCCATGGAAGGGGTGGCGCTGGATGGGCTTGAAGGTCCTTTCTTACCCAAACCATTCCATGATTCTGTGGTTGCTGGATTGGTCCTGTTACCACATAAGTGGTTGAACTCCTCTATAACACCTATAAAAAAGCCTTCTTGCTCTTAGACTAAAAATAAAATAAAAATGCTAATAAAATCTGTGGCACAATCTGGAAAATATCAAGAAAAATGTTAACATGGTTCAATAGGGGAACTTTTTCAGTTTGATATTCAAAGATGGGGAAAAGGCTGTTAATACTCCAGCTGAAAGAGACAGCACTTACAGTGAGTAATTCCATGTAAGCTGAAAGCACATCATAAAAACCCTAAATATTGAAATAGCTGAGATTTATATATTAAATTAAGTCTTAAAAAATACCATTGAGTTTTTGCTTTAAAGTTTCTCTTGCATTATGAGTTGGACTTAATGATTGTTGTAGGTCACTTCCAGCTCAGGGTGTTCTGTGGTATCTGCAATATCAGTCTGGGATGGTTTGGGTGTCTTTGGCTTTTTTTTTTTAAGCTGAGGAAAATGGCTCCTAAATATGAAGTGTTTCAGTGGCTGCTCCTCCCCTCTGACCATGTCAGGCTGGTTTAGTTTGCCAAGTTCAGGTGTCTCCGGATGGACTCAGACTTCCCCTTCTTTCACAAGAGTCTGGTGAAGGTACAAAAGGCTTTTATTGCTTAAATTTGAAAAAGGATTGTCAAAGTAATGAGAAAGGATGTTGGAGCAATTAGAACATTTATCTGGGGAAAATAAATTATTGATTAGATAGATAGATAGATAGATAGATAGATAGATAGATAGATAGATAGATAGATAGATAGATAGATAGATAAAAACAGAAGCAAGAAGAGTGCTGGATGCCTCAAAAGATTATTTATCCTGTGCTGCACCAGCAAATCCTCCAGCCTTGTAAGCAGCAACTTAGGACTCTCTCCCACCTCCCCTTTTCTGAGCATCCTCCAGATCATGAGGAATCGCAAAGCTTTTGGAGCCACCTGAACAACAGAACCATCTAAGTCCTATTGCCAGGTGTGGCTACAGGAACATCTAAGCTTAGTTGGCTTGAGGCCCCTTGAAAATGAGTGGCATCATTTATAACATATCTTTCATTATTTTTACTATTTACTTTCAAACAGGCAGCAACTGATTCTGAGGCAAAGAAATGCATTAATAATCTGCAACGCTCAGACTGTGGCAAAAGTATTTTTAGATACATTGACAAGGGGTTTTTTTCCTTGCTACTTCAGTGACTGACACAGAGGATGCCAAGGAGCAGCTCTGCCAGCTGTGCCAGCTGTCACACAACTTCCTAAAATGCCCTCGGAAAAGTGGCAGAAATGATATGAAAGAGTTGCTGTGATGTGAAGTCACCACTGACTTGGACTGTGCTTCCAATTCACTCGACTTCATTTGCATTCTAATTCAGTTTTGTTCTGAGAAACATTTAAGCACGTTGATTGATGCTCTAAAGGAGCATCCTGGAGGTGCTGAGTTCCCACTGTGAAAACTGTGCTGTGGCTTTACTGGGAAAGGGAAAAGTTGCAGAGCCATGCAGATGTATTTCCTTTTCCATGAGCTCATAATAATTGATCCCATTGCTTTGTCATGCATTGTTGATGTGTGTCTCTGCTCCTGCAGAACAATGAAGACAAAATTATACAGATGAAAGACTGTATTTATGGGGGGGGGGGCAGCTGTATTCAAAGAATTGAAAATGAAATACATTTTAAATCACTGTAGGATATACTTAAGGATCTTTGCTACTCCTGTTAAAAAGTCAAAATAAATCGTCCTTCTTTATCATCAAACTTTTTTTCCTTTTTTCCTCTGCTGGCAGAAATACAGCAATGAAAAGGAACTACCAACTCAGTACTTAATGTGTGTCTACTGTTTCATGGGGTTGGTTTGCTGTGTTTTGTTTTCTTCTGTTTTGTTTTCCCAATAAAGCAACATTTTTCGCACAGATTTATTCTTTTTTAGGGAGATCTCACAGGCTCGAATTAGGAAAAAAGGGCTTGTAAGTGAAGCCTTTGAGGAGATCGGGGTGAATTAAGAGTGAGCAACAACAAGCCATTATGTTTCTTGATAGCTCTTTGACAAATACAGTGTATTACAAATATAGAATTAAATTATATTGCCCAAGAGGGCTCTTCTGTGGATTGAATTTGCCTTTTGCTGAGGGTAAAAGCAGGGGAAAGCCATGGTGGGGGGTCGGGCTCTGCTCCAGGGCACAGGGACAGGAGGAGAGGGCACAGCCTCAGGCTGGGCCAGGGCAGGGGCAGGGGGCACAGCAGCAGGAATTCCCTCCTGGAAAGGGTGGGCAGGCACTGGAAGGGGCTGCCCAGGGAGGTTTGGAGTGCTCAGCCCTGGAGGTGCCCAAGGCAGGAGTGGCCATGGCACTGAGGGCTCTGGGCTGGGGACAAGGTGGGCATCAGGCACAGGGTGGGCTCCAGGGGCTGGCAGGGCTTTGCCAGCCTCAGGGATTCTGGGATTCTGATTCTGGGATTTACTTGGGTTTGGTTCTTTAACCAGGGACAGCACCCAGGGAAGGGCTGGAGCAGTGCCAGGGCAGAGTCAGGTGGGATCTCAGGGCAAGGCTCTTCCCCCAGAGGGTGGTGGGCACTGCCCAGGCTCCCCAGGGCAATGGGCACAGCCCCAAGGCTGCCAGAGCTCCAGGAGTGTTTGGATGATGCTCTGGGGCACAGGGTGTGAGTCTTGGGGATGGTCCTGTGCAAAGCAGGGAGCTGGACTGGATGGTTCTTGTGGGTCCCTTCCAGCTCAGCGTGTTCTGGGATTCTGTGATCTGTTACTGCCCATTTGAGCAGAAATATTAACTAATGTCCTGTGACATGATCAACACTATTCATCCAGCAATATTTGAGAGATATATATGAGTTTTACTTAAACTTTCTGTTAACCCTCCTTATTGGAAATCTTTCTTACAGTAGAATTGACACAAAAGATCTTTTCATGTTTTCCCCTATAAATTACTCTCTAATCATGATGCTTTCCTTGGGACATAACTACCAGAGGAACTGGAAAGTGATGGGGATTTGTTTAGACTGCAGTTTAATTTTCCTTCACAGAAGTATCTTTATTTTTTACTTAACCACAGATACTAAAAATAAAAAGGAGCAATAACATAAAACAATTCTAACGTAAACCAGCTTTTTTCTCTGCATGGAGAAGACTTTTTTTTTATTTTTAATCCTAACACAGCAGCTTCATTTCTCACAGTTTGCAGGAACAGATCATATTAATGGTCTCTTCAGCTCAGACTGGGATGGTTTGGTGTCTCACTGCTCATTGCCAGTGTCTTACCTAGCAGCAGAAGGATGAACTCTGCCTGCCACTAATGCTCCATTTCTGTCTCTTCACGTCGTTATTTCAGCAGGAGAAGGTGCTAAAGGAGCTGCTGCAAACAGATGTACAACAGCAGCTGCAAAAATGCTGCGTGGTGTTGGATTTCTGGGGGCAGCTGGTGTGATACCTTTGAAATGCCTCTTTATGTTTGCCAGAACAGTGTAATAGCCAATTCACTCCTCAATAACAAGCTGGCTGCTCCTGGTAAATAGGAAGGTGTTACAGCTATTTCTTTCTTCCTAACAGAGGTTTTCTAGTTCATCCATTAGTTTCACACTAATTTAGATTAAAATCTACAGAAGTGAAGGGAAAAAAACATCCCAACTAAGTCGTGTACAAGTACTGAAAATAGAAAAACCCTGAAGAGACAATTCCTGCTGGCAGGGCATGAAACAGATTGCAGTTGTTTGGTTGGTTGTTCCTTTGTGGCTTGTTTTTTATTGAATGACTTTCTATACTTAGCCTTTCTGGGTCACTTTTGCTTGAAGATGCTTTATTATTATGCACATACATATAATCACAGAATCACAGAGTAGTTTGCATTGCAAGGCACCCTAAAGATCATCTGGTTCCAACCACTCTGGTTGATTCCCGACCTTTACTCCTATCAAGTAGCATTTCATGCCTTATGTTGTTCCATCAACTACAAGATCACAGGGAAAAATATAAATCAACATTCCTAGGAAAGTTAGAGCTTGACCCTGAATAAAGTGCCACTGACATCAGTGATGGAGCTGAGCAAATCTTGGACCTCTGAACAACCCCAAGCACGGAGAAATTAAAGGTTTTATCCTTGCCCTGAAATTGGCCCTGTGGAAACGTTGTCACTTTGCACTGCTGTGAGTTCATTGCTGTAATCAGGGGCTTAAGTATCTTGTGCAGAAATACAGAATCACAGAATCATTAAGGTTGGAAACGGCCTCCAAGGTCATCAAGTCCAACCTTTAATCATGGCCAATAAATGATCTTGCAGAGCTGCTCAGCTGCTTGGGTTTTGAACACCTCCAGGGCTGGTGGCTCCAAAACTTCCCTGGGTAGCCCTTTCCATGCTAATTACTATTTCAGGAAAGCTTTTTTTTCCCAGTACCCAGGCTTTCTTTTGTACTTAAAGTCTTTTTTTTTTTTTTTGCTGCTGCTGGTTCAACTCATGGGCTGAGCAGGGCATGGCAGAGAAAACAACAAGCACAACAAGACAGGAAAATTGAGTGATGCCTTTTGTGGATGACAGGTAGGAGGCAAATTCATCAGAGGAAAGAGGTGGCATCCCAATAAGGGGAAGTCAATTAGAGGAAGGACTCCAAGAGGTGGGAGGGAAACAAGGTAGGATTCAGAGGGACAACCAGCAATCCTGCTGAAGTGCCCCCTTACAGTTCTGGACAGCAACTTGCTTTTCACATCTGACTGAGAAGCCTCAAGTTGGCTGTTCTAAGGCTGACCTGGAAGTAAATTGTTAATTGGACCACAGAACCTGCTCCAGTGTTGCAAAATGCATGGAAATATTAACTGTGCAATTGTGAAATTGTATATTTCTGCTTGTAGTTTTATTGGATTTTTTTAAACATTTAAATAATATCCTGGTGGGTTTCTTGTTTCCTGCTTGGATTACACCAAAGATTTTAAGATGCCTTTGTAGGCCGCTGGGTATCATTGAATGGATTGGGTTGGAAAAGACCTCCCAGATCATCAAGTCCAACCCTTGGGCCAACTCCAGGCCCTTTACCAGATCATGGCACTCAGGGCCACGGCCAAGCTCACTTGAAAAACCTCCAGGGATGGGGAATCCACCCCCTCTCTGGGCAGCCCATTCCAATGCCTGAGCACTCTCTCTGCAAAGAAGTTTTTTCTGCTCTCCAACTTCAATTTCCCCTGGCAGAGCTTGAGCCCCCCGTGCCCCCTTGTCCTATTGCTGAGTGCCTGGGAGAAGAGACCAACCCCCACCTGGCCAGAACTTCACTTCAGGGACTTCTAGACAGTGCTGAGGTCACCTCTCAGCCTCCTCTTCTCCAGCACAAACACCCCCAGCTCCCTCAGCCTCTCTCCACAGCACTTGTGCTCCACTCCCTTCTCCAGCCTCGTTGCTCTTCTCTGGCCCCGCTCCAGCCCCTCAATCTCTTTCTTCAACTGAGGGGCCCAGAACTGAACACAACACTCAAGGTGTGGCCTCCCCAAGGCAGAGTCCAGGGGAAGGGTCACTGCCCTGGGCCTGCTGGCCACGCTACTTTGGATCCAGGCCAGGATGCCATTGGCCTTCTTGGCCACCTGGCCACACTGGTGGCTCCTCTTGAGCTTCCTGTCCCTCAGTCCCCCCAGGTCCCTTTCTGCCTGGCTGCTCTCCAGCCACTCTGCCCCCAGCCTGGAGCGCTGCAGGGGGTTGGTGTGGCCAAAGGGCAGGACCTGCACTTGGCCTTGTTGAACTTCATCCCATTGCAATCAGCCCATCTCTCCAGTCTCTCCAGATCCCTCTGCAGAGCCCTCCTGCCTTCCAGCAGGTCGACACTCAGAGCCTAAACCATTTCCAATGGAGCAAAAGGGTATTTTATTCGCACTATTTACAGCCAGCTAAGGGTCTGCATGCCCTGGTATCTCCTTTCCTTCTTCCTCAGGGATGTGTGGAAGCTGTGGCGGAAATTTCATTGCCTACAGCACCATGTCCAGGCGTGACCAGCAACCAGGACTAAAAAAAGCCCAAGCCCTCCTAGTTTGTCACCTTCCTTGGAAATGTTCCAGCTCAGCTGGGAGAAGAACGAGAGGGTTGGACTGGCCTGAGGGCTGGCACGTGAGGTGGCAGTGTTGGTGCCACCCATGGTACAGAATGTGGGAAACAGGCAATGCCATGGAAGGGCTGGAATTCCTGCCACAGGATGTCACACGAGGATTCAAGGGGAACCTGAAACAAGCAATGGATGAAAAGTCATAACATAGAATAGTTGGGGTTGGAAGGAACCTTAAAGGTCATCTAGTTCCAAGCCCTCTGGGAAATATCCCTTTTGGATAAAACACATCAAGCTCAGGAGATTTCCAAGCCCTAAATTTATGCCAGGGTGACAGTTGGTTAAGGGTGTCCAATTCAAGCTGGGAGTTAGAAAACAAAGTAAAAAGTCTTTTTTTTTTAAGCTTTTCGAGAACTTATAGGATTAATATACTCCCTGAGTAAGAATAATGCATTTTTAAACAACACTCAATAGAATTGGCTTTGGGTTAGAAAAACAAATATGTTTTGTGTAATTAAAATTTGTCCAAATACCTTTAATTGCTTTCTTTGATCTAAATAAATAAGTGTTTGTTTAAATCAGGTGGAAAGCCCTTTCTAAAACCAGGGGAAACTATTAATTTTGCATTTCAGGTAATTAAAACTTGCTTATGTAAAACTGTGCTGATCTGACACATCTTGGACAAAGCTAAAAACCTGTTTAATATGCCAAAACACATGAGACTCTTTTGATTCTTTGCTTAACTTAAATTTTAATGGGAAACTTATCACTAATACAAATTAAATAGAAAACTTACCTATTCCAATAGAAAAGAAATGGATAAATCAGTAGACATGGACATTTTCCATAATAAGAGGCCTTTTCCAGACTTTCAGTAAGACTTTGGGTTGCGTGATTTTTTATTTAGAAATAACAAAACATATAATAAAATTATAGTGTAATCTTTAATTTTTGTGAACCTGAAAAGTTCCATTTTGCTTAATGTCTTCGTAATTATTTTTAATTTAAAGATTGCAGGTGCAAACACTGGCAAGCAAAAATAAGTTATCATTTAATATGTCTTGCAGGCAAAGTTTGATGGCCCTCCAAGCCATCTAGAATTTGAAATATTCTCTCAAATATGGGCAGATCTTTCTGTGGGTTTGGGGTTTGGGTGTTGAGGTGTTGGGAGTGGGGAGAGCAGAGAATTCCCTGAGCATCCAAGAGCCAGCCAAGGACAACTCCTCACAGAACTACTGATATCAATATTCCAAAGAAGGGAAACTGGTAGTAGGTATTGCTGCTGGTTTGTTGTTGGAAAATAGAGAGGAAGAAATATGTGCAAAAGACCTTTCTCTGACACTGCATCATTTTCACATTTGAATTTTTCTGCTTAACTGAACATTTTATTTGAGGGGAACGTGTAAAAGTGGCAAAGACAATCAAAGTGAAATAGCACTTAGGGTTGTTACATTAATTTTATTGCTGGAAGGAGAAAGACCCTCCGATTTGTAAATAATTGCAGCTCCTTTGACAGTCTCTGATTGTTCCTGAAAAGGTTATAGGGATTAAGAAGTGATTTGTCTTGCTTTCACTGCAAGTGCTTGGCAGCCAGGAATAGGTTATATACTTTTTGTGATAGATCTGAGCAGTTGCATGAATTTACTCTTTTTCTTTTGCTTTGCTCACTGGTTTTGACTCTACTGACTGGAAAAGAAAGTAGATAAATAATAGAATAATGGAATACTTTGGGTTGGAAGGGACCTTAAAGCTCATCTTATCCTACACCCCTGCCAT
>VWZD01007563.1:121122-146761 GCA_013396695.1 Sakesphorus luctuosus | reverse complement strand
CTGTCGAGGTCCTGCTGCTCCTCTGGGTCCAACGAAAAGGTTCCCGTGGTCTTCTTACCTACCCCTTTTTGTACCCTCAGGGAGCACCCAGTCCCTCCCCTGGGGCAGGGACTCACACAATGGGTGATTAACTCTGTGAGTCATGGGCTATTTTTGGACTGTTGATGGCCCATTGGCACCTACGCCCCCTCAGGCTGGGAATGGAGGTGCTAACGACTCCCTGGGAAGCTGCTGCAAATGGGCCATTGACCCTGGGAATGAATAGAGGGGGTAGAATACACAGCTTTGATCACCCCCACACAGTGACAACTGGGCCCACCTGCTGAACTAGGACAATATGTTTGCAGAATTTTGAAACATTCACATTTAAAAATTGTTCCCCCAAACCTCCCCAAACCCAATTACCATCATTGTTAACAGAACACCTTTGATTTTCTGGTTTAAGCTAGGATTTTCACCAGGAATTTTCCCTTCCATTTCACATCACCTGAGAACTTCTCCCTGTGCACATGAGTATCCTTTGGCAATTCCATGTGGCCTTTCTCCACCACTAAAACACATCCAAGTCCTGTGCTAACCCTACACTGTCTTCCATGGGGGTGTGGAGAAAGGAAAGCCACATCCCACACAGCTGGAATAAAAAGGCGGATCCCAGTTTTCTTCGGTGGGATATAAATGTAGAATCATTCCTAAATTCCCTAAGGGAGCATGGATTAATTGCTGGGAGAAGAGCTGCCATCATTACACACAGAAAGAGTGAAGGAACAGCCTTGCTGAGCCAGTCCCCCTTTCTTCCTGCTGCCCCAAACTCATCTGAGAGGGAATAACCAGCTGGAAGATGAAGGAATAGGCTTCCAGAGGGATGCAATCATGATCTGGGATTTTTTTTCTCTCAAATATAGATAATTAGATGGTTCCTGTTCTCTATTTGAGACAGGAGATATTCTAAGGGCAGAGATCACCAAGGAACATCCACAAGGAATGGTCTTAAATATGCTGGAGCTGAGTCTACAGTTGAGTCTCACAGGTTTGCAAGAGTATCTACGAAGGTTTGTATAAATTATGCAATATTCTGGGTTTTATAATCTCCACAGCACAAGAACTGAACTCCAATTGCTTCATCCACCTTGCTCTGCTTGTTCAGGTAAATAATGTCTCTCCTCTGTGTGAAAGAAGCAGTCAGAAAAGCAGCAGGGTTAAAAGAAATCAGAAAACTTTTCTATTCTTGTCAATTAAAACTAATTCTATGTTGAACCAAAATGTTTTGATGACTATTTATACATTTTTATACATTTTTCACTTTCAGATTCCTTTAATGATATTGTAACTCTCTGGAGGGAAAGACTTAACTCATCTTTTTGATTTATTGCCATACATTAATTCCTTATAGTTTTGGATCAGGTATTCACCATATTAATTGTGATCACTAGATGTTTATTTAAAAAAAAAACAACCAAAAAGAAAAAAACACTCTAACAACTGGAATTTCTGATAGCTGACCAAAGGCAAGGCTTTTGAAGGATTTGGCACTAGAATATAAAGTTTTTACCACCATAAATTCAGATTTGGCCCCAGTCTTGCTGCCTCCAGAAAGAGGTGCCAGACTTGTCTGCACATTGTTGTTTTTATAGTAGCAAAATGTGTGAATTATGGCTCGGCAGCACATGCTAAAGAGGAGCAACATAAATTATCTGAAAGAGAAATGAGCTACTGGTACAGTAATGGGGGCTGGAGAATGCAAAGAACTTTATGCAATTTGTTGGTGAGAAGATTCTGAAGTGAAGAATGTCCTGCAATCACTGAGATGAATGCAGAAGATGTTCTACAGGTGCACCCACCACTTCACTGATGTCACTCCTAAACTTCACTTCGAAGTTTCATTGATTTAATGGTTTGTGGACCAGCAGCTCTCACCCTTGAGAGAACATCTGTTGTCAAAGTGCTCCTATTTTCACACTCACTTTGATGCTTATTTCATTGTAATTCTTTCCCCTTACTAGATTTGAGAGAATTGCTGTAATGGAAGCATTGGACACTCAAGGATGCTTTCATCAAAATATTTAAAACATTCACATGCTTCTAGCTTGCAAAGGTTATTATCAGCCATTTTATAGCTTTTTAGGAGAAAGTGCTTGGTGTTGCACCTAACAGGATTTTGCACAGTCAGGGCTTTTTTTTCCCACATCAATTGTTACTTTGGAAAGTACTTTGATCAAAGAATCCCAAAATGGTTTGGGTTGGAAGTGACCTTGGAGATCATTTAGTTCCAACCCCTGCCTTGGGCAGGGACACCTGCCACTGGACTTAAAGGAGAATAACATTATGGAATATCTGAGCCATAGAATAGTTGAGGTTGGAAAAGACATCTGGAGGTTTTCTAGTCCAACTCCTCTACCTTAGAGCAACATCAAATAAAACCCTTTGCTGGACTCACCCTGGTAAGTCCATGTCCTTCTCCTCTTCAGAGCCCAGCACTGGACACATCACTCCAGCTGTGCCTTCTGCTGTTGTGGGAAGTGGAAAGAGCCCTTCCCTTGTCCTTCAGACTATGCTTTTCCAACACAGCTCAGAAGGCTGTTGGCTTCTTTTGGGCATGTTGCTGGCCCATGTTTAGTTTTGGTGTTCAACAGGACCTCCAGATCCTTCTCCACAAAACACTTCCACCCATGTAGCCCCAGCATGGACTAGGGCATGGTTCTAATCCTCTCCAGTGGCAGAACTCAGCCTTTCCCTCTGTTCAATTCCATGAAATTCCTGTTGGAATTCCTGCAAACAGGAGCTCATCTATTTCTTCCAAATCCAGTGGTCTGCAGCAGTGTCACCGCAATCATGGAATCAGAGAAACTGAGAATCACAGAATGGTTTGGGCTGGAAGAAACCTCAAAGCCCAACTCCTTCCACTCCCTGTCATGGACAGGGTCAACTTCCACCAGCGCAGATTGCTCCAAACCCTTTCCAACCTGGCTTTGGACACTTAATATCACCCCTGTTGGTCTGTCCTCTGTTCCTGACTCTGAGCTGTTCCAAGGCAGAGCTCCACACTTTGCCCTCCTGCTCTGCTCTTCCCCACAGACCTTTCTCTACCCAGTTCAGTGCTCCCACCACCCTCTGATTTCCCCAAGGAGATTGTAGTCCTAGAACTGCAAACAGATCTCCAATTCCCCCTCTTTGCTCCTCATGCTCCAAGAAGGACACTCCAAAGGAGCAAGCAGTGAGTCAGGCTGATTTCCCAGCTCTGAGTTTAAAGGTCTCCTTTCCAGATGGGCCAGGCTGTGTCAGGTGAGTCCTGTCTCTCACAAGCACTTGTCAGTCTTCCAAGATTGCTGCATGGTTGTAGAAAGCAGAAGAGTTTCCATCATCAACTGGGCAGTGACCTGACCTCTAGAGCTGTCCAGTCACCCTCAAGCACATCCCAGGATCAGGGAGTCATGACTGTGTTTTTGATGATCATGGGATATTCAAATCAAGCAAATTCCAGGTCAGTTGAAAATCAACTCTTCTATTTAACATTTTTGAGACCTCATTACCCATTTATTTGGGGGGTTTTTCCCCCCACTACATTGTGATTTAGATTTTTATGTGGCAGACGGTGGTGGTTTTGAAGTTCCCTTCTGTAAAAGGTCAAAGAATTCTTCAATGTGTGGTTTAACCAGCATCCCCCAGCTGAGGGACAGATCTGTGCCAGGCAAAACCTTGAAAGTACTAAACTTTTAACTAAGAATTGTTCTCATGTTTCACTGGATGAGCAGGGGGGTCTGAATCAGAAGAAAATAAATGTGTGCTGAAAGACTGAATAGATTTCCTTAAGGAAGGTCAGGGATGTGTTAACAAACTTTACAGTGTACTGGAAAGACTTGCCAATGAATTTGAGTTCTTTTTTGAAAACAGAGGGTGGAAAATAATGGATATGTCTTCCTTCAGAAAAACAAACAAACAACTGATAAATTAAGAGAATGATAAATTCCAAGCACCATAATTTTAATTTTTACTCCATAATTTTTTCCAAAGCCCTTAAGAGCTTTTTTTGTTTGATTTTTTTTTTGCTTGAGTTTAGCATAACAACACCATGGCAGGGTTAACAGGGCAGTGTGTGCCACATTCCCACCAACTTCCAGCTGTGTTTTTTGTTCCTGTGAGGCAAACTCACCTCTGCTATCAATTCTAATAACCGATCTAATGCTTAGTTTGTGAATTAGGAGTTATATTGGCACACAGCAGTAACATGTCCATCCAATGAAAGCTGAAAGAAACTGTTCCAAGCAATAATATTGTATTAAATAAGACAATACTTAATCTGAAGAAGAAAGGAGATAACACATTGAAAAATTAAAATTTCCATGGACAGTTATCATTTGCAGTCTCTGAGTTTAATGAGGTCAATAACACTACACAGAACAGGCAATAACCTCACAGTTTGGGAGGTGTTATTTTCTTCAGATTATTAACAAAGTAGGCATTGACTGTTCTTTGGTTCTTGTCCTGACCTGTCGAGCTCTGTGTCTGTGGACTCACAATCATTTCATGCTCTTCAAAAATGGGTAAAATGAGGCTCCTGTAAATTCCCTAATCTTGCCAAGTGTTTTGGGAGCCACCTGAAGGTGGAAATGGCCTGGCAAGGGGAAAACAGCAGCCTGCCCCTCCAATATCACCTTGCCCACAGTGTTGAGGAACTGGGAGACAAGTTGTTCCTCACGTGTGGGAAGGACAACACCAACACATGGGACATTTCTTCCTATTATTATGTTAACCTTGAGCAGTTTTCAAACAGCAGAGCATTGGAAGTTCAAGGAGGCCCTTCCAACCTGATCCATTTGAACAAAAGAAATACTTTTTATTTATGCATCTGTTACCATGACAGGAATCAAACACTGGCACAGAGAATCAAACACAGGTTGCCCAGAGAAGCTGTGGATTCACCACCCACAGATCACAGAATCATACAATCATGAAATCATGAAGGTTGGGGAAGACCCCCAAGATCATCAACATCACCATGTCCACTGAACTGCACCAAAAAGTGCCACATGTGCTTGATTTTTGAACAATTCCAGGGACTGACTCCCATGAGTGTAGAGCCAGTTTTAATTTTATCTTTGTTGTTCCATGTACAATCCTCAAAATTCACCTGTAATTAATTTCTAAAGTGCTATACTTGGGAATGCTCAAGTGCTTTATTTTCACTGCTGGAGCAGAGGTATCACCTTAAGAAACATTAGTCTTGAGATTGAGACTGTAAAAAAAATGACCTTTTTTTCAGAAAAATGTATGAAAATTGCAGTTTCTCCAACATCTGTCTGTTTGAATACCCAGGAACAGACACAGCTGTTCTTCTCCAAGCAAGGAGAGCACTCATAGAGCAAGCACTTCATGGAGTGAATGGAGAAGGAACAAGTGTGATTAATAACCAACCACTGCTAATTAGCAGCCTCTCTTGTACTCTATGCCAGAGGGTCTGGTGGTATAAATGACTGATTCCCTACAGTGCCAAATAAACACAAGTTCATTATCCTTAATTTTCTTTTTTTTTTTTTTTTTTTTTTACAAATTCCTTTTAGACAAGGAATGGTTTGGCATAGGAAGTCTAAGACTTTCCAAATTCGTAGGTGCTTTCTCGTTCAAGAGTGTGGGCCAGAACAAAAGCAGGACTCCGGATTATTTAGTAGCATTCCTGATTATTGTAATTATTTAATATTTATTTATTATTTCATATGAACTATGATTTAATAGGAGGATTCCAGATTATTTTCACTCCCAGGTAAGTTTATCTAGTAATGTAAGAAAGAAATACAAAATAGTAGTGCAAACCAGAGCTTAGTATATCACTAAGGAACTGGTATGAGATGATACAACCTTCAAGAAAGGCTTGGGAAAAATAATCCCAGAATGGGTCAGGCTGGAAAGGCTCACATTGGGGCATCTGGTGCCACCTCCTGCTCCAGCAGGGCCAGCCCAGAGCACATGGCACAGCATTGTGCCCACGTGGGTCTGGAATATCCCCAGGGAGGAGACTCACCTCCCCTCTGGGCAGCCTGTTCAGTGCTGGGTCACTGCCCAGCAAAGAAGTTCTTCCCCATGCCCAGGTGGGACTTGCTGGGCATCAGTTCCTGCCCGTTCCTGTTGTGCCATTGCTGGGCCCCCCGAGCAGAGCCTGGTCCTGCTCTGCCCCTTCCCTGCAGGCACTGCCAGTCATGGGGAGGTCCCTCTCAGGGGCTGCTCTGGAGGCTGCCCAGCCCCAGCTCCCTCAGCCTTTGCTGCTCCCAGAGCTGCTCTAGGCCCTTCAGCACCTGCACAGCCTGTGCTGGCCCCTCTGCAGGAGCTCCATGTCCTGCTGGGTGAGGAGTCAGAGCTGGCACAGCCCTGCAGCTGTGCCTGCCAGGGCTGGGCACAGGGGCAGGATCCCCTCCTGACCTGCTGCCAATGCTCTCCCTGATGCCCCCAGGATCCCATTGCCCTCCCTGGCCCCAGGACACACAGCTGGGCAGGGACAGCTGGTTGTCCCCCAGGACCCCCAGGCCCTTCTCCCAGAGTTGCTCTGCAGGAACAAATCTCCATTGATTTTAACAACACATCACTGTGTGTTTGATCCATGCCCTTTGTGTGTTTGTGTTGGGTTTGGTTGGGTTGTTTGGAGAGGAGGAGAAGGAGGGGGGCACGTGGAAGTGTTGCTGCATCTTCTGCAAACAGCATTTTAAAACTTCCACATCATTTTTCTGCATATCTTGTCCTAACACTGTGCTACAAATATTTACCCAGAAGGTGATCAAATCTGACTCAGGTTCTAATGCTGCAATTTCAAAGTGCAGACAGGACTTGCCATCAGCTTTCAGCTTGCTGAAAACTGCTCTGATCCTTGGCTGCACTGATAAGCTCCCAATGTATTTATGCACTTCCAGGTCCCTGACATCAGCCTTCAAAATTGGGTATTTACCATTCAGCTTCCTCTTGGAAATAAATGTGGCAAGAAACCCTCTACCTTTTATGCTTGCATTGGCTTAGGTTTATTTTCCAAATATTATCTCAGCTATAAGTAATTGTAAAGTGCTACTGTTTGTATCTGTAGCCCCAGGGAATGGTGACACAACTTCTGACAATTGGGCAGAGGAAACACAAACTTCTTGAGAGGAGTTAGAGACACCCTGTATGGAGGTGGGCACAGTGTTTTAAAGATTATTAAGATCATTGAAAAGTTTATTTTACACTCACAAAGCTATCAATAAACACAGATAAAAGGCAGTCATTAACTTCATATGGGAACAGAGAGGGTTTATGTGAAATGTTTCAGCATTCTCTAAATGAAACATGCCCTTTCATTATAAAGTAGTGTTTTCATTTTTAATTGATTTTAAAAAAGTTAATTAGGTCTAAAATGAAACACACCATTTAATTACATGTCAAATTGAAAATATTTAGTTGATTAAAAATTGTCGTGGTCCAGAACTCTTAGAAGGATTTAATTTCTGAAACTCATTTTCTCCTTGTCCTCTAATGTCGATCTGAATGTTCTTGCTCTATTTTTTTTAAAAAAAATCCATAGGTATTTTGAAAGATAAAACTTCCAAGGTGAGGAGTGTAAATAACAGGTCTGAGGGTGCACCACTGTTCCTGAGCTTGTCCACCTTGGGGTGCTCTGGGTGCTCCCCTCAGACCACTAGGGCTCTTCAAGTCTTTGCTTTCAGGCAGCTGTTTGGTTTTCTCTTGGCAAACCCTCGTGGTCTCTCTGCATTTCATTCTGAATAATGAGGAAAATATCACTTGCAGTCACTGTTGGTTGTAGCTGGGCAGTTCCTTGGGCACAGGCTGTTGCTGTGAGTCTCAACTCTCCCCAAAGTCAGGGTTAACCTTCACTGAAGGCTCATTGAGCAGTTTCTAAGAAGTGCATGTTTTTCCATGGCTGGAAAGCTGCCCAAGGGAAAAGGTCCTGGGAGTGCTGGTGACAGTGGCTGGTCACCCTCAAGTGTGCCTAGGAGTGCCCAGGTGGGCAGGAGGACAAGAGTGCCAGGGCTGTGCCAGCCATGGGGTGTCACAGCCCCAGGGCACTGCCCGTCCCTGTGCTGGCACTGCTGGGGCATCTCGAGGGCTGTGCCCAGTTCTGGGCACTCCTGGAAGAGACACTGAGGGGCTGGAGCATGTACAGGGCAAGGGACAGAGCTGGGAAGGGGCTGGAGCAGCAGGAGGGGCTGAGGAAGCTGGGGGGGCTCAGCCTGGAGAAAAGGAGGCTCAGGGGGGACCTTCTGGCTCTGCAATCCCTGCCAGGAGGGGGGAGCCGGGGTGGGTCGGGCTCTGCTCCAGGGCACAGCGACAGGAGGAGAGGGCGCAGCCTCAGGCTGGGCCAGGGCAGGGGCAGGTGGCACAGCAGCAGGAATTCCCTCTTGGAAAGGGTGGGCAGGCACTGGAAGTGGCTGCCCAGGGAGGTTTGGAGTGCCCAGCCCTGGAGGTGCCCAAGGCAGGACTGGCCGTGGCACTGAGTGCTCTGGGCTGGGGGACAAGGTGGGCATCAGGCACAGAGTGGGCTCCATGGGAGGGCTTTTCCAGCCTCAGGGATTCTGTTCTCTGTAAAATCATTAGTGCATTCCATGGTCTCACCTCATCTGGGGGCTGCATCAAGGACGAACCCCAAAATAAACAGCAATCTTTGTTTTACTTGAGGTCATTTCACACAAAAAGTTATTGGAAATAAGCATAGAGCTTTGCTACTTCATTTTACAAACTGGAGTTTTGCAGTAAAATAGCAGGAGAAAAATCTTGGATAAAAGTCATTGCAGCAAGACTTTAAAAAATACTTAGTGAAATCACTTGGATAATTATGTTGCTGCCATGCTGCCATTGCAAATGTTGAAGAGTTGAGGTTTTATTTGTCTTGTAGAGTTCACAAGTTCTTCTGGGTAATAACCTCTAACACTGCTGGACACATTCCTGCACTTACAAGGCTCTTAGGAAAATGCTGTTTAGGAAATATCCAGTTATTTAAATATGATTATTAGGCATGAAAGAGTTCAGCATTATATCTGGGATAGAGTTCAGCCCTCTTTAAATATCCATGGAAAAAATTCTGTCTTGCCATAGGCTCTGAGCAGTTTAAACTGTTTCTAACTAATGCATATATGAACAGATGCATACATATATCTCTATATCTTTGTATTTATATCTTCAATTTTCAGTGTAGGGATGGGGATGTTTTGATTTTCTGTTAGAAATTTTAGGTCTATTAGGGATGCAAATGTCAGACTTCTTGAAGGCAGAAGCTGTTTGGTTCTAAGTTCAAGTTTATTTCCATACTTCCAAGTTGAGAGTATAAATGTTTCAGTTATTTTTCAGGCACTTTTAAATATGTTCATGATGCTAAGTTCCTGCAGATTTGGCATTTTTCCCTGGATTTTATTGCATAATGTATCTTCCCAATCTAACATTTGTCAGGAGGAGAAAATACTTTCATGCTAAACTGGGTAATGTGCAAATCTCAAAATGAAGCCTCTTCATAAAGTGAATCTTCCATTCCATATGGACATGTAAACTGGCAAACAGGCTTTATGCAGAATTATGAGATGAATGGCAAAAACATGCAAAATAATGGGATTAAGGCACAGAGTGGCTGGAGATTAGACACAGGAGACAGCTTTGGCTAGCTCCCCCCAAGGCATAGCTTAGAGGAAAACCATGGAAATACTGGATTATAACAGACCTTATAACATGATTCCAATCTAACAAGTGGAAAACCTTGAAACAAAGATCTCGTGTTTCATTCCACACTTCTCTGTTCAATTCACTGGCCCTGCATTCATTTTTATTACCCAACAATGTGGATTTTTCTATTTGTAGAGAGTACAAATGATAGTGAATCTAAGGAACAAAAAATCCCTGGAAAAAACCCCTCCCTGGCTCAGAAATTACATATGCTGGGGATTTCTGTAATTGCAGTTGTGAGAGGTTTCCTCTGGGCTTTCTTCTTTGCAGGGTTTACTACTCTTAAAAATGACAGTGAAATATTCATGAGCAGCAGGAGGAATGCCTGAAACATGGTTTGCCTGCAGGGAAGGAATGATGGTGTTGAAGGATTTGGAAGTTGTCAGCACAGAGATGTCCACCATGGCAGGGGGTCTGGAATGTGGGGATGGGTGGGTTGCAGGGACATCTGATTAGGGGGAGTCTGGTTAATGAGGCAGAACCACAGGATGCCCTGAGCTGGAAGGAACCCCCAAGGACCATCCATTCCAACCCCTGGCACTGCACAGAGACCCCAACAATCCCACCCTCTGCCCCAGAGTATCATCTAAATGCTCCTGGAGCTCTGGCAGCCTTGGGGCTGTGCCCACTGCCCTGGGGAGCCTGGTCAGTGCCCACCACCCTCTGGAGGAAGAGCCTTTTGTGGAGATCTAACATAACCCTCTCCTGACACATGAAAAAGTGCTTTAAATTTTAAGTTTTTCCTGAAAGTTCACACTCTGTTCATCTGTGTGTGATTCATTAACAAACTTCCATCTGCACCAGCTGGCAGGACTAGTGTAGGAGGAAACCAGAGTCTAGAAATACTCAGATTTGGAGACTGGATAAAAAGGAGCCAGGGTTACAGGTGTCAATGGCACCGCTAGGGGCTGAGGAAGCTGTGGATGTGAGCAGGCACTGATCTCTGCTCTGTGGGACCAGGGACAGCACCCAGGGAATGGCTGGGGCTGTGCCAGGGCAGGGTTGGGTTGGATCTCAGGAAAAGATTCTTCCCCCAGAGGGTGGTGGGCACTGACCAGCCTTCCCAGGGCAGTGGGCACAGCCCCAAGGCTGCCAGAGCTCCAGGAGGGTTTGGATGATCCTCTGGAGCACAGGGTGTGACTCTTGGGAATGGTCCTGTGCAGGGCAGGGTATTGGACTGGATGGTCCTTGTGGGTCCCTTCCAGCTCAGCGTATCCTGGGATTCTGGGATTCTGTGACTTAAGCCAGTGAGGCTCCCTGTGCTCCAGGAGCAAAGCACAGCCCTGTCATCCCTGACCAGCCCTGTCAACCATGACCAGCCCTGTCAGCTGTGACCAGCCCTGTCAGCTGTGACCAGCCCTGTTTCTCTGCCTGTAACCAGGAAGGGCAGTTGCAATGCCATGATCCTTGTAGATCCCTTCCAACGCAGGATATGGTTTCCTGTGGGATGGCAATGTTGTCTCTGGGCACAACATGGGAATGCTGTCTCTGGGCACTGCACTGCTCAGGGTGACTCTGCCCCCACCCAGAGTGCTGGAGCCTGGCAGTGACCGCGGGCCACACTGAGGAGTAACCCAGGAGATGTCATCTCCAATATCCCTTGGTTTCCAAGGATGGCATTCCTGTCACATTGGGAGAGGTTTTAGAAATGTAACTGCAGAAAACAAGCTGCTCAACAACCAACCCAGTGCAAGATGAAGGACATTTTGCAGCTGACTTTGTTTTAAATGCTACAATTAATGTTTAAACTTTTCTCTGTAGCTGTCCCTCCCCTCAGCTCTCGTGGCTCCCAATAATTGAAGCTCTGAGAAATCTGCAAAACAGCCTCAAGCTCCATTTAACACTTCTGTACTTTTTTTCCTTATATCACAATAACATAGGGCTCATTAAACACCCCATGAATATCGTTATTGAGTTGTATCAGACACCTTGCCCTTGCCAAGGGCTATTCTTTTTATTAATGTGCTAGTCCTTTCTGTTTGGTTTGTTGTTTTGTTTTGTTTTTCTTTTTTTTTTCCTTTTTCAAAATATGCTTTTATTTTTTATTAAGCTTGCTTATAATGGCATCTGTCTCAAGTATGCACTTTAATATTTCCCCCTGATGGTTCTCATTTGAATACACAGACAATTCAGTTCTCTCAGCCACTGGCAATACCAGCTGGATGCTGGGGAGAACTTGCTAAGAAAAATAATTCAAAAAGATAGAAATGAGATACTTAGATCTGAAAGTTCTTGCATCTGGCTCCACATTCCCTGCTGGTGATTGTGCTGCTGTATGGAGTTTGTCTGGGGGTGATGGTGCAGGAAGGAAGCAACTTTGGGACTCTGGAAGAGAAAATACTGCCTGGTAAGAGCTTCTTTAGAGCAGTTTGGTAGAGAAGGGATGACACAAATACAGCAAGTACAGAAAACAATTTAAAATACACCACTAAGGGTTTAGTTGGCCTAAATTTATTACCATGTGTCAGGAAGGAAATATTGAATATTTTTTCATACAAATTTACACTAACACTGACAATTGATTTTTTTTTATTTTATTGAAAGCAGGAAATCTGCTTATTGGGGTTTTTTTTTAGTGCAACCTGAATTATTTTCAGCCAGTTCCAGGTCATGTGTCCTAACTTAGTCGATCAACTGCACATAGATCTTCAGGCAGAGAATGAAAAGAGCTGTTCTGGGTTTTAATTTTTCTTTATGTCAAGGAAAAGGTCCTCCCTCCACTATTTTTTCTCAGTGCTTTCCAGTTCTCAGCTGCATTTTGGTCAGAGCTGCCAACACCAACCACGAGGTTCCCTTTGTAAAACAGTTCTCTACAGACTTGGGGCATTTATAATGGATTTAGGAACACATAACAGACCCTTCAGGCTTTGAAAAATCCCAGAATCCCAACATTGGCTGGGCTGGAAGGGTCCCTATAGCTTATCTCTTTCCAATCCCCTTCCACCAGCTCAGGTTGGCACAATTCCCATCCACAGCCTGGCCTTGGACACTTCCAGGGAAACCCAAAGCATTCTGTGAGTCTATAATTTGATAGATAATTCCTTCAAGAGTACAATAAAATTAATGGGCTTTTTTACACTTCTGCAAACCAGAGAAGGCTTGAGAACAACCCACAGTGCACGAATTTAAAAATGTACTCACAAAAAGCTTACTACAGTTTTGGCCTTTGCCACTGATTACAGAATCATTTTGTGGTTAATTAAGAATAAATTGTAAACATTCTGGCAGCAACAGAAGATTCCACAAAGGAGACACAGTTCCCCTCTCCCAATTTAGCAGGAAGAGTAACAGAATGAGGGACCCTCTGGCATCTTGAGCAGATAAGGGCAGACTTTATTAGCTGCAATTCCTTAATGAGAGGAACTCAGCAGGTACAATTAAGTAAATTACATATATCTTAGGCAGATGTTTATGGAAGTTATTCAGGTTTTCCTAACAGACCCATAACAGTATGTATATATATATATATAAAAATTACTCCAAACTGTAAAGTTTGTTTTTTCTGTATATTTATTATTTTATTTTATTTTATTTTACTTTATTTTCTTGATGCATGCAGTATTTTTAGGGAGAACTTTGGGGCTTTTGGTTGCTGTTCCATGCATATGTTCCTGTGAGGTTGGGATTTAGTTCCAGCTCTGTGCTGGAGCTCACAGACTGTTCCTGATGCCTCACTGGGGCTCTGTCACCTGTTAATGGAAATTCCTGTTGAAAGGTTTCAATCTCTAACTGTGAAATACTAGAGAAAAAATAATGAACCTGATCTAGGATTAAGTCTAAGCCCAGGCTTTACATCATCTGAGAAAACCTCTTGTGGTGTCAATGTTATTTTTTTTCATCTTTAGCACTCTCTTCATAAACAATAATGTCTTTTTTTTCTTTTTCCTTTTTTTTTTTTTCTAATTTGTCCTTCTTTCCTAAAATTCCCACAGGAATTACTGGCATTCTGATGGACAGAGGTGTTGCATCACCTTTTTTATTTTCTATGGCAGACGTGAATGATTGAGACCATTTTACTTGTTAGAATAATTTGAGGACATTCTTATTTTTAGGATTTTTTCCTTTATAAGAAGACAATATTTATCAAGCCAGTATTAGCAGGACCCCTGTATATGTGTTCATACCTCTGTGTGTATATGTATATATACAAATATATGTAAAATATAAATGTATATATTACATTTATATCCACATACGTGTTAATTTTATGGATGGTGAGCTACTAAAGGATCACTTGCTTATTCTGATTTGGGAGGGGGAATCAGAACAACAACAGCAGCAATATATTCTGTGTCAGTCAAGCAAAAAATGTACAAAGAAAAATAGGAATTTTAAACCTCACAGAAAATAACTCTGTGTTTGGTGCTCCTCAAAGCAATCTGTAATGCATGAGCAGCCTCCCACAATGCAGGAATTTCATTTACAGCAAAACTTTCTATAAAGAAAAACTCTCTATAAAGGCTCTTCAGAGCCAGGATGACTCAGTGTGGATTTATCTCCTTCATGTCCAAGCCCAGTGCACTGAAGGGACTAGAACTTGTTTATTTTGTGGGTGATTTAAACCAAACCCAAGCTGATAAATTTATACCTTTCTGTATAAAATTTTTGGTTTTGTTCTGCCTCTGTGAACATGGAAGAGCCCTGTTTGTGGACACATTTGGAATGCCTATGTACTCCTTATTTCATTTTCTGTTTTAGAAATAAAATACTTGAGGAGCTCATGCCCTCCTTTCTTTTCAGTTAAGGATGTAAAATTTCCAGTGCCCACCTCTAAGGGCTATGAAAGATGAAAAAGCGGTTAAAAGGTATATCAGAAAATGCTGTTATTTTTAGTAAAGAATCCTATGTCATAATAAGGAATAGTTCTTCTTCCATAGATACCATAATTGGCTCTGTATATTAGGAAAATGCTAATTATTTAATTGGTTGTAGTTCTCCAGGCATGTTTTCTTTAGCCTTCTACACACCCTTAGTACCTGCAGGACTTCTCCCAGGCACTCAGCAATAGGACAAGGGGGCACGAGGGGCTCAAGCTCTGCCAGGGGAAATTGAAGTTGGAGAGCAGAAAAAACTTCTTTGCAGAGAGAGTGCTCAGGCATTGGAATGGGCTGCCCAGAGAGGGGGTGGATTCCCCATCCCTGGAGGTTTTTAAAGTGAGATTGGCTGTGGCACTGAGTGCCATGATGTGGTAAAGGGACTGGAGTTGGCCCAAGGGTTGGACTTGACGATCTTGGAGCTCTTTTCCAACCCAATTGATTCTGTGATTCTATGATTCTGTGATTCTATGATTCCACGACTTTGTAGTAGAGATTATCCTAATAAGTAAAGTCATGGTAATGGCCACTGAGCCAGAGCATATTCCTCATGATCTTCTTTTGGTATCTGTACTTTATCAGATAAATTTTATTCCCCAGCCTTTAGAGAGTTAAGAGTCAGTCACAAACTTCAGTGACCTGGAGAAACTCGAGAGACTAAACCAAAATAATGTCCCATGACATATTTTTCTATGATTATTTACTTTGAAAAACTTATTTGAATGCTCTATTCTTATTGACAGGCAAGCCCTTTTCACCACTAATCATCTTTCTTTGCCTTCATGTCAGACTGAAATTCCATTTTATGTTGCTAAAGAAGTCACCAGTGGTGGAATCTTGCAGCCAGTGAAAACCAAGTGCTCTGTTTCATTCACCTTTGCAAAGTGTTTTGCTGTTGGCTTAACTATGGAACAAAAGAGCTTTTGAAAAGTATTTTTAAAACAGCAGTATCAGTGTGTGTTGAGTCTATACCATATTCCAGTCAACTTCTTTTTAACTTGAACTCTTGAAATACAGAACAATGTGTGTCAAAGAAAACAGAATGGAGGACAGGGATTGTTTGCTAATGCCCAAATGTATTGATCCACACCCAGCAAAGCAGACAGAATTTACTCATACTAAAACGTGCATTTCCTGAGGCTGTTCACGAACTGCCATCAATTCCGTTTGCTTTTCTCTTTTATTTTCCTTCAAGTCACCCCCCCCACACACACACTATAATTTCCAGAATTAGAGAAGATATCTACCATAGGATTAGACCCCTAAGGTTTTAGAATCAAATTAAGCCAAATAGAATAATTTGAAATGGAAGGGGCCTAAAAAGATCATCCTTCTGCCTGAGCACTTCAGGGTTGATCAAAAGTTAAGTCGTGTTATTGAAGGCATTTCCAAATGCTTTAAACAGTGACAGGTTTGGGGCATTGACCACCTCTCTGGGAAGCCTGTCCAGTGTTTGACCACCTTTTCAGTACAGAAATGCTTCCTGATGTCCCGTCTGAACCTCCCCTGGCACAACTTTGAAACATTCCCCAGGTCTTGTGCCTGGATGCCCGGGAGAAGAGAGTTGTCCCTCCCTCTTCATGTCCTCCCAGGAAGCTGCAGAGATCCATGAACCTCCTTTTCTCCAAATCGGACAAAGCAAGAGTCCTTAGCTGCTCTCACACGGTGTGCCTTCCAGCCCTGTCTCCAGATCTCCAGTGCTGGTGACAGGTCCCAGCCAGATGTGGCCCAAATCTCTACAATGCTTTGACATTTGACCCTTAACCGGTTCTTCACTCAGTGCATCATGAACCTGCTGACTCCACAACTTCTCCAGAAGGATTCTGTGAGGGACAGTGTCAAAAAGCTTACTGAGAACCAAGAAGCTACACCCACTGCTTTCCCTTCACCCACTGAGCCATGACCTTATCACAGGAGGAGATCTGAGCAATCAGGCAGGACTGGCCCTCTGTGAAGCCATTTGGGTGGCATGTTGTCCTGTCAATGCCCTTCAGCAGCAGCCAGGATGACTTCCAGGTACAGAGTTTGGACTCACAGGTCTGGAGGCTCCTGATGTCCTTCTTCCCTCATGGCCTTGTAAACTGGAGAACTGAGCTTGTTCAGCTCAGTCTTCTGGAGAAGACAAGCTTTGGGGTGACCTCATTGTGACCTTTCAGTGTCTGCAGGGGCTACAAGAAAAATGGAGAGAGACTATTTACAAGGTCCTGAAGTGCCAGGACAAGGAGGAATGGCTTTCCACTGCCAGAGGGCAGGGTTAGATGGGATATTGGAAAGGAATTCCTGGCTGTGAGGGTGGGCAGGCCCTGGCACAGGGTGCCCAGAGAAGCTGTGGCTGCCCCATCCCTGGAAGTGTCCAAGGCCAGGCTGGAGAGGGCTTGGAGAAAGCTGGGATAGTGGAAGGTGTCCACTTCCACTCTTCCCTATCCCTGATATCGCTGCCCTCCTCCTGGCACAAAACAGGCACTGGACTTGCCTCAGTAATGCATATCAGGACTTTTGAAATTTTGTTTGCCCGGCTCAGTTTACTCCTCTATGAAATTTAAAGAGCATTTTATAACCCTATGAAAAGATTTAGTCCCAATATTTGCAAAATGCAGCACCTTCATCTCTCTTTAAAAGCTGTCCCCTTATTCAGCCTGAAAAGTCAACTTCACCTTGCACCACTGGAATAATGCATGTTTAGAATACAGCAAAGGAATAAATCATCTTCCTCACGTTTAGCCAAAACAAAGCAATAGCATTCACTAGTCATTATTCCTGGAATATTTTCCCTGTTTGTTTTGCTGCCTTTCTTTTCTCTACTATATTTATATATCACAGAGACAACCTTTAGGTTCTTCTTCCAGCATAATTACTTTTGTTTTGTTTCAATGGAACCTACAAGGAAGGTTCCCACTTCGTAGTTGCACTCTGGGGATTTCTGGACGGGACAGGCTTATCTTTTGACATATGTATTTGTTGTCACTCTTAAACTGCTTGCTCTTTTATCTTCCAATCCAAAAGACATTATTTTACTGGCAGAAGTATCCTGCCTATGCCCAAATTAATAGTTTCAAATTATGGACCATCAAAATGCTCTGAATTATCCATTTGTATCCATGCCTTTGATCTTTGCACTTATACAAGAACTTTCTGTGCTATACCAGGTGTTGGTTCTCTTTTTATTAATTCTCTGCGTTGGTTTGTGTGTTCTCAAATCCATACAATTCCACAAGATTTCATTTGCGTTTATGAGCTAGTTTTTAGAGAAGGAAGGGTGAAACAAAGATCGAATGTGCAGTAGCAACAGAGGATTAAAAAACAACAACAACAACAAAACAAAATGTACAGTTTTAAAATAAAAAGAAATACCAAAATAATATCTGAAGTCATAAGACCCCCTGAAAACACCCAAAGACAATTCTGCCTCAGATTAACTGGTAAGTCAGCTGACACTCAATTTTCATTTCCTTCAAGCACTGGATGAAGTAAAGGGGACTATGGGTTGATTTCACAAATGGAATCCAGGGGATGAGGTAAGAATACATGAGAAGCTTTGTTAAATGAGAACAAACATGTGTCTAAAGTCATGCTGTGCTTTGGACAGGGGGCACACAAGAAGGGGAGAGTCTTTGAGATCTGCAGGCTGCTTGGCACCAGGTGATGGGCAGGGAGGGTGTTCTCACCATCTCCCTCCAGCTCCTCAAACCTCTCCAGAGCATTAGATTCCATCTTTCTGCTTTCACAGTTATTTGTACAGTTTCATAACACAGCCTGAGAAAAAAAAAATCACTTTTCCTTTCTGCATTTAAATGTGCTGCAATGATATTACTACAGTACTGTTCTCAGATTTTGCATTTTGACCCTTTTCTCTCCTCCCAGCACTGACTGTTTCAACCCCTGCCACTCCTTTTCTAGGTGAGGAGCCTCCCCACACTCTGTGAAAGAATTAATTCAATTCCCACTACCCCCACAGCCCACCTCCATAGCCCTTGTAGCTATTTTACCTTCTTTTCTGAGATTGCAAGGCCAAGCTACACATAATAGACAAGAATTCTGACACAGGGCTAGTGGTGCAATGTTGCATGTACACTCTCCATTACTTGCTCAATTTGTGACACACTATTTCCCTCTGAGTGCTACTAAGCTGACTTACTCATGAACTCTACACATGCAAGAACTGAACTTGTGCCAGGGAGAAGCTTTGCTGTTACCTTCGAGCTGGAGAGGCTTTCTCTGATTTATTCCAGCAGCATCAGGGTCCTTCGGCACAGATTTATCTGGGAGTGCAGATGGAAGGATATGTTTGTACAGTTAAGTACTCATTACATACAAAGCAGCTGCTTACAACTGCCTGGGGTGAAAATGCTGATTGGTATGCTAATCAATTATTCCAACTGAACTCCCATCCCTGGGAAGGATGACACTGAGCATCTGTGTGTCCCCGAGTTTAGAGAAGTGCCCCTGCCCTCAGTGGCCTGTGGGCAATGTTGCACAAGGCAGACCCTGTGGGCAACATCCATTTTTGCTCTTCTTGTTACCTTCACTTTTAATTTTTCATTTCCTGGGGCTCCCACCGATGTTGTTGCCTCTTACAGGCAAGATGTTCCTTGAGGGCTGGCCCTGAGGGAGGAGCAGGATGGGTCAGACAGGGCTTTGCCCCTGCATGGCCAAGGTATCCTGCCTGGCAGGGGCAGGTGCCTCCTGCCTCCAGAAATCCGAAGGGTTGCTCAGTGTGAAGACAAGCTGGCACTCACATGTTGGCACTCGTCAACACCACCTGCAGCGTTGTGTGCCCATCACAGGCTCATTAATCTCCCACCTGAAGTGTGTGGATGTACCTCCAGGCACAGGAAAGCTTCTGCTGCTCTTCAGGGACAAAACTCTGCACAAGCTGAAGAGAAAAGCTCTTCTGCATGAGAGACACTTATATATTGTCTCTGGGTTATTACTCGTGGTTTGTGTTCCTAGACCAGCTGCTCCAGACAGAGCTGCTCACCCTTAGTGATGTGCCCTGGAGCTCACAGCTCTTCTATATGAAATATGGAGTCTAAAGAGTTTGATCCTGCCTTAATTTCTCTCAGACATGTTGCTGAGGTAGAATTTTCCTTCCCTTGACTCTTCCAGACCTTTGAGTTTTGTCCTCTGTAATTCTTTTATTTATTTTTTTTTCAATTTTTTTTCTTTCCTTTTATTTCTTTCTCTGGTTTTGCTCCTCATGTCTTCTCCAGCTAAGAAACCAAATTCTCTACTCCTTATGCTTTCTCCTCTACAGAAGCATGCACCAGATGCCTTTTATTTATTGTGAGAGAATATCTACATGAAAGATGTGCATTTTAATTCACCAGCCAAAAAAAAATAAAAAAGTAGCAGAGACTGAAATGTATTTTTTCCTGACCAAATCCATCTTCTGACCCTTAGATCCTGGGAGTGTCCATTAACAAACTTTATCTTGACTGTGTACAGTCACTGAAAATTGAGAGCAGTGTTGGGATATTTTGGAGATGTTGCCAATATGCAGATTCACACTTCAACCTCTTAATCTCTCTTGCTTTTGCTGTGGATTACTTTTTATAAAGAGGAATAATTGGGGCATGTGGGAAGTCAAGCTGCAGTTCTCTGGTTTCAGAGCAGGACAATATTCACCTGTACAATGTGACTGTGCAAAGGGACAGAAAGTCCCTACAAATATCCACTTCCAAGCAACTCCCATCCTTCCTTCTCCACAGAGACTTTGAACAAATCAAAATGGATCTGTTATAAGCAACAGATGAAGCCTCATTCACATATTGGCCTATAAATACAAGTAATTAATCATATATACATTGAACCTGGCAGGCACCTTTGACTCAACAAGGCCAAGTGCCGGGTCCTGCACTTTCGCCACCCCAACCCCTGCAGCGCTCCAGGCTGGGCACAGAGTGGCTGGAGAGCAGCCAGGCAGAAAGGGACCTGGGGGGACTGAGGGACAGGAAGCTCAAGAGGAGCCAAGAGTGTGCCCAGGTGGCCAAGAAGGCCAATGGCATCCTGGCCTGGATCCAAAGTAGCGTGGCCAGCAGGCCCAGGGCAGTGAGCCTTCCCCTGGACTCTGCCTTGGGGAGGCCACACCTTGAGTGTTGTGTTCAGTTCTGGGCCCCTCAGTTGAAGAAAGAGATTGAGGGGCTGGAGCGGGGCCAGAGAAGAGCAACGAGGCTGGAGAAGGGAGTGGAGCACAAGTGCTGTGGGGAGAGGCTGAGGGAGCTGGGGGTGTTTGTGCTGGAGAAGAGGAGGCTGAGAGGTGACCTCAGCACTGTCTAGAACTACCTGAAGGGAAGTTCTGGCCAGGTGGGGGTTGGTCTCTTCTCCCAGGCACTCAGCAATAGGACAAGGGGGCACGGGCTCAAGCTCTGCCAGGGGAAATTGAAGTTGGAGAGCAGAAAAAACTTCTTTGCAGAGAGAGTGCTCAGGGATTGGAATGGGCTGCCCAGAGAGGGGGTGGATTCCCCATCCCTGGAGGTTTTTCAAGTGAGCTTGGCCGTGGCACTGAGTGCCATGATCTGGTAAAGGGACTGGAGTTGGCCCAAGGGTTGGACTTGATGATCTCGGAGGTCTTTTCCAACTCAATCCATTCTATGCTTCTGTGATTCTATGACTCAAAATTATTCTGATGTTGATTTTTTTTTCTTTAAGGCTCTGATTGTAGGATAAAATTTGGGACACGTGGCAGAAAGATTTGAATTAGGAAAGATTTTAATTACAAGTGATGCTATTCTCACTTCATAAGACGTTTTCCCAGTTTCCAGTAATTGGAAGCTCTAAGAACCTTCAGTGATTCCGCTCACAAGTGCAGAGACATTTAATCAGCCCCTAAAAAAGGGCCTCCCATTTTTTGTTTTATAAGACAACATAACTCTTTCAGTTAGTAAGTTAGGACTTTTGTGCTGTGTTTTCTGGTTTTCATGTTTTAATTTTCCTATTTTTTGTTCCACCTGGAATGTGAAGCTGCCATGAGGTGGCTGCCCTTCTTTAGGGGGATGATTTGCAGTCTTAAATTGATCCCTGTTGTTTGACCATCACATGAAACAACTCAATCTGGGGTTTCTTTAGGTCATTAGGTTGGGGTTATATGAGTGAAAGTAAATATGCATGTTTTATTATTTTATCACCTTTCCCTGCTTGAAATTACCAGTATTATGTTTATAATAAATTGAGATATCAACAGAAGGGTCTCTAAAAACATCAATGTAATATTTCCAAGGAGTCTTTTAACCATTATTACAGAAATGAGATGAATTGTAAAAGTTAAGAAAGAAATGGAAATGTGGATCAGGACAAGCTGAGGTTGGCTTTGCTATGCAAGGAGAGGAAAAAATTCCCAGAAATTCCCAGAATTCTGTGATTGAAGTTGGCAGCCAGTGCTACAGAGGGATTATGTACATCAGACATCAGCGTGTTTGCACCATAAAACTACATAATATTGACAAAAAGGAGTAGATAATAAAGAAACAGTCATGGAAGCAAAGAGAAGAAAATACAGTCACAACATTTCTTTCCAGTGACACTCACAGTTAATGTTTTCCTGCACGTGTCAGTGACTGTGAGAGCTGATGGCATCAGGGTGGGATGCAGACAGGGATGAGAGCACATTAAAGTACTTCTGATACATATTTTTAATTGCATTGATGTTTTTGTCAAAAAACACATTGTGGTATTTTCAATGACCCTTCTCGGCTGAACTGGGGAAAGATCAAAACGTTCCTTTTGGAAAACACTCAGGGTTCTGTTTACGTGTTGTTTGGGTTATTTTCATGAGATTGTGTATGGATACAACAACTGCGTGTCTTGTTTTTTAATCTGATAAAGACTAATCAAAACAACTGTATTTAATGCAATGTTGTACTGATATCCCCACTGACCTTCCCTGTGGATGCCCATGTTTTATTATGCTCTTTTATTAGCTAGAATTGAGATTTTCAATGCCATTGTATGAGATTAACCTCTCTGCCTGCTGAAGTGTGACTTGGAGATAAATTGTGTTCTAATCCAAGTAAAATGTCTGGCCTGTTTTGCAACAAAAGGGGGAGAATACGTCAAACAAAGAGCAGGTAACTACAGTGGAATAAGAATCTTCAACCATGCATGAGAAGACAAAGCATTTGCACCTGTGGGAGCTGAAGAGCCTTTGTTTGCATGCCCATGGATGCAAATCCCCTGAAATGACAACCTGGTATTCCCAGGAAGTTTTAGCAATTCTATTGGAAATAGCAATGCATATTTATTTTTTTTTTTTGGTCATAAAACTTTCAAAAATGAATCTAATTTCAAATCATGCAATAAACCCCCAGTGTGCTTCAGAGTGACTTCAAAGCTCCAAGAACACATAGACATTTTTTAGGGGACACAAAATGAGTTTCAAACTTTATGGGCTTTTGCTCATTTCTCTCCAACTTTGCTGGGGATAAATATGTGATTTGGAGAGAAAATTACAACAGAGCAGGTTTTTTTTTTTCATCATCTCAGCCTTAAAATGAAAAGCAAATTTGGTGATTGCAGGTAATGTTATGACTCAGGAAAGACACGATGTGGGAACTGAAGCCCAAATGCAAGTCACAGCATCCCCCCATAAACCTTCCTCACTCACTGGCTCATTCTCTCCTCGAAGCACAGCTGGGAGGGAATTCTTGGCACTCAAGAGCCCTCCGTTTCCGTTCTAGCTCCGCCTTTAAGAGCAGAAATCTTTGGAAGGCAGTCCTGCAACACTCATTGAGAGTTAATAACCAATTCTCCTGGGGGCTGGAATTGTGGGGAGAGGAGGAGCACAGGGTTTTAGTTGTGCAGCTGTAGTGCTATAAAGAGCACATCCAAAAAAAAAAAAAAATCCATAGCATCACTTTTCCTTCTGCTGCAAATAAAGAGCAAAACGACTTCATGGGGATGAGGAGAGAATGGCATTCAAGAGCATCACCACAACGGGTTTTATGAGCTTCTGGTGGGGCAAGGATATGTCTGGAAAGTCAGGATTCAGCTACAAGGATACTGAAGGGAACAGGATTAATAAAAATCTTTATTTTTTTTCTTCCTATCTACAGCTTTAAAATCCTCCACTCATTACTCTTGGAATAGATTTGTGATGTTATAATTAAATAAAATTAAAATTATCTTTTTTAGAGAGAGTTGGACAAAGACTCATCTGCCAGGTGAGAAAACTGCCCTTGATTTTTGCTATACACTTTGGAGCAGACTATTTTAATCACAAAATAATGTCTATATATTTAATTCTGACTAACATTTCTTCGTAGTCTGAGCACTAGATATTTTTAGGGAGCAATACAAAATGTATTCTTTTTTTATAATAAAGGTAGTAAAAAGGGAATTTCCTCATTCATTTAAATTTCAGTGAAAGGTTAAATAGAGAACCATACCCTATGTTTGCATATAATACAAGATATGCAAATCTGAACTGGTTTGCAAAAGGTTTGACTTCCAATGTCTGCATAGAACTACCTCAAGTTTATTCTTCTTTTCTGGAAGTTTAAAGGTCTCATTTCCTTGACTTTCTCACAGTTTTCTCTTATATTTGG
Source organism: Sakesphorus luctuosus (assembly GCA_013396695.1). Taxonomy (NCBI): domain Eukaryota; kingdom Metazoa; phylum Chordata; class Aves; order Passeriformes; family Thamnophilidae; genus Sakesphorus; species Sakesphorus luctuosus. The sequence continues at coordinate 122,727 of VWZD01007563.1, read as the reverse complement.
TTACTGCTTGCTTTAGAAAGCAGAAAAAGGACCACTCAAAGTGCAAGAATAGCTTGGGAATAGCCTTAATTTTCTAGAAAGCAGAGCAGGGGTACTTAACACTAAAATTTAAATCCTTAGAATTGGGGTCTTTTTTTTCCAAATGTGCCTTGACTGCCCTGCTTTGACAAAGCCATTTTAGGGGTTTGGTGCTTCTATGAGAACAGTTGCTGAAGTTTTCAGTGCTGGAGGTGTTGGTTGTGTCCTGAGTGAAGCTGGACAGAATCCTGCAGCTCTGAACACAGAACAGGAAAGCATAAGACTGGATAAATGTTATAGAATCCCAGAATATCCTGAATGGGAATGGACTCCCAAGGACCATCCAGTCCAACCCCTGGCCCTGCACAGACACCCCAACAATCCCACCCTGTGCCCCAGAGCATCATCCAAACACTCCTGGAGCTCTGGCAGCCTTGGGGCTGTGCCCACTGCCCTGGGGAGCCTGGTCAGTGCCCACCACCCTCTGGGGGAAGAGCCTTTCCCTGAGATCCCATCCAACCCTTCCCTGGCACAGCTCCAACTGTTCCCATTAACATGATGTTAATTACATCAAGATCCATTGCTGAATGAAGGATCATTTGTCAGAGATATGACCATTTGTTCATTAATTTCATGTTCAGTAACAGTCGAACTTTCCAGCCTCTGAAAGCATTTTAAAACAGAATTCACATTAAGTGCTCTCCAAATTTCTCTAAAATACAAGACAATCTCAGGAGATTCAATCTCCTTGTGTATTCTTTAATACATATTTTTACTGAAGAGCTTCAATATCTTTTCCTTAACCTCTTTGTGATATGCAGTAACCCGATTAAAGTCTATTGCCTTTGCTTTAGAGATAATGGCTTTCACTTAAGAGAGAGCATGGCCTCTGCCAAGGGGCTCAAAAGAGAAAAAGGGCTCTGAAGTTCACAGGCATTGATTTCTGGATGTTATTTCCTTAAATCAAATCTTTGCCCATGGTTCTGACATATCTGTATTTTCAATATCTAACAGTCATAGTCCTTTATGTTGGTTACCCACATGTAATCTTAAGCCACCCATTTCAATCAGGGGTGAGTATTAAAGCATTGACTTGAAAAAAACTTGCTTGAATGGATTTTCCACAGAGGACACAGAGAGAGGTTTTACTAGTCCTTGGGATGTAACAGGTTTTCAGTGAAGTCCTCCAAAGAGCCCTGTGAAATCTCTGCTTTCAGACAGATAATTCAGCAGGAGCAAAGTCTGCCCTGTGAGGAAAGGAGCAGCTCTGCTGGGAGGAAAGGCTGGGAGAGCTGGGATTGTTCAGCCAGGAGAAGAGAAGCTTTGGGGTGACCCAACTGTGGCCTTGCAGTGCCTGAAGGGGCTACAGGAAAGGTGGAGAGAGACTGTTGACAACGAGCTGGAGGGACAGGACAAGGGAAATGGCTTCAAACTGACAGAGGGCAGGGTTAGATAGGATGTTGACAGGAAGCTCAACATGAGCCAACAGTGTGCCCAGGTGGCCAAGAAAGCCAATGGGATCCTGGCCTGGATCCAAACTAGCACAGCCAGCAGGCCCAGGGCAGTGAGCCTTCCCCTGGACTCTGC
>VWZD01007563.1:80374-121042 GCA_013396695.1 Sakesphorus luctuosus | reverse complement strand
GTGGCACTGAGTGCCATGATCTGGTAAAGGGACTGGAGTTGGCCCAAGGGTTGGACTTGAGGATCCCGGAGGACTTTTCCAACCCAATTGATTCTATGATTGGGAAGGAATTGTTGGCTGTGAGGATGGGCAGGCCCTGGCACAGGGTGCCCAGAGAAACTGTGGCTGCCCCATCCCTGGAAGTGTCCAAGGCCAGGTTGGAGAAGGAGGGGTCTTCTGATGTGACAAAAACATTAGTGAAAAATTACAGTTCTTCATTCAAATTCCAATCTAAGCTTGGATTAAACTCCTGAAGGAATTTAATTAAGCCTTATTTTTAGAGCTTCAAAAATCATAGTAATGTTTGCTCACTCTTGCTTTTAGTTCCATTGTGTATATCCCACGTAAATCCCTTGGGAAAGGGGAACTCTGGACTTAGAATCACAGAATCACAGAATGGATTGGGTTGGAAAAGACCTCCGAGATCATCAAGTCCAACCCTTGGGCCAACTCCAGTCCCTTTACCACATCATGGCACTCAGTGCCACAGCCAAGATCAGGTTAAAACCCTCCAGGGATGGGGAATCCACCCCCTCTCTGGCCAGCCCATTCCAATGCCTGAGCACTCTCTCTGCAAAGAAGTTTTTTCTCATCTCCAACTTCAATTTCCCCTGGCAGAGCTTGAGCCCGTGCCCCCTTGTCCTATTGCTGAGTGCCTGGGAGAAGAGACCAACCCCCAGCTGGCCAGAACTTCCCTTCAGGCAGTTCCAGACAGTGCTGAGGTCACCTCTCAGCCTCCTCTTCTCCAGCACAAACACCCCCAGCTCCCTCAGCCTCTCCCCACACCACTTGTGCTCCAGTCCCTTCACCAGCCTCGTTGCTCTTCTCTGGCCCCGCTCCAGCCCCTCAATCTCTTGCCTCAACTGAGGGGCCCAGAACTGAACACAGCACTCAAGGTGTGGCCTCCCCAAGGCAGAGTCCAGGGGAAGGGTCACTGCCCTGGGCCTGCTGGCCATGCTAGTTTTGAACTTGTACCTTCCAGGATGTGCCTTTGTGCCATAGACCTGTCACAGTCGCTCAGATGCAGCCGGCAGTTTGCTCTGATAAAAACTGGTTAAAAATACCACATATTAAGAACCTGTCCCAGTAATATGAAATTCCTGGAAGCATTTCCCAGGTCCACAGCAGAGGTGGGAATTACTGCACCTTGAGTTGGCTTTGGCTCGAGATTTCAGTCTAGGAGTTTGACTTTCAGGAGGATGTGAGTTGACATAAAGCAACCTTGAATTTGACCACTGGGCCATAAAATCCTTTTGGCTTGGAAATCCCCTCCCATACAGGTAAATGATCAATAACAAGCACTTGGACAAGGTCTTTGCACTTCCACAGAAGAACTATCTGGTATTATTTTATTCTTCTGTTCAGATAAATAGCATTTTTCTGTATTATTTTTAATTGAATGGACTCATGCCAAATACCTGGCTGTCATAAATCCCTTTTCCTAATGAAAAGAAGTAAGCTCCAAATGCTGCTGGCAGCATCGGCTAAAAAAATAAAAAACCAACTAAGCTCAGATTAAAATAATTCTCCATTCCAGGAAAATTTGAGAATTCAAAGGTGGGTTTTTTTCCTCACAATAAGACATTGTAGTCTAAAAATAAATAATCAATTACCCAGCAGTGGGGGAAAGGCAAGCTTTGATAAATCAAATATTCTGTCAATAATTTGGAAATACACGGTATTTATATAGATTTTAACTGATTTATTTTACTGCAGCATTATACTATTATTTATTATCTCCCTATGACATTATAGCAATATCTATGTCAATATTTAGAACATCTTAAAGCCATCATTTATTTTGTAATTGTTCAGCCTGCACAATTTACAGTTTCAGATCTTTGACTTTCTTCCACCTTCGAGAAGCCATCATTGTCTCCAAAGGGGATTTTTGAGGTATTTCTAATGACTTGTAGAAATGACAGCCATAGCTGTTGGTGTAAAGTCAATACGTATCTTGCTGACTTTTAGTTTCTCAGGTACCACATAACTTTTGGACTTCTTTTTAAAATACCAATATTTATTTTTTATTTTTTATTTTATTATTTTTAATACCAAGCACATTGTTGCCTTTAATCTTGGACATTAATAATCTGTAATTTTATTCATGAAATTAGAGAGGCAGCCAGTTGACACTATAGGACAATTCGTTCATGTGACATGGAATGAATATTTCTTTCTATTTTTTATTTTCTTAATGCCTATCACAGGCTTGCTATGGAAGTGTTTAGGGTTTGTATTTATGAATCCAATATATACCTGATATAATGCTCAAAACTGCAAGGTCAGAAGGACTCAGAAACTTTTGGCTCAGTGTAATCAATTGGGTTTTTTTCAGAGAAGCTCAGCATTTTCCTCAACTGCAGCTGTGGAAAAAATGTTATCTACTTCTCCTCTATCTAGAGAGTTTAATTCCACACCTTTTGATTATTGATTATGCTTTTTTATAATTCTACAAGATTAACTGGAAATGCAGCACCTTGACCTTCACTGGAATGACCCAGTTGCATTAAACAGGAGATAAAGCAGTTTAATCATTAAGGGATGTGGGTTTCCCTACAGAAATGTTCCCATTCCTGTGCTAAATGCAAAGGCTCTGGATCTTTCTGAGATATCCAACTTGGGTTAATTACCTCCAGTTTGTACATTGACAACTGAGGCAAATACAATGAAGTCTCCCCAAAACTCCTGGGCTTATCAGGATGTTAAAATAGCTTTTAAATGAAGACAGCAGATGAGAATTTATCTTCTGATCTCTGCAACCACTCCTCATGTAGGAAGAAAAGAAAGCTCTGAGTGAGGGAAACGAGTTTATTTCTTCATCAAGGAGTTTAGATCCTCCAAAGGGCACCGCTCGCATCGAGTAGAGCTTTTTAATTAAGCTCACTAAACAAATGCTAAATCTTTCTGTGCAAGTATTTATATTCAGTCAGCAGCACTTCTTGCCTTTGTTAAACATTGATTAATGTCACTGGCATCTCACATGCAATATTTTAGGAAGATCATTAAGTCTGATTATTAAGTCTGGGAGCAGCACACAGAGTAGTGAGAGTTGGTGCAGAGTTTCCAGGCTTCTTCTTCAGGGACCTCTGTGGGAAATGGTGTTTGTGGGGGGATGAACAAGGAAATCAACAGGATCTTTCCAGAGACCCACAGGGACAAGAACCTGAAGCCTGTGTTGCTAAGGAGAACAGCAGAAAACAGATTTCAAATGGAAACTCCAGGGGTGTGGGAGGCTGGAAACTTCCTACTTTGGATAACATCTGCAAAACTCCTTCCCTGCCTCTGGTTCTGCAGAGGGCACTGCCAGTTGAGGGACCTTCAGCACACCGGGAGTGACCACAAGGCTCTGGGGTGAAGGTCAAGAATCCGGTGGTACCTCCTTGATCCTGATGGTGGAGACAAAGGGCACAAAGAGGACCAGGTTGATCCTGCTGGTTGATTGCCATTTCTGCACCATCTTTTGTGAGGAAATACTGCCCCTGATGGATGGTTTACCCCTCAGTCCAAGAGGGACATTGAGCGGCTGGAGCGTGTGCAGGGCAGGGAAAGGAGCTGGGAAGGGGCTGGAGCAGCAGGAGCAGCTGAGGGAGATGGGGGGCTCAGCCTGGAGAAAAGGAGGTTCAGAGGGCACCTTCTGGCTCTGCAATCCCTGCCAGGAGGGGAGAGCCATGAGGGGTCAGGCTCTGCTCCAGGGCACAGGGACAGGAGGAGAGGGCACAGCCTCAGGCTGGGCCAGGGCAGGGGCAGGTGGCACAGCAAGAGGAATTCCCTCCCAGAAAGGGTGGGCAGGCATTGGAAGGGCTGTCAGGGATGTTTGGAGTGCCCAGCCCTGGAGATGTTAAAAAATCCTGTGGATGGCACTTGAGGACACTGTTAGTGGTGAACATAGTGGCGGTCCTGGGCTGACTGTTGGACTTTATGATCTTAGAGATCTTTTCCAACTTTAATGATTCCATGATTCCATGGATAGGAATCTGCTGTCTTACCTCCCTCCTTAACAGCCATTCCACTAGAAAGAAAACCTTGATCTGGATATATATTATTGACTGGAAAATCCTTCTGGAACGCTCACTCATGGCAGTTGGTAGGAAAAGATGGCACATTTTTCTGGGATTTTCCTTTCCCCTCATTACAGTGCTGGAAAAGCTGCCCCAGTTTCTAACAGCTGTATTACTATTTTCCCTATTAATGTTAACCCACATTGCTGGATTTTTTTAATTGCCTTTTCTTAATCACATCTCTTTGCCCGAGTTTAACATTTGGCAGAAGAGTGGACTTGGCAAGAGTAATTTAGGAATTGTTTGCCCAATAGTCCCACACCATTCCAAAAGATCTGTTTACTTGTGCTTCTCTGGCAAAGTGTTGAGTTCAAAGATGGCAATCACATATTTGAACAACAGTGCAGACTTCAATATACTCCCTCTAAGTCTGTGGGAAAAGGGAAAGGGAAAGGAAAAGGAAAAGGAAAAGGAAAAGGAAAAGGAAAAGGAAAAGGAAAAGGAAAAGGAAAAGGAAAAGAAGGGACTGGAGCACAAGTCCTATGGGGAGAGGCTGAGGGAGCTGGGGGTGTTTGTGCTGGAGAAGAGGAGGCTGAGAGGTGACCTCAGCACTGTCTGGAACTACCTGAAGGGAAGTTGTGGCCAGGTGGGGGTTGGTCTCTTCTCCCAGGCACTCAGCAACAGGACAAGGGGGCACGGGGGGCTCAAGCTCTGCCAGGGCAAATTGAAGTTGGAGAGCAGAAAAAACTTCTTTGCAGAGAGAGTGCTCAGGCATTGGAATGGGCTGCCCAGAGAGGGGGTGGATTCCCCATCCCTGGAGGTTTTTCAGCTGAGCTTGGCCGTGGCACTGAGTGCCATGATGTGGTAAAGGGACTGGAGTTGGCCCAAGGGTTGGACTTGATGATCTCGGAGGTCTTTCCCAACCCAATCCATTCTGTGATTCTACGATTCTATGAAAAGGAATGGAAAAGGAAGAGAAGAAAGGGAAGGGAGGGGAAGGCAAGGGAAGGCAAAGTCTTCATTGAGATTGAAGGCTTGCTTGCTATTTTCTCTCCTTCTGATGTTCTATTAATTGGAATTTGTTCTTGTATGCTCTAGACATTTCAAATCTTCTCTGCTTTCCAGACATGTCAAAACAAAATTAAATACAATCAAAACCTGTCAATCCTCATTGTTTACTACCTCCTATTACTTTTCTTTTACAAATAACTTTCAGGTCATCAGTATTCATATATAAATTTTAAAAATAATCATCCTCCATTAGGAAAACCTCATCGTTTTGGGACTTTGTTGAATTTTTCTTTTTATATTTTTTTTTAATTTGAATGATTATAAAAGTCAGGTTATCCTTTTGGGGGGACATAAACCCACAAAACTTTAGCAAACAATACACAATTATTTCATTACAATCATCCTTCTTTAAGTTTTTACTTTAATTCAGACCTAAATTGCCAACTAAAATAAGAATATATAAAATAATTGAAAACATCAGGGGTTTTTTTAAAAAACAAATTTGTTCTTGCTGGAAAACAATAGCAAAAAAATAATCACAGCTCCCATCTTCTTTCCTTTCCTTGAACACAAACAGTTCTTCACCCCAAGTCAGGAGAGTGGTGCCTTATCAGATGTGATGTAGATATTCCCCCAGACCTGTAAGTAAAGAAATGTCCAAATGTGGGGTGACAAGTGCAATTCTTCAGGGTTGAGCAGGAAGTCTCTCTCTCCCATTAATTGAGTAACTGCCATATTTCTGTCCAGGGGAAATATTCCCAAAGGGAATGTAAAGGGATGAAGGTGTAATATTTTAAATTGCTGCTTTGGGGGAGCAGTGCAGTCTCCTGCTGGCATTTTTATCCCAGGTCACCTTTTCTCTCAAAGAATACCAGATATCCATTTATAGAAATAAAGATATAACTTGAAAATCTGCCTTGGACACTTCCAGGGATGGGGCAGCCACAGCTTCTCTGAGCAACCTGTGCCAGGGCCTGCCCACCCTCACAGGGAAGGATTCCTTCTCAATATTCCATCTACTCCTCCCTCTGGCAGTGGGAAGCCATTCCCCTTGTCCTGTCCCTCCACTCCTTGTTAAGTCTCTCTCCATCTTCCTTGTTGCTCCTTCAGGCACTGCAAGGCCACCAGGAGGTCACCCTGAAGGTTCTTCTCCAGGCTGAACAATCCCAGCTCTCCCAGCTTTTCCTCCCAGCAAAGCTGCTCCATCCTCTGACCATCCTGGGGCCTCCTCTGGACCTGCTCCAGCAGTCATCACAATATTCTGACCAGGAAAGGACCTGCTTATTCCACATAATCTGGATTTTTTTCCCTGGGTGTGTTTTTACCCATGGAGTTTGTTTCCCGTGTTATCACCTGGAACAAACTCCGTGGTTTGCAGGAGCATCTGCTCCATCCTTAAGCTTGTTCTCCTGCGAGGTAAACAAATTCAAATGAAGTGTTGTGTGCAGATAAACTTTTAGCTGGTTGCTATCCAGGAGGGACCTCGGGTCCTGAATATGTTTCCCTTCAAACTCCAAGTGCCAATTGTATCTGATTAGTGGTGGCAGATGGTCAAGATAAAGTTTAGAGTAAACACATTGACTCTGAAGCCACAGATTCTGCTTCCCAGCAGTGCCTCTCTGAGCCTCCTAGAAGAGATTTTCACACTGATTAAAACCCTCGGCTTCTGTACATACCTATTTAATCCTTTTAACTTCCACACGTTTCCCTTCTCCTTAATTGTCAGACCCATCACTGTTTAAAGAAGGATGTTTATTCTTGTCAGGGTGGAAACAGCTGTAAGAAGAGCTCATTTAAAGTTTTGTTGTGAGTCAGGGTGGGTTACTTGCAGGGCCATAACCATTTCTGTTCTAAGGTTCCAATTCTCTGACATTCACGCAGTTTGCACAATCAGCTCAGGCTCTGAAGTTCCATTGGTGTCTCTGGAGAGGAAACCTGGTGGGGTTCCTTGGAGCATCAGCTCTGCCCTGAGTGATCCATCCCTCTGGCTGATCCGCTACAGTGGTTGGAGCTCCTCCTGTGCTGCCTGGAGGGGCCCAAGAGCCTCCCAAACATGGGTTCGTTTTGTGCCTCTGCAACCACTTGTAGTGTTAAACAGCTTCAAATAAATAAATTTGGTGTGAAACACTCAACCTTCACATGTGGGATCTCCACAGAACCCTTCAGAGGGTGTTGGACTCTGAGTGTGGCTGCCCCATCCCTGCAAGTGTCCAAGGCCAGGTTGGAGCAACCTGGGCTGGTGGAAGGTGTCCTTGTCCACAGCATGACATCTGCCATGGCTGTGGACCCAGGGGACCAGGACTGTGGGCCCAGGGCACCAGGAATGTGGACCCAGGGGATCAAGGAATTCACATCCAGCTGCTTTACACTGAATAACAGGATGAGAAGAGAAGAAGTGGCCTCATGTTGTACCAGAGGAGGTTTAGATCAGATATTTGGGAGAATTTCTTCATGGAAAGGGTTTTCAGGCACTGGAAAGGGCTGGCCAGCCAAGGTGTGGAGTGCCCATCCCTGGAAGGGTTCAGGAAACATGTCCCCAGTGGCACTTGGGGGCATGGCTTAGTGGTGAACACGGTGATGGTGCTGGGCTGCCAGTTGGACTTGGGGATCTTAGAGGGCTTTTCCAATCTTAAAGCGACTCCAGGTGCCCAACCCATGCTGGTGGCCTCTCCTCCCAAGGAGATGTTCCCCCTGTGGGCCAAGACACCACAAAGGTGCCAGCAAACCCTGTGTGGCTGTTGCCCAAGAGGCTTTGCTGCTGGCGCTATTGCACCAGGTTTCTCCCTGGATCACCATCATTGTGTGGTGCCCACCATGGGAGGTGTTGCAAGTTTAAAATTGTTAATATTTCCCTGCATCTGCTTCTGTCCAGCACATTCCCAAGCCATGGCAGATGTTATGCTGTGGACAGGGACACCTTCCACCAGCCCAGGTTGCTCCAACCTGGCCTTGGACACTTGCAGGGATGGGGCAGCCACACTCAGAGTCCAACACCCTCTGAAGGGTTCTGTGGAGATCCCACATGTGAAGGTTGAGTGTTTCACACCAAATTTATTTATTTGAAGCTGTTTAACACTACAAGTGGTTGCAGAGGCACAAAACGAACCCATGTTTGGGAGGCTCTTGGGCCCCTCCAGGCAGCACAGGAGGAGCTCCAACCACTGTAGCGGATCAGCCAGAGGGATGGATCACTCAGGGCAGAGCTGATGCTCCAAGGAACCCCACCAGGTTTCTTCTCAGGAGCCACCAATGGAGCTTCAGTGCTGAAAGATGCTTCTAAACCTTCTTGTTTTTATAGAAAAGCTTTGCAATGCTCAGCATTTGAAGCAATTTGATAAAGAGGGAGGTCACTAATGGACTAGCACAGGCCCCAGGGTCGTAAACAGAGTCATTTTCCCTTTCTTAATAGGCTGGTAAAAAGAACTTAATAGCCATAAAATCAGACAAAGGAGAGAAGGGAACAGGGAGCATTGTAAGAAACAGCTGTAATTTTAGTGATGCTCAGTTCTGGCTGGGACAGCCTGGAATCATCCCTAAAGACACAGGACAATGGAAAGTAGGAAATTTCAGATGGAAAAATCCATTAGAGTAAATGTTTCAAATCTAATATAAAGTGTTAAGAGAAACATAAGCAATTTCTAGAATGAAAACTTGCAAATTATGAAGCTGTTGTCAGCAATATGTGTTATCTCTGTACCTTGACACTGGCAGCAATTTAGTAATTATTGTTGGAGATGTGTAATGTATGGAATAGTTTCCAGGGAGTTGCTATTAAAATTGGATGTTGTCCTATATAACAGAACAAAGTGTGCCAAAACCTCACTATTTTGACCAATAGTTAGCATTAGTGGAGTGTCAAACCTATCAAATATGCAAACCCTAACTCATTGTTGAATTTGTCATCAAAGACAGTCAGGGGGATTCAATCATCAGATGCCATAGCAAAATTTTGACTTTAATGACAGGCACATACATAGAAAATCCTGGGCATACAGCTAGGAAGAAAACCAATTTATTGCTCCGTTTGATGCACTCCTAAGGAATTCTTGAAAAGTTTGCAATGCCAAATCATTAATAGTTTGATAGATGATAAATATTATACTAGAAATAAATCATTCCCCCATAAATCCATGTCTGGGGGAGCCACCAGCAAGGACCCTTCTCTCTATGTAAACTCTCCTGACCAAATATTTTCACTTTTCAAGTTATGAGAACCTGTTGGTTTGGTTTGGTTGGTTGGTTGGTTGGTTGGTTGGTTTTTCCCCTCCTGGTTGTTTAAACAAGATCTCCACATGGGGAGGGATTTACATCTTATGCTTAATCAAAGCTGCAAGGAGGAGTGAGCTTCACCCAATGATGGGAAGGGAATGGAAGTTTGAGGAGGATTTAAAGCAGTGCAAAGTGTGAAGAGATTGATGATGAGCAAAAAGAAAGCAGGAGGAATTCCTGGAAGGTGTGGGTTTAATGAGTTATGGGAAAGAGGAGAGAGGGGGCACTTGGCCAACAGACCCAGAGCTGAATGTTCATTGTGCTTCAGCAGGAGGAGAATAATGGCATGGAAGGGCTTCAAAGGTGGAATGAAGAAATACATAATCCCACACGGGAGAGTTTAGAGCTGAAATGCATTTACCTGCTGACCGGGGAGAAACCAGAAAGTCTATTAAGTAATAAGGGGAAAAATGTAATGCTTCCAAAGTCCTCATCACTTTTATCAGCCTATGAACACAAAGTGGATTCATGTTTTATGGCTCAGAAGTGACAGCAAGTGGATCTTAGATTCTTTTATGTGGTTTAGCCTTTGTTGCTTCCTGAACTTTAATAATACTTTTTACAAGGTGAGAATTTGGCCCCAACAATTTCATTTAATTCCATTTCTTCAGGGGCAGGAGGAGAAAGAAGGAACATTTAATGAAATGAACCATTACTGAAACTTTAAAGTATTTCCTTTGCAATTTTTCATTGTTTTATGGATCATGTGGATCAAAAGTAGGTTAAAGCATAACCTTCACATGGCACATGACTGTGTTCATGGCAGACTGCAGATCAGCAAGATGGGGCTTTTTGAGTGTTTTTCTTTTATTTTGCCCAGTGCCACATTGTTGTTTGCAGCTGAGGTGCCTCCAGTCTTTGTTCCAAGCTGTGTAAATAATTAATTACAGGCAGAAGAAATAAAAAAAGATACCTTAATCTTGTATTGGAATATGAAGATGGAAGTATCAAGCCTACAGAAATATAGGGAGTGGTTCTCATCTCTTTAGCAACCATTTGGCAAAGATTTTTGTCCAAGGAATAGAAACTTTCAGACCATTTATAACTTTTTAGAAGGACAAGGAAGCATTTGCTGAGCAGATTTATGAGCAAGTGATGTATTTTTAATATCGAGAATAACAAGTAGTTTCGCTTGAGGAAAATTTATTTCCTGCCACTTGGACTTAGAATTCTGCCTGTCACTAAACATTATCTTTAGCAGTTTTTACTCAAAGTACGTGTTCAAATAGTTCTGAAATCATCAATTTAATCAAAAGTTTGCAAAGGACAGTTACTGATTCTCAGGGATGAATTACAGACATCAGACTCCTACCCTGACCAGATGCATTCCACTCACCACCTCTACTCCTTGCACAACTACAACAACTATAACTAACTAACTATAACAACTATAGCTACATCTAATTATAAGTAAACTAAAGCTGTTGACAATAAACTTGATCTGAGAAAGGCAGTGGAAACAGGAGCCTTAACAGCAATATTTTTTTCTGGCATTAATGTGTTATTTATCACAATATCCACCGGAAGCTAATTTTATTCTGCTTAATAGCATTTTTTAAAATAGCTGTGAAGTGTTTTCTTGCTCAGAACAACAGCCACCTTTTATTTTCTGTTGTTAGAAATACCACCCTCCTGCATCATTACATTATAATGGGAAAGTAATTTGAAAAGTGGAGGCCTCTTTTCATTGATGGGAAGTGAAAGAATAGAGAATTAAAGCTCCAAGCAAGTACCAACCCATGGCATGTGGCACCACAAGGGTGAAGGGTGAGATGACATCTGTGCCCTGACACTGGACCACGCCTGGGCACAGCTGATTGCTGTGTGATGCCTCTGAGAAGACAGCACTGCAGACTGCTGGAAAGAAGACTAATCTTGGGGCATTACAGTTCTGATCTTGCTAGGAAAAATGTCATTTTGAGGTTTAATGGCACGATTTTGCAATTTAGCTGTAGCACAGTTCTGTGCCACTGTTAGATACTGTGGTATCAATAGTGACACTGCATTAACATTACAGAATCACAACGTGACAGTTGCTGACAATACATGAGAACTACTAATGATGGAACTTTATGGATTAGTTTTTCCTGTTCTGCCTCAAATATTGCCAATTTTGACACCAGGAGAGGCAATGACTGCGGAGAGTCTCTTTTTCTGATGTGTGAATTTTTCAAGCAGCATTAAAATTCATGTTGGAGTAAGGGGAATGCAGTTGTAAGAGCTCCAGCAGAAACATTCCTTATTTTGTTTAACATAACAATGTCAGAATGGTTTGGGTTGGAAAGACCATAAAGCCCATCCAGTGGGCCATGGGCAGGGACACCTTCCACTGTCCCAGGTTGCTCCAAGCCCTGTCCAACCTGGCCTGGGTCACTCCCAGGGATGGGGTAGCCACAGCTTCTCTGCCAGTGCCTACCCAACCTCCTAGGGAAGGATTCCTTCCCAATATCCCATGTATCCCTGCTTTCTGGCAGTGGGAAGCCATTTCCCTTGTCCTGTCCCTCCAGCCCTTGATTCAGTATGAAATTATTTACAGAACCTTATGGCCCATTGTACAACTGCCATCCCATAATATGCTCTACTACAGCATCTAGTAGGACCTGACACAGAAGTATCAATATTCCCACTGGTGTAGGTACATGCCCAAATCTTTTGTTTAAGAATAAACTCTCTTCTCTTTAGACATAAAGAGAGTCAGAGCCAGAAGAATATCCTGAAAATGGGAAGGTTCCTCAGGTTTTCAATAGTAATGCAGGAAATCAATCCCACGGAATCAAATTCCAAGTTATTTAGCAATTCTGTAATTGTAGCAAATAAGGAGACTCACTTCATCTCAGGGGTTGTGATTTTAAGGAAGAATAAAATTATCTTAAAAGCATGGGAAACTCATTTATGGGATGAAAAAGCAGCAGGCTCATTTAGTTTTCAGAGAAGTTAAGAAAGAAATAAGGTATGATGTATGAAATATCAACTCCTGAAGAAACCTCACTTTTTGGCTGTGTCTAAAAGTGTAAAAAAATGGGATAACATTGAATGACATGCAAAGGCAACAGCAGAGACATCCTTTAATACTGTTGTCAGTAATAAAATTTCCCCCAAGGTAAATACAGACAAGATCATTATAAAGTAACAAAATCCTTATGCACTGAGGTAGAAGGTGCTACAGAACTCAAATAAATGCAAGAAACACTGCCATTTTCCTTTTTAAATTGCCTGTATTAAAAAGGGGATACTGTGCTTTATCAGGGAATCATATTAGAATTAACTTTAAAATGTTTAAATGTGTGTTTCTCAAATTCTTCTGGCTATGAATCAAAACTCCCCCACCCTAAATCATCCTCATTGTCCTTCCCACTGCCATAAGTTGTCAGAGACCTCAGACAGGGTGTTCAGTGGCTCCTGGACCATCCTCATTGTCCTTCCCACTGCCATAAGTTGTCAGAGACCTCAGACAGGGTGTTCAGTGGCTCCTGGACCATCCTCATTGTCCTTCTCACTGCCATAAGTTGTCTGAGGCCACAGACAGGGTGTTCAGTGGCTCCTGGACCATCCTCATTGTCCTTCCCACTACCATAAGTTGTCAGAGACCTCAGACAGGGTGTTCATTGGCTCCTGGACCATCCTCATTGTCCTTCCCATTGTCATAAGTTGGCTGAGACAACAAAGGGTGTTCATTGGCTCCTGGACCATCCTCATTGTCCTTCCCACTGCCATAAGATGGCTGAGACCACAAAGGGTGTTCATTGGCTCCTGGACTACCCTCATTGTCCTTCCCACTGCCATAAGTTGGCTGAGACAACAAAGGGTGTTCAGTGGCTCCTCACCATTCCTGGCTATTTCAAAGTTCAAAGGTGCCTCCGAACTGCCCCTCATCCCCTGGCCTTTAGACCCATTGTGGTTCCACCTTCACAAAGCTAAGGCCAAGGTGAGATTAGACCAAGCCTGGCCAAGCTGGGTGCTGAGTCCTTGCCAGGGCAGTGCAGAGCCCAAAGCCTGGCTCAGCCACTGAGTCTCCATTTCCCCCTCTGGCAGCAGAGCTAGTGTGGTTGGGCATGGCTTGGAATCAGGGATCAGGATGCCAATGAACAGTCACCAACTCAAACCCAAGCACCAAGCTGGCACTGCAGACATTTGTTATCTCACTCTCCCTGGTTGTTAAACACCTACAGGTTTCTGCAGTTCCATGAGTCAACATTCAATGCCACCTTCTGGCCTCCCTTTTTATTTCTTTTCCTTCACTCTCTGTAGCAATACCTCCAAATGGACTTCCATTCTCCAAGAAATCTGCCTGCTTATGGATGTTTTAAATATAAATAATACTGATAAAGATTTTTAGGGATGGGACAGCTTTTCCATTAGAAAAAACCCACATATTTTTAACTCTAACTATGAATATGTATCTGCTGTCACCACACATTTCTTCCTTATATATCTATGCACACATATGTCCACCAGCTTTTTAAGTGTCTATACTGCATGAAATATTTGTGAATGTTATAAATATTTAATTTATAAATTTATAATTTATCATATAATTGATTTAATTTGTAGTCACACTTTGTCAGCTTTACCTGCCAGCTCTTATTTGATTTCTACATGGAAATGTCTCAGTCTAGGTTTTGAGAGAGACCTTTAAAATTCCCCCCATAAGGTACATTCTCTGCTTGCATGAAAAATTTTGTGGGATTCTAATTTTTCTTATCTGTTAAAAAATTTAGAGACCGCTTCTTGCCCCCGTGTACCTACAAAGATATCAATAATTTCAGAAAAAAAACAATATGAAGGATTAATTTTTAACTTAGAAAATCTTCAGTCTGCAAAACTTACTTGCTTCACTCTGAGCAAAAGCCATTTTAATTAGGAAAATACATTTCAGGGTTTGCAAGGTGAGAGGTATATAGTCTTTCATTACACTTTAATTATTAGCAATGAAGGTTTCACATGGCCTGCAATTTATTTCCTATATTGAGAGAAAATAATCCAGGGAGAGCACATTATATAATTTAGCATATTCTTGCTATAATGTGCAAATCATGGGGAGGTTTCCACAAATCTGACTCCAATTCTGTTCTAATTTTCCAAATCCTTCTTGTTAGAAAGTGTTTCATGGGATTTAACTTGGGTATCCTTTGTGTTTTACTCCCCAACAGAAGTTTTCTCTCAAATCTTAGGGAATATAAGTCTTCAAAATATCAATATTTCCTTTGGTTTTTTTTCTTTTATAATTCTTGAAGTAACTCCAAAGCATTAATATTGCCCTGAACAAACACTATGTAAAGACAACAAAGTGAGTTGGTTGTAACAAATTCTTAAAGCATGTGGAGTAAGAAAACACTGAGATTTTATCACATGATTTTGAGAGAGATTGGTAGGAATTGCACTCACAGGTCACCCTTAAATGGCTGTGCCAAAAGGTCATAATTAATACCAAATTCATTAATTTCAGCCCAAGTCTTTCATAGAATCATAGAATCAATTGGGTTGGAAAAGACCTCCAAGATCATCAAGTCCAACACTTTCAAGTCCCTACTTTCCATGTGGCCTAATTAGTGACTTTGAATGACTCTTTTAAAGCTCAGCCTGTTGTGTTACAACTTTCTCTTCCTCATCTGGATGAAGACGACAAATATATGCTATTTCTGAACAAATACTAAGACCTTTTAGTCAACTTTCCACTAATCTGAATGGGAAAAAAAGGTGGTTTTAAAGGTCTATAAAAATCTGTTGCATTTGGCTAGAAAGAAAAGGATCAAAGACCAACATTATTGCTTTGGGGATATGTATTTAATGCTTTAACAGATGTCATCAATCTGTTGCCTTTTAATGAGTTTTTCTATGTGCTCCCCTGAATTAATTATCTCTTGTCATCGGTTTTATTCTTCTGTGCTGGATTTTCAGCTAGAAAAAATATTTCTGCTTCAGTGCATTATTATAAAACAGAGAGAGAACAACAACCCCAGGTTTTGAATAGCACATCGGTGACAAACATCCTTGAACTTGAATCCACCTTTATTTTTTTTTTCCTGGAGCAGCAGCATTTCATTTTGAAGGACTCAGTCCTCAGAAATTCTGTACAAAGTATTCACCCAATAAAGCAAGAAGCTCTGATGGCATTTTATATATATAATACACAACCTGTATTCCTCTCCCAGCTCCTCACTCATGATGATTATCTAAAAGAAAAAGATAATTTATGTAGAAATTAAATGTTTTGCTGTTCTTTAGAGGGGGGAATAGAGGTTTGACAAGAAGGATTCGTTGGAATTATTTAATGATCTTTGTCTCTGTGCTCTGAGAGCTGGAGGGTAAGAACCAAAGAACCTCTGCCAAAGGTTGGTCATGCCCTCACAGGTGATTCCTCAATGGAGCTGCTCATGTTATGGTTTGAAAACTGAAACATTTATGTATAAATGTTGAGGTAGCAGTAACAAGTAGAATAGAACATTGGTTTTGTAGCACCCAATTCTGCCACTCTTCGTTAAGGTGAATAATCAAAGGATCATGGAATCATTTGGGTTGGGAAGGACCTTTATGATCATCAAATCCAACCATCGACCTTGCGCTTAAGAATAAAGATCAGGCACTAGAGAAAAACACTGCTTTGACCAACAGAGACAATGTTCAATATGCAAAAGATTAAAGATCCCAAGCAAAATCAATTTGCAAAGGCTGCAAACCAATTTTCATTCAGCTCCATACATGTTCACACTGATCTGCTTCAAAGATCTTTATGTCCAGTGATTAAGGAACGTGGCATTGCAGTGCTGAGCACAAAGGACCTGATCTGCTTTAAAAGAAGAAAAAAAATAAACAAACCTATTTACTTAAATGAAGAGTCTTAAAGCAGCTCAGAAAACTCAACAGTAATGATCCTACAAAGTTAATACTTTTCAAAGCTTTTCTGCTGTTGTTTTGTACAAGTTCATCTGGAAATTATACTTAGCTGTGTGCACGAAAAATACCAAGCACAGGGAGACAAATATTCACCTAGACAAAAAGGGAAACACATTTAGGAAAAATATAAAACTTAAAAAATAAAGGGAAGAAAAAAAAATGCAAAATCTTCAGTAGCAACTGGAAAATGGAGGCTGTGCCTGGAAAATGGGGAAAAGAGAATCTGGAATGCCAAGTGCGAAATGAAGAGTGGAAGACTGATATGATTATTAATTCTTTTACCACCAAGCTAAATCTGTAGGCATGTTGCTGTCAGGTTGTTAATCTAATTTCTGTGTCAGCTTGGTCGCTTAATGACCTTACAATATATGTTTAGATCTGTTTTGCTCATTCTTGAATTGGTACCGTGAATAATTTTTCAGCGTTTCATTTTGGAAGGAGTCATCCACCGTGCATCCAAGTGGCATCACTTTTAACCACGTTTTATCCTCCCTCTATCCACTTTGTTAACTTTTTTCTCCAGAAAAGCCCTGCTGATACACCACCAGGGCTGGTTAGTTCCACAGTCAGCTCTCTCCAGCAGGAACAATCCTTTCTGCTGCTCCTACTGGGGGGAACCAAAAGTTCCTTTGGAATCCTGAGCTCTTAAACCCTTAAACAAGTACTTAGCTTTGTAAAAAAACCCCAGATTTATGCATTTAGGGTAGCCTAATTCAGGTTTCGGGTTGAACTGACACTTAAGGAAAATAAGGACCTTCTAAAAAGGTCACTGGACAACCTCTTAATCAAAGAGGATGTGGGTCAAATTGGTGACAAAGTGCAGGAGGATTCCTCAGGAGGTCAGATGGTCCCTTGGCTGTGATCAGGTCACTGATTTCTCTCTGCCTGCCTTGTTCCCTCAAGTTATCACAAGGCCACAAGGAGGTGGAAGAGCTGGACTGGAATAAATTAGTAAAATAACTTCAAAAATGTTCTTTCCCACGTGCAAACAAAGTGACGCTTTCATAGAATCATAAAATCACAGAATGGATTGGGTTGGAAAAGACCTCCGAGATCATCGAGTCCAACCCTTGGGCCAACTCCACTCCCTTTACCAGATCATGGCACTCAGTGCCACGGCCAAGCTCACTTTAAAAACCTCCAGGGATGGGGAATCCACCCCCTCTCTGGGCAGCCCATTCCAATCCCTGAGCACTCTCTCTGCAAAGAAGTTTTTTCTGCTCTTCAACTTCAATTTCCCCTGGCAGAGCTTGAGCCCCCCGTGCCCCCTTGTCCTATTGCTGAGTGCCTGGGAGAAGAGACCAACCCCCACCTGGCCACAACTTCCCTTCAGGCACTTCCAGACAGTGCTGAGGTCACCTCTCAGCCTCCTCTTCTCCAGCACAAACACCCCCAGCTCCCTCAGCCTCTCCCCACAGCACTTGTGCTCCACTCCCTTCTCCAGCCTCGTTGCTCTTCTCTGGCCCCGCTCCAGCCCCTCAATCTCTTGCCTCAACTGAGGGGCCCAGAACTCAACACAACACTCAAGGTGTGGCCTCCCCAAGGCAGAGTCCAGGGGAAGGCTCACTGCCCTGGGCCTGCTGGCCACGCTATGTTTCATCCAGGCCAGGATGCCATTGGCCTTCTTGGCCACCTGGCCACACTCTTGGCTCCTGTTGAGCTTCCTGTCCCTCAGTCCCCCCAGGTCCCTTTCTGCCTGGCTGCTCTCCAGCCACTCTGTGCCCAGCCTGGAGCGCTGCAGGGGGTTGGTGTGCCCAATGTGCAGATCCCTTGGCTGTGATCAGGTCACTGATTTCTCTCTGCCTGCCTTGTTCCCTCAAGTTATCACAAGGCCACAAGGAGGTGGAAGAGCTGGACTGGAATAATTTAGTAAAATAACTTTAAAATTTTTCTTTCCCACATGCAAACAAAGTGATGCTTTCAAAGAGGTAAAACCCCTCGAGTTAAAGGCTTTACAGAATCCAGGTTTTAACTGGGTTCTACAGTGTTGGAGAGACCTAAAACTGGCTTTACAGCAACTGAAAGACTGGATGAAGAATAACTTCTATGGCTATTTAAGAACATCTGTACAATTTTTCCTGGATTATTATCAATTATTTCCCTATGGATTCCTATTGACTCGTTCTATAAGAAAAGTATCAAGAGTAGCTGTAGGATCTGATCTAAAATCAGTTTGATGTTAATTCAGGGCAAATTGTTGGAGAGGACTACGGGACAAAAAGGAGTTTCCTTGCCCCCAAAATCTCCTGCCTTCTGCAGATTTTGCTCCTTTGCCTGCCTGTGTGAGCAGAAAGAAATTCCTAAAGAAATCCATGCGGATTTGGGACTGTTCATGTGGCAACTTTAGCTTCAGATTCATTCAGCTGTTGCACAAGGAGGGGGAGGAGGGATCCTGATCTAACATCCACTAGGAATGTAGCTGCCATGGGAATTTTCCTGCAATGAGGATATAACCAATGAGTATATAATAATGTATTTCAAAAAGTGCACTAAATATCTGCTGTGCTTAGTATAATAAAATAATCCACTAACGTCCAGCTCTACAAATTTAATTTACTGTAAGATGGGGGGTTTGTCACTTGAAATCCCATGGACATTATCCTCATCTGAGAGGGATCAATCTCAGTTAAGCACTTAGCAGTTAAGATAAAATGAGAACAGGATTAATGGGTTTATACTCTGTTATTTAAGAGCCATTGGCAAAAAAATGACCCCCAGTTTATGTGTATAATATGACATTTCTCCTTTGCACCTGTAATCTCTCAATACCTTTAAAATAACAGCTATAAACATAAAGCTGCCAGGAGTGGGCAGAGATTTCAAGCTGCCCAGACCTTGCAGAGAGGAGCTGTGGGTTGTTCTGCTCCTTGGCTCTCCTGCCCTGTGTGTGTTAAAGAGTTCCCTTTGCAGACAGTTTGGAAATACAACTTTTGCTTTCTTTTAGGATACAATCTGGCAAAAAGACATCAGTTAGGCTGGTGAAAACAAAAGGAGGGAGAGCTACAACCCAGATATCCACAGCTACAAATGCTGGGTTTGAAGCTGATGTCTCTTCTGAACCTCACTGGGTGCTAATTTTGGCATCTCCGTGGGAGAATCACATTTATTGTCTTTGTTTTCTTTCCATTTATTTGGTAAGAGTATCTTGATGTTTTCAAAGCTGTTGATGATTAAATCTGCCATATTGCAAAGGTTATATTTGCTCTCAGGTTTTGTTCTTATCCTTTGACTTTCACAGACTCACAGACTATTCTGAGCTGGAAGGGACCCACAAGGATCATCGAGTCCAACTCTTCAGTCAATGACCCACACAAGGGATTGAACCCATGACCTTGGCATTGTTACAACCAAATTTTTTAACCAACTGAGCTGATCTCAGGGTCTTTGTTAAACTGTTGATCCAAAACCCCTCTCTTGGTGATTTCTGGAAAATCACAGAATCGTAGAACATCCTAAGCTGGAAGGGACCCACAAGGATCATGAAGTCCAACCCCTGGCCCTGCACAAGTCATGATGCTCTCTCAGGATCCTTTGAATCCAAACAAGTCAGGGATTTTATGATATTCACAAATTAAAGGTTAAAAAGTTGGAACTTTCTGTACCTATATAAATCTAATATTTTGATTGACTTGATCGAGTTATTCTTTTTTTTTACCCTGCAGTAAAAAAATTCTCAATATTCAGATTTTTTTCATTATGACTGTGGAAAAGAAAAAAAAAATGAGGTGCGTAAAACAAAACCCTTCCAACCCCAACCATTCTGTGATTGTATGATGCATTTTCTCAGCATGACATTACCTGAAGTACCAAAGCAGACTGGAGACACAGTAAAATTGGAAAAACTGGGTGGTTTGCCTTAATTCTGCTTCTCAATTTACAATGGAAAGAAACTTCTTGTTCCTATTTATCAGGTTGTGTGCAGAAATATCCTGGTATTACCTTAATGCCTGCAAAGCCCTCAGAAATGTTTCTTCCAAAATGCTGACAATCAAACAAGATGCATGACCTGCTAATGGCTATCAGGATATACAAGGGTAAATTATATGCCTGAGGGTAGTACACAACTGTTTTATAAAAAAAGGATTACAAAACAGGAGAGAATATATTTTCTCATAGCCTGAAGTACCCTTAAAACCACTCAGAAACCTTCAGGGTCCTGTCTTTTCCATTAAGTTTTTTTTTTTTCTGTGTTGCTTTTATTCACCTGCTCCCTCATTCCCTGTGGTGGCTTCTCCTCCCTCACTGTTTCCCTTGTCTGTTCTTGCTCCAGGAGACCACAAAAGGCAGGAGGAGCAACCAAAGTGCCTCCTACACAGACACCTGCATGGACAGGGCCCCTGGAAACATTTTGGGCTATTCCTGTCTCCTTTTAGCCTTTTCTCTCTTTCTTCAGAGAATCATGGGACCACAGAATGGCTTGAGGGAGAAGGACCTTAAAGCCCATCCAGTGCCACCCCTGCCATGGGCAGGGACACCTTCCACCAGCCCAGGTTGCTCCAAGCCCCATCCAACCTGGCCTTGGACACCTCCAGGGATGGGGCAGACACAGCTTCTCTGGTCACAGGTACCAATCTGTTCCTAGAGCTGTTAGTTTTGCAGTTTGCTTCATGAACAATTTATCTGTTGGAGGAATTTATCCCTGAAGAAGAGCAATGTTAGAGCTGTATCTTGACTTCAGCAAATCCTCAGGGTTTGTGGATGGTTAACAAGAATCCCAGAATCCCAGAATATGCTGAGCTGGAAGGGACCGACAAGGACCATCCAGTTCCACCCCTGGCCCTGCACAGGACCATCCCCAAGAGTCACATCCTGTGCCCCAGAGCATCATCCNCACAGCTCCAGCCATTCCCTGGGTGCTGTCCCTGGTCCCCACAGAGCAGAGCTCAGTGCCTGCCCTTCCTCTGTCCCTCCCAATGAAGTTGGACCTGCACTGAGGTCTCCCCTCAGTCTCCTCTTCTGCAGCTGAACACACATGAACGAGATGATGAACCTCTGAAGACAGAGAATCATAAAATCCTTAAGGGTGGAAGATCATCAAGTCCAGCCTTCACTACTGCACTGCTGAAGTGTGTACCTGTACACATCCTTCTTGGAAGGCTGGATGACATTTCCTGTACTGGAAAGAGTCTGTGCTGCATTCAGAGACCTAAAAGGGAAGGGAAACATCATCCCTGAGCTCCAGGACCATTGACTAAGCTCAAACAGGACATTGCAGCACACACACCACACGCACTCACACCAAAAATTTAATCCCATCAGGGAAAACACCAGAAAATTTCCTCTCTTTCCCTGTTTCACAAACCCCTTTTGGTTTCAGACTCTTTAACTTAAAAACCACTGGCATTTTTTTCCTCTTTCAGTTTCTGTCTCTCTCTGTCTTTTTGCAATTCACAGAAATCATATTAGAAGAGGGAGGTGAAGTTTTTCATTACTGTAGCACATCAGTGTGGGCTGCTAATGATGATTGATTTCCATCAGACACCAAGACACAGCGCACGAGATTTACTGCAGGATGATTTTTTGATTACCAGAAAGGTTTTGTGACAACATGAAATACCAGAACACAAAACGTGGAGAAAGAGAGATGAAGATGCAGAAATATCACAGCTCAGAGTAAGGCATTGTCAGCTGGAAAGTTTTAGGTACTCAGTTCCTACAGATTCATGTGGGATGCAGAAGTCCCTGAGGACCCTTTGCAATCTGAATGAGACCCTTTTCCTGAGCTCTTGGCTTTGCTGGTCACAGCCAGGATGCAAAACAGAGACAAGCTTTGAGAAAAGCAAATTATTTATGTCTCACTTTGATTTTTAGCTGTTGGTTTCTGGGGCAGTTTCTTCGTTTTGTTTTCTTGTTTTGTTTGGTTTTTTGGTTTTTTTTGTATTTTTTTAAGAAAGGAAAGTAGGCAGAAACATGTGAAAAAATTAAAGCAGACACCAAGATTCTGAATTTTAGTGAGTGCATTCTCTCTGTTGTTATGGGGGAGATTTTGGGAAGAAGAAAATCGAGCTCATTAAAAGAATTATTCTGATAATGTATGACTTTATGGCTGTCTGGATCATTCCACTATTTCTTAGAGATGTTTTTGAGTAAATGCTCCATTTAACAATCCATTTTTAATGTAAAGAAAGGGAAGAGCTCAGTACCCAACAAACATTTCTTTTTCTTTATGTTGTCTTATATTTCTGTTTTGTAAAATATGCTGAACGTGAACAAATAAAAAGATGATACTTAAGTAAGATTTTGCTCTATTTCAGCCAAGCTTATAAGCCCTAACAGAGTTTGAATTTTTATGCTGCAGTTTATTGCAGTGGTGCCATTTGGGCTGTTAAAGTAAATTTCAACATTTTCATTACCCAGACTTTTATCTGAAATTGCCAACTCGACCAAAAAAACCTTCCCAAAGATACCCACAGCTGTGGGCACAGACAGTTTATCTAATTTCATCCGGTGCAATACTGTTATTTGCTGGCATGAAATCAAAATCTACGTATTCAGAAGATATAACCCCCAAAATTTAGTAATTTCTGAGTTTTATGCCTCTATTACTAAATCTCACGTGAAGCCTTTTGTTTCTGCAGTGCAAATACCCATGAAATGGTGAAGGCTGTTAGAGGAATGCACAGAAACCGTGGCTCTTTTATTTATCTGGATTCTTTTATGTATTTAGGAAGTCATAGCACCACTTAAATTCAAGTTTTTGATAGATCACAACCATGTCTGTGCAATATTATCTGTGCAAGGAGGGAGGCAGAGCTTTGGTATTTATTGTAGTGGTGGTCTGTGGCCTCTTCTATGTTTCATATTGACTTTGGGTCACATTCATGGTCTTTTGGTTCTTTATTAGGAAATAAAGGATATACAAACCCAGCAGCTGCCTTTTCATAGCCCTTGTGTGGAGGGTATCCGGTCACACCAGCAGGGACAGGCACACTCACAGGGTCACTGAAATATTTAGCACTGAATTTAACACTGAATAATCCTTAGAACACATTTTCTGTATGTGTCCAGTGATGCTTTTTAGTATCTTAAAATAATTTCTGATCTATTGTGCAAGTTACAGTGAGGATCACTGCTTACATATTTAGGAGAGAGGTTCTCTGTGCTGCTCTCTAAAATAATTTTGCACATTTTCTTGAGATGGTTGGACAAGACATGGGTTGGCATGGCCACACCTTGAGTGTTGTGTTCGGTTCTGGGCCCCTCAGTTGAGGCAAGAGATTGAGGGGCTGGAGCGGGGCCAGAGAAGAGCAACGAGGCTGGAGAAGGGAGTGGAGCACAAGTGCTGTGGGGAGAGGCTGAGGGAGCTGGGGGTGTTTGTGCTGGAGAAGAGGAGGCTGAGAGGTGACCTCAGCACTGTCTGGAACTGCCTGAAGGGAAGTTGTGGCCAGGTGGGGGTTGGTCTCTTCTCCCAGGCACTCAGCAATAGGACAAGGGGGCACGGGCTCAAGCTCTGCCAGGGCAAATTGAAGTTGGAGATGAGAAAAAACTTCTTTTCAGAGAGAGTGCTCAGGGATTGGAATGGGCTGCCCAGAGAGGGGGTGGATTCCCCATCCCTGGAGGTTTTTCACCTGAGCTTGGCCGTGGCACTGAGTGCCATGATCTGGTAAATGGACTGGAGTTGGCCCAAGGGTTGGACTTGATGATCTCGGAGGTCTTTTCTAACCCAATCCATTCTATGATTCTATGATCATCCCTACACCGACCACCACCTTCAGAGCAGGAATTTGTGGTGTGTGAGCTGTAAAACACTCAAAACAAGAGACAGTCAAACAGAATACTCAGGAGACCAACCAGATGGACAGTCATATGAGAGCAGAGCAAATATTACCCTTAATTAAAGACTGAACTCAGTGGCCTCAGTCCCTGGAAGAGGAAAGGCTCTGTTGTGTGAACTCCTTGGGGGCCTGGGCTTGGTACTCTCATTTTAGTTCTGCTTTTTGACTGGAAATGTGAAGTTCCTGATTCTGTCATCACTCTGTTACACTTCCTGGGGTTTATGAGCTTTTTCTAAAGCCATTAATGTTAAACGAAATGAAATAATGACCATGTTAAGGTATGAGAGCAAACAAGTTCTTCAGGTTATGAGGAATATACTTTTTATGGTGACCTTCCACAATATGTTACATACTATTATATGCTGTTGTATTTTTCACAGATTTCATTCAAAATTTGAAGAAAATCAGAGAAAGATGAATTGGATTGTTCTCTATCACTTAAAAGTATGTGCTGAATGAGTTTGCCCTTTATCTAAAATAGTTTTTTTATAATAATAACGGTGAATTAAAGTAAGAAACTCATAAGATTCCAGCCAGTGGATTTAGACCAAGTCTCATGCTTACCTTGGATAAAATTCACATCTTAAACCCACTGTCTGTATCATAAACTTTTAATTTACTTTATTCCCATGTTTTCATTTCTTTCAGTGACCTGTTCTGCAGTATCTGATTTAAGGGATTTGTAATAAAAGCCACCACTTAATTCATTGCAGTGTCCAGATGCATCTGTTTGTATTAACTGTACTCTGAAAGACATAAGGAATATGAGGAGGGGATAATCCATCTTTATTACAAATACCTCCAGCAAGTGACTGGAGGGATGCCAATATCTGGCTATGCAAACTGCAGTGCTGCTTAAACTGCATTTAGTGCTCTTCTACTCCCAGCTGATAAAGATCTGAACAAAATTCAGGGAGTATGTTTGGATGAACCTTTGAATCACTGCAACAATAAGCATAAAGAATTCTTTTAAATTGAAATAAAATTCCAATAATTCTCTAAGTGTTGACCTCAGTGGAGGGCAAAGAGGAGAAAGTGCAGTTTGCCTTATAGTTCTGCTTCTAATCAAACCCCAAATAACATGAAATATAAAGTATTACAACCTATGTTAACCCATTCCTACATTCCCATCGCCTTTTTTCCATGGAATAGGGGAGAACTTCCAAAGGAGTTGTGGCCAAAGGGAGCTCAGGCCTTGGTCCTCATCACAGAGTTGTTTCTTTGCTGGGTTTTAGGTAGGTTTGGAGGTAAATTTTATAGAATCATAGAATCAATTGGGTTGGAAAAGACCTCTGAGATCATCAAGTCCAACCCTTGGGCCAACTCCACTCCCTTTACCACATCATGGCACTCAGTGCCACGGCCAAGCTCACTTGAAAAACCTCCAGGGATGGGGAATCCACCCCCTCTCTGGGCAGCCCATTCCAATGCCTGAGCACTCTCTCTGCAAAGAAGTTTTTTCTCATCTCCAACTTCAATTTCCCCTGGCAGAGCTTGAGCCCGTGCCCCCTTGTCCTATTGCTGAGTGCCTGGGAGAAGAGACCAACCCCCACCTGGCCACAACTTCCCTTCAGGTACTTCTAGACAGTGCTGAGGTCACCTCTCAGCCTCCTCTTCTCCAGCACAAACACCCCCAGCTCCCTCAGCCTCTCCCCACACCACTTGTGCTCCACTCCCTTCTCCAGCCTCGTTGCTCTTCTCTGGCCCCGCTCCAGCCCCTCAATCTCTTTGCTGAACTGAAGGGCCCAGAACTGAACACAACACTCAAGGTGTGGCCTCCCCAAGGCAGAGTCCAGGGGAAGGCTCACTGCCCTGGGCCTGCTGGCCACACTATTTGTGATCCAGGCCAGGATGCCATTGGCCTTCTTGGCCACCTGGGCACACTCTTGGCTCATGCTGAGCTTCCTCTCAATTGTTTTCCAAGTTTAAAACAATTCTTTTTCTAAAATGCATATTAAATCTGAACAACAGTCAGGCCATTCCTTCTGCATCGAAGAAAACATAATTCCCTTACACAGCTTTTTATTGTGTATATTTTTGTCTGTGTTTATTTAAGAGGAATGTGTTAAATCCAATTATCACTTTAAAAGATTAAAAAAAAATAAAAATTAACGATTACAGGGAAAAGAAGGCTCGATTTTCCTTTCCCTGCCAGAGAACAAAAAGTCTTTTTCCTTGTCTTGAGGTAACTTCTGTCATTTTTACTACACATATCTAAGAAATTTAATTACAGAATCTGGAACTATCCTGCAAAGAATGAAAGGCTGGTACTGTTAGTTGAGTCCTGAGTTATAAGCATAATGTTCAGGGGACAAGCTTAAATAGAGCAAAGTCTTAAGTTTCATCTTTCTATTTGTTCAAATTTAGCATCTTTTACAAATAAATATATAAATTAATATTAAAGAAATTATTACTGTTGGTACAGACATTCGTATTTCTGCATCTCCAGGACTCCATCTTTAAATAAATATTCAGATACTTTTAAACACACTTGTTTAAGTTCATTATCCTCATTCTCTTTTAGTCCATTCTAAATAACTTCAACTGCCTGGCAAATTACATAACCAGGACTTTAAGTTCCCTTCACTGAACTTAAATTAAAATCAAGGAATAAGCTTAAGCTTAAGAGACAGGAACACTGATGCTCTGGGATTAAAGACATAACAAGACAGTGAAAGTTTCATGAAAGAAATCAGAGATGAGCCATAAACTCACCCTTATCGGGTTTGAAGGTCTTGGGGAAAGTCTTGTGAGATCCAGACTTTGTTGGGTTTTATTCCCTGTGACATAACAAAATTACTTATTATTTCATTTCTTTCAGCTCCACAGTAGTCTGAAATAGGTCTGGGACTTGTGGAGGAGTCTGAGCTGGACACATCAGTGTGCTGATGTCATTTTGAATTTTATGCTTGAATTTCATGTCTTTTTTATACACAGATTGGAAATCCCATTGTTCAGAGTGTTTGCTTTCCTTTCTCTGTGGTTTTTCAAACATTACTTCCTTTTTTGTGTGTGTTTTCACAACACTTTCAGCTTGAACAGGTTGGTACCAACAAACCCCTGGCCATGTAGTCCATTTAAATTCTCAAGGATGGTGTTTTACCAGTAGCTGATCACATAATTCCAGTGAAATTCGAGTCTCTTAAATAAATGTCCAGCAAGTCAAGGAGAAAGGTCACTGCTGGGCAGAGGGAGACCTGCCTGGGGCACAGAACAACATTAATGTAGAATTATATCAAGCTGCTGGAAGTCAAAACAAGCAGAATGAATCAGGAGGAGCAAGTACGTCAATCGTGTTTAAGAGTCAAACAATAAAAGTCTCGTATTTCAGCAGCTTATTAATACAGATTATGTAAACATTTCAATGTGTTGTCACATAATGATTGTAATTTGAAACTTTGCATTATAGTAGATGAAGTCTATCAGTGAATCATGATATACTTGCTCTGAAATGATCTCAGATCAGTACAAAAGAATGACTGATATGCTAATGCTTCTGTATCTCAATTAGGAAAACATTCTGATAAGAGGAACGGTGCCTGGTATTTAATTGAGGTAATTCAACCACATTTCATGCCCCTTATGTTTCTTATTTTAAACATAGTTCTGGTTTTGCCCCTTTGGGGGTGGGGGAAAAAAATGTCATTTCTAGTTTAATTTGCTTTTAGCACCATAATATTCAATATTGACAATAGCTTGAAGCCTTAAAGCCATTATTGTGCATTTGGCACTCTGGGGGAGATGATAGCTGAGCATTAAACAGAGCACTTTGCAAAGTTCTGAAGGCAGTAAAAAGCTAATGCAGATTTAGTAGGAAAAGTCTCCTAGGTATTAGATTCTGCAGGGGTATATCTTTGCCTTTAATTAATCAATCCATCATTCTATTTAATAAAAACACATGTTTAATTCTGAAGAAAAATGTAAACATTCACAGAGGGTATTTATAACATTTATGTGTCATAGAACCTCATGCCTTTTAAGAATAAAAATCAATTTTTATTAGAGTTTCCTTCTTTTGATGTCTCCCTGCAGAAAAAATAAGAGCTCAGGAAACCTTTTTGTCGAGCCCAGTGGCAATTTTTGTACATCCCACATCAAACACAACCAGAAACCCACCAAGGGGCCATAAAAAGCACTCAAGGCAGAATCCTGCTGGGATGGTGCTCCCAAGGGAGCCCTGAAATCCCTTGGGCATGGAAAGGCAGAGGGAGAGGGACAGAGCAGAGGAAAGAACAAACTGCTGGGGAAATGCTGGTGGTGCATTGAAGTGCTTTGCAGGCTCCTCCTGCTGGCAAAAAGCTCCTTTGGAGCATCTCTTTGAAAATCTGGAGTAGGAGTGAGATGGACTCAAAGTCAACATAACTGAGACCTCATTATGGACTCAAAGTCAAGATTACTGAGACTTTGTTATGGACTCAAAATCAACACCAACTGAGACTTTGTTATGGACTCAAAGTCAACATAACTGGGACTTTCTTGTGAACTCAAAGCCAAGATAACTGAGACTTTGTTATGGACTCAAGATGTTGTTATGGACTCAAGGTCAAGATAACTGAGACTTTGTTATGGACTCAAGACATTGTTATGGACCCAAAGTCAACATAATTGAGATTTTGTTGTGGACTCCAAGTAAACACCAACTGAGACTTTGTTTCGGACGCAAAGTCAGCACTAACTCAGACTCTGTTGCCTCTGTTTGCGGTGGCTGCATTTCTCCTGAAGACCTCAGGCTTTAAATTAATCTATATCAAACTGATGGCCATGAAGTCGTGGTATCAAATTGATATTATCTGCTATTGATAAATAATAGTGTGTTTCCCCAGGGTTACCACTGGGAAACACTGGTTTATCCATCCATCCATCCATCCATCCATCCATCCATCCATCCATCCATCCATCCATCCATCCACCCACCCATCCATCCATCCATCCATCCATCCATCCATCCATCCATCCAACCAACCAACCAACCAACCAACCATTTATTTCTTTATTTCTGTATTTTCTTTCATCTTTGACCTTGGTGGCAGTCAGTGTGTGACTTCCTTTCTGCTTTCTTTTCACTCATTGAAGGTCATCCCTACAGGTCCCTGTCACCTTTAGTAACACAGGGTGGGTGATCTGCAAGGAATTCCATGTAAAATTCACAGGGAAGGGTTTATTTTCACATTGGTCACACTTCCAGAGTCCTGTGTCATGCAGAGTGTTTTCTGTCACTGATCATGTCAAACAAGGAAAGATGTGCCTAAATCCAGAGATTATTCAATTTTTAAATCTACTAATTGTGACTAAGAGAAATAAAGTAGTAACTTTGGATCACTCTCTGGTAAATCCACTTCTCCTGTGTAAAATGTTTGTTTTGTTGCTAATTTGTTTTAGAAACCAAACCAAAATCCCAGTATTTTTAGGCCCCTTTTAGAACCCGTATAGGTGTTAGTTCTCTCTAGACCAAAGTGTTGCTTCCCAATTCCTACTTTGTATTTAATAACAGCATTTTTATTACAACATAATAGCACTGGCATTGCTTTGATTGGATTTGAGTGTGTGTGCACCTAAACAGTGAACTATTATGAAGTTTTTATGTAGAAGAAAATGGGAAATTTAGATTGAATATATTTCTAAATATCATTTAGTCATAGAGGATTGATCTTAATTTGGATAAATAAAGTGCCCAAGGGAATATTTAATGACATTTAAAAAATATACTCTTATATCACACTTTGATTTTTTTTAATTTATTTAGAATAAATGTGTAATATGTCCATACCTTTTAAAATGTGCCATCACACCAGTGTTGTGTGTGGAAACCTCTGTGTAATCACCAGATCTCCATGGCACTGAATATCCATTTCAGTCATTTGGTTCCTTTGAAACTGTTATTTTGCTGTTCCAAAAGAATATAAAAAAGTAAAATTAATCCTTCAGTAACCCATTAATTAATCCATAGACTCAAAAATGGGCTCTGATTCAAGGCTTTTTCAACTCCACTTGAAGAAGACTATAACAGCATAAGACTGAAAACAGAAGAAAAGAGGAAACTAGATCAGTTTGCTACAGTTTTCATTCAGGTAGTGAATCCAGATACTGTTCTTGCTTATTCATTAATCATGACTAATTAAAAAAAAAAAAGTAGGAAGCTGGAGTGTCCAGATGTTTATAAGCTCTCCAAGGTATTTTTAAATCCAGTCTTATCTGCATGTTGAATGTAGTTTAGATGCACAGCATCTGATCCTGTTCTAGTGCCCCAGCTGTTGCAGGTCACCTGCCTGGAACTTTGTCCATGGTGACTCCAGGAGATCGTTGGAACCAGTTTGGGTTCAGGGAAGCAGAGAGATCATTCATTGTTGTCACCTGAGCTGTGATTAATTAGTGATGAATTTCAGGGATGTTAATTCCTTGCTCTTGCTAACGGATCAGAATATGATAATGAAATTAATGTAATACTCACTGTAAGAAAGATTCTCCAAAGCTCTGGAGGAAAAGCTGCAGGAAGTGTGTCTGTGGTCACGCATCCAGTTCAGGTGTTCCTGAGCTTCCCAACCTTCTGGATACAATCCCAGAATCCCAGGATATGCTGAGCTGGAAGGGACCCACAAGGACCATCCAGTCCAACCCCTGGCCCTGCAGGGAACCACCCCCAAGAGTCACACCCTGTGCCCCAGAGGATCATCCAAACACTCCTGGAGCTCTGGCAGCCTTGGGGCCGTGCCCACTGCCCTGGG
The DNA here is from genome assembly GCA_013396695.1 of Sakesphorus luctuosus. NCBI lineage: Eukaryota > Metazoa > Chordata > Aves > Passeriformes > Thamnophilidae > Sakesphorus > Sakesphorus luctuosus. The sequence continues at coordinate 90,331 of VWZD01007563.1, read as the reverse complement.
GAGCCTGGGCAGTGCCCACCACCCTCTGGGGGAAGAACCTTATCCTGAGATCCCACCTGCCCCTGCCCTGGCACTGCTCCAGCCATTCCTTGGGCGCTGTCCCTGCCCTGGCACAGCTCCAGCCATTCCCTGGGTGCTGTCCCTGGTCCCACAGAGCAGAGATCAGTGCCTGCCCCTCCTCTGCCCCTGCTGAGGAAGTTGGACCTGCAATGAGGTCTCCCCTCAGTCTCCTCCACACCGACTGTCCTCAGTGTCCTCACATGCTGTCCCTCCAGGCCCTTCCCCATCTCTGTGTCCCTCCTTTGGACACTCCAATGGCTCAATCTCTTCCTTACATTGTGGTGCCCCAAATTCAGATACACAGATCCACAAAATACAGATGCACAGAGGGAAACACAGCCAGTGATTCCCTTCACTCTGGGCTGGGTAACTGCCTCAGAAAATGCCATGCAGTGCTTGGGATCTGCTGACCTTACTCACTTCTAGAATGAAGAAATAACAAAGTCATGTTTGGCACCATGACTGGCGTGACACTACGAGTTTCCATCCTAAATGAAAATTGATGACATTTCCTGGCTGTCTTTTTTCCATGTTCCAGACATTTAGATGGACACTGATGAGTATTTTGTTGAGGCTCAAAAAGCTCACTAAGATATTTCTCGGTGTGAAGAAAATGTTTCCAAGGTATACAGCAAAGAAGAATCAAACATGAAAGAGATGCAAGTGTGGTGAGATCATTCATCCTGAAATCTCTGCAATCAGAGAGCTCTGGATTGGCTCATCTTGGCTTTAAGTCAGGTTGCCTAAATAATGCTCCAAGTCATGATGCATTTAAAGGCCTGTACAAATTGCTGTGGTTTTCTTTCTTCTTGCAGTACAAAGTTAGTAATTCAAACAATGCTCATTTCAGGTAAAGAAGCCAATTTTGGACTCAAGTTTTGCCATTTCATGTTTTAGTGTTGGGTTAAAGGTTGGACTCCATGATCTCTTTAACTAGTTGATACAGAATCACAGACTGTTCTGAGTTGGAAGGGACCCACAGGGATCATTGAGTCCAACTCTTAAGTCAATGGCCCACACAGGGGATTGAACCCATGACCTTTACATTATTACAACCAAGTTTTAACCAACTGAGTTAATTTCCAACCTCAATGATTCTATGACAACCGAGTAACCACAGAAACAAAAGAGTCTTTATATTCTGTTTTACTTTCCCTCCAGACAGGGTGGGAAGTCCCCTCACCATCCATTTCCATTGACAGCAATTACAAAGAACTGTATTTAAATACTTGAAGTTTTCCATTCACACAATTCATTTGTGCAACCCAGCATAGATGGACCTGAAGAGAATATTCCAAGGAAAATTGTGGCTGCACTGGGACACCTGTAAGTGTTTCAAGAAGAAAGTCAAACCAAGGCCGTGCTGCCACTTCCCAGATCTGTCTGGGAGGGCAGAGCTTGCCCAGGATGAGCCTTCAGCCTTTCTCCTGACCAAGAATGTGCTGGTCATGATTTGCTGATTAAAACAGGAAAACTGAGAGCAAAACTAGACTTTGTTCTCAGTAAGGTGTGTGTGTGACACCGTGAGGGACATCAACTGCAGGAGAGGTGGGCTGTTTATATGAGCATCAGCAAACTGGTTTTTCATCTTCTCTTTCCTTAATTAGGCAGACTGCTAATTAGAAGCAGTCACGGATAGGAGTTGCACCCTGGCTAGTAATGGATTACATCAATTAGAATGAAAACTGAGCTATTTGTTTTCAACTGCCATGTCTTAAAATTATTGTTAACAGCCACTATTCTACTTATGTCATGTACTGCATGTGTGTACCAGCCAGCATTTATTAATGAAATTACAATCCAAACAGTGGGGAAAGGCTCAGTGAGAGGCTGGCACAAGGAAATAACACATTTAAAAAGGCCTTAACAAAAAAAAAAAAAAAATCACTGAAGGGTCAGCCCACCAGTCTGGATGCACCAAAAGTGCCAGTGAGTTCAGGGAGATTTTCAGGAAGGCAGGAATATTGTGCCAGGAGTGTTTTATCAATGAACCCTTTCACAGAATCACAGAAAGCTTTGGCTTGGAAAGGACATCGAAGATTATCCAGTTCCAACCTCCCTGAGTGGTTGTTCCACCGTTTGTTGTTGTTGTTCTCCAGCAAAGGTTTCTCTGTGGAGGGATTTTTAGAAGCAAATCTCAGAATTTCCCTTCCTTGCAATAAAAAGCTGTTAGCAAGGCTTACAACCAGAAAAAATGGGCTTGAGCTGGGTTGGATTTGAACTAGAAATAACATAAAAACCTTAAAAAAGTGGCTATGGCTCACAAAGTCTTAAGATCATGTGCAGCATGAAAAGGAAATTTCAGGCTGTCACTGTCACTTAACATGTGCCATATACTTTTCTGAAAGAATAGAAGATCTACAAATATTCTGTGTAGCTCATTATTTTGTTTTTCCTTTTGTGAAGACAGTGGGGGAGAGAGATTATATCATGTTCTTTTGGTGTAAGCTGCTCCCTCTAATGCAATTTTTTCTTAATTGTTACTGGACAGGAGTCATCCAGTGCTGGTGATCAGCTTCATTAAAAATGTCTTTTAGAATAAGCATGAGGCATTTTTTTTAGGTTTTTTTCTTTGTTGCTGCGAGTTATAAATGTATCTACCTTCATAGCCATGCAGAAAATCATTATATATATGTTTTGTTCATAGACCTTTGAGAGCTAAGGAAAGATTTCTGGCAACTTCCCTGAGCTTTTTCAAGTTTTACAGTGATGGAAGACCTTTTCTTTATAACTATTGATGCTCTCCATTGAATTGCTGTAATTTCTTCAGTGCAAATGGTGGGTTTGTTCCTCTGATGAGAAATGGTTGAAATGCTTGAATGGGAGAGTGAAAAACTAGATATTGTGTGTGTGTGTGAGTGTGTGTGTATGTATATATATGTATATGTGTGTATATATATATATATATACACACACACTATCTACTCTATCTATCTATCTATCTATGGAAAGAAAATTTAAAGGAACCAGAATACTGCCATTCTTCTATTCAAACATACATATGTGTATAATTTTGCCATTTACAAGGAATAAGAGAACCACAATTCCAAGTTGCTGCCATTATTCAAAAGCCAAGCATGTAAAAATCTGTTCCATTTGATGCAACCTTTCATTCTCGATTTAGAAAGTCCCCTGTGCAGAAGAGGCACTTTTTTTGTGCCATAGTTGCAGGGCACAAGTGCTGAATGAGACTTGAAATACTTTGACAGCATATTATCAGGATTTTTCTGTCATTCAACCAAGGGAAAATAACCGATAAAGAAAATTTTATCCTTCTGACCAAAAATTATGAAGATAAAACATGTTATTCTTTCTGCAATTTATCAGCCTGCCAAATAAACACATCCACCAGTTCCATGTTAGACTTTTAACCAGTGGTATTTGCATTTATTTAATAAATGTTTCCTTGAATGAGGAAATCACTGTTCTGGGCACTGTAGAAATGCCCAAGAGAAAGGTGGTTTATGCTCTTAAATGCATCATAAGGACCATTCTCCAGCTGAATTTTGCTCCCTGTCTCCTCTTTCCTTCCTGATCATTGCAGGTTCTGCCTGTTCCCTGAAGTTCCTTTCTGTTCCTGATTAAGGATGAAGAATTTGTGCTTATGAAACCACAGAGTTTATTTCGGTCCATTTGACCTCAATAATTTCCACCACGTTTACAGTGGTCAAGTCTAATTAAGTTTAACTCATCAGAGCAGAGAAAATAGAGTCCCCAGTCAGGAGGGAACTTATTTCCCTAATGTCTCATCTGTATCTTTCTCATTCTAGATTGCTTTTGTTCTGCCTTTGTGCATATAGGAAAATGAATTCTCCTTCCTCCAGCAAATGGAGCTGAGGACTCTTAAAAACCGTATCAGCCATTTCCTTGCGTATCCCATTTTCTTCAGTCATGTCTCTGCAGTTTCCAGCCCTCTGACCATTATTGTTGTCCTCAGCTGTAATTTCTCACAATATTCTGCAGTGTTTTTATGCTGCCTCAATGGAGGAGAACTGTTTCATGTGCACTTAGAATTCATCTTCAAAGTTCCTGTAGGGTGTCCGCCTTCCCACCACGACATTTTTGTCTCCTGCTCTGACAGTGAATGATTCATTTCAGCTTTGACTAGCAATAAACCCACAAAGCCACTAAGAAACCTTTAGGAAAGGAAGCCCAAAGAAAACTATATGAATATATTCCATGTTCTCATTTTTTATTTTGTTCAGTTTCGGAGCACAGGTCCATTGTAATGGAGTCCTGCAAATATTTCCATCACCCAAAGGTCCCTTCCTAAACAAGTGGTTCCAATCAGCTGCTCCCAGTCTGCACTCAGGACATCAATTATCTCTAAGTATCTTGGAGTCAAAATCAAGGATGATTTGCTGGGTTTCTCATGCTCCTTGTCTTTCTGCACTGACTGATGGAAGTGGGATGTGCTCGTGTTCTATTATTAGCCCTTGTGTATTTTTGTGAAGTGAATAAATCAGAGTACTTGAAACCCAACTGTGTTGGTGTAATTTGGGGATATTCTTATCATTTTGCCAAGACCAAGAAACAGTTTAGACAGTTGGAACTTTGACCTTACATTTGGGGCTGTTTGAATTCCTGAGGAGAAGAAAGGCAATTTCCCAGTTTTCCTCCATCTAAGAGGCTGATGGATACCACAAGTGACTGGCAGTGGGATCTGGTATCCTTTCATTCTCATGGAATCACAGAAACCTTAAAGTTGGAAAAGACCTCCAAGGTTACCAAGTCCAACCTTCTGTTTTCATTAAAACTATTAATATTGAACAAGCTCCTGAGAGCTTTGGATGCTTCATTGTAGCCTCCAACAGTGAATGTTCTAATCATATTTATATGAATTTCCCACCACTCATGAGGTGAGAGTCTCTGTAGTTTCCAAAAGGAACTACAGTCCTCTCAAAAATAATTTAGCTATTTCATTAAATCCTCCACAACCAGTTACTGCATGTGGCCAAATTCTAGTGAGTCAAGAATCTTGCTCTCCAGGGTCTGTTGCTGTTAGAACAGTAAATACCTCAGCAGTGCCACTAATTTCCTAACAGCTGTCTGTTAACCACTGGCAACAGAAAACTAGAAAATTATCATTAATGACTCTTAAAGTGCTAAGAATACATTAATAAATTAGCCCTATTTGACTTTTAAAAGCTGTATTTACTCCTAGGATATCCAACAGGCAAAGAAATGAAGTGAAACAGGAGAGCCAGTTCTATTTGCTCCTGCGTTGGTTACACAGTTACTCTAAGTTAGAGTCAGTCATTTTTCATTTTTACCAGCCTGCTTCCCCCCCATCCCTATCTTTGGCTGTGGTAGGTTAAATGTGTGCTTAGATGGTGTTTTTAAATTCTGAAATTAAATGACAGAAAGCATATCAAAGTAAGACCTGCTGTGAATTGCACATTTTGCAGGTACCTTGGGCTTGTCTGTAATTTCAGAGTTGAGGTGTTACTTGAGAAACAGGCTTCAATTTTCTTTGCTCTGATTTTCATTTTGATTCAGACCTAAACAGAGGATCAGAAATTCATGTCTCTCCTGCGTTTTTGCCTGGATGAAGGAAGGATGAGGTTGCTGCAGATTCTGGTTCCTCACACTGGGGTTTTCATAGAATCATAGAATCGAATGGGTTGGAAAAGACCTCCAAGATCATCGAGTCCAACCCTTGGGCCAACTCCAGTCCCTTTACCACATCATGGCACTCAGTGCCACGGACAATCNCTCCAGCCCCTCAATATCCTTCCTGAACTGAGGAGCCTCCACCTGTGCTGTCAGGAGTCAGTGCTCTCTCTGCATCCCTTTTGCCTGGCCATGTGCAGTTCAGTGGTGGTGAAGGGCTGGGAAGAGCTTTACTCCACTTCTCTGCTTGCTGATAGGACCCAAAGAGTGTTCCCACATTCCTGGGCAGGAGCAGGATGGGAATGACAGCAGTTCTGACCTAGCAGATTTTTTTTTTTTTACCACAGTCTAAGTTGGCTGTGCAGAATTACAGAGCTCTCCTGGGTAAATATTCACACCACAGTGTTTGACAAGGCACTGAGCAGGAAACCAGACACTCAAGGACAAATGTGCATTGATTTCACTTGCAATTGTCTGGAATAGAAATGTCACAGTACAAGAGTCCCAATTTAAGGTACTTTTACATGTACAGTACAGAAAGAACACTGCAGCCTGAGACAGAGAGAACAATTTTGTGCCATGCCCAGGAGTCCACGACTCAATCCTCTGAGCCAGTTCCTTTGTAGCAGTTGCTGTGCTTGTTTAAAGTGAGCAGCTGAAAGGGTGCTCTGGTCCCTGAAATCCCACTGCTCTTCCTTTATGTCTCATCCTGGCTGGGGCAAAAATACCTGAGCAGACAGAGAAGGAAATGCCCAGTTAAACTGCTCTCACAGAACCAGGTTTGTCCCCACTCACCAACTGAGATCCACCATGTGGGCTGGGGGGAAATGTTTTGGCTGCAGCACAATTGCCTTGGAGGTGTCTCTGTTTCCCAATCTGTCATTCCTAATGGATGGGAATTCTCTCACAGCCCTCCCTTGTGGGAAGGAAGGCAGGAACAGCAGCCAGCCCCTGCCTGCTTTGCACTGGACAGCAGTGATGCTTCACCCACACGGATTCACTCATGTCATGCTGTCAGGTGAAGGTTTGAGCACGTTTGTGAAGCATTTGCTGCTGTGCAGCCACTCAGAGATAAGCAAGGGTGGAAGTGAGACTCTCATTTCTTCTTTCCATGGTCCAAAGAGTGCATAAAAGAATAGCTCATATGTTTAATAATTTATAATTTATTTAAATGAGCCAAAGGGCAAACCAGGCTATGCCTGTGATCCCTCCCAGTTTCTGATTTTCTCTACTCCTGCACTGACTTTCCTCATGTGCTACCAAGGTAGTACTGGGTGAGGAACCACATTTCTGCTTCTCCCAGTAAATGTCAGAAGGATTCTATGGGAAGAGCAAATAGGTCAGACCACTGACAGTTTGATTACTAATCAATACAGTAAGAGTTTGAAAGAATTTAAGGAGGATTCTGTATGATTTTGTATGCACATGTCCAGTATGACTTTTAAAATCTTGGATTCTTCCACCTGCAAGCTGTTAAAGTACAATGAACCAATGCTTTACTCTTGATTTTATCACAAGTTGAAAAATAATTTGGATGCATTAGTGCCATCGTTGAACATAAGACATTTGATGTAAATAAAGTTTCCAGAGGGATTTGGTATTTGAAAGGAGATCAGAGCTGGCTGGACACATAACCCACGATCAGAGATAACTTCCAATACAGTTTATGGGAAGGGGCAAAGTTTCATTGGCTCAAGGAGATTAATTTATCAAAAAAATGATACGGGTGAAATGGGAATAATCTTTCATTTCTTGGACTCTTTTTCTTGCATTTTTATTTATAACAGGGACAGAAATCTTCAGAAAATAAAAAAACATTTTACAACATCACATTCAAAATTTATCAAAGCCAAGAAATCAAACTAGACATGATGTTTAATTTGATGAATGAATTCACTAATTTGTTTTATAATACCAAAGCTTGGTGTTCTGGGCCTCTGTGATTGATTTTCTACATCTCGAATTTCTAGTTTCCCTTCAGAAGGAATAAATTTTTTGTATTGTGTATGTCTTGATCCATACCCATCTCTTAGCAGCTGGATAAAGAGATCTCTGCTTGAAACTGAAATCCGTTATGTTAATACTTCCAGCATTGTCTCTTTGCTTCTCTTCCTTGTGCATAGGGATGTGGTCTAATATTTGTCTAATAGTTGCAATGGGCTGGAAAATGAAAGATATCATGGATATCTCATGGATAATTCTGGCTGGAAAAGGCTTCAGGAGATCTCTGTGCAACCTCCTGCTCTGTGGAGTCAGAGCAGGTTGCTCAAGATTTGACTGAGCTGGGACTTGGAGGCCTCTGAGGATGGAGATGGCACAGTGGCCCAGGGCAGCCTCTCACATTACTGTGCTGTCCTCATGGAGAAGAATCATAGAATCATAGAATCAGTTGAGTTGGAAAAGACCTCCAAGATCATCAAGTCCAACCCTTGAGCCAACTCCAGTACCTTTACCAGATAATGGCACTTAGTGCCATGTCCAATCTGCCTTTAAAAATCTCCAGGAATGGGGAATCCATCCCCTCTCTGGGCAGCCCATTCCAATGCCTGATTACAGAGAGCTGTGTCCTCACACCCAGGGTGAGCCCCTTCCCCAGCACAGCCTGGCTCTAAGCATCTCTGAGCACAGGAGAAATGAATGATGGAGTGGGGGGGGGCTCAGCCTGGAGAAAAGGAGGCTCAGGAGGCACCTTCTGGCTCTGCAATCTCTGCCAGGAGGGGGAAGCTGGGTGGGTCGGGCTCTGCCCCAGGGCACAGGGACAGGAGGAGAGGGTGCAGACTCAGGCTGGGCCAGGGCAGGGGGAGGTTGGATAGTGGGAAAAATTTCTTTACTGAGAGTTTTAAGCACTGGCACAGCTGCCCAGGGCCCTGGTGGAGTCACCCTCCCTGGAGGTGTTCAAAAAATGAGAGGACATGGCACTCAGAGCTCTGGTCTACTGGGCAGAGTAGGATTCGATGAAAGGTTGGACTTGATGATCTTGGAGGTTTTTCCCAGCCCTGATGATTCTTTGGTGCCAGGAGAAGTTCCTAAAAGACTATGGAGCAAAAATGAGAATTGCTGCACAAACTGCAAGCACCAGCCTGAGGAGCAGCTCCACATGAGCTGCCTGAGCTGCTGTCTGGAGCCCCTCACTGCAGTGCCCCGGGGCACTGTGATCCCTCAGGGCAGTTGCAAGCTGGGCATGGGCACCTACAGCTCCTGTGGGAGAATTCCAGCCCCTCTCACCAGACTATGAATTCCCTGGAGGCCTCTGGAGCACAGAGCACACAGCCCAGGGATTTGTCACTGCCACACACTCCAGCCACGCTCACAGCAAGAGAGGATGGCATAATTATCATCATTATTAATGACTTGCACCTTAACAAATGGGGAGCAACAGTAGGAGAGAGTTTTAAAGCTGCCAGGAATGGAAATGCAAAGTACCAAGGAAATTACCAGGGAAACCCAAGGGAAAACATAACACAGGTGAGAGCTGATGGTGCTGCTGGAAAGGGAATACAACCACGTTCTTCAAATCCTACACCAGTGAAATACTATGAAGCAAGAAAAAAATACCTGCTGCTGCTTAGTCTGCCTAAAGGTGAATGTGAGAGACATAAATACTGAATAAGGAGCAGGTATGGAAAGGAAATTTATGCAAGATGAGAGAAGAAAAGAGGAAACTCTCATTAGAAACTGATCTGGTTTCAAATAATTGCTGCGAGGTTGGACGGGGCTTGGAACAACCTGATTGGTGGAAAGTGGCCCTGCTGGTGGCAAGGGGTGGCACTGGATGGGCTTAAAGGCCCCTCCCAACCCAAACCAGTCTGGAATTCTATGAAATAAAGGGAAAATAATCTTCTTTTTGGTATCTGATGCACCATTGCAATTGCCTCCAGCAGCATAACTTCTTTGGATGCAGAAGGAAAGGAGAGAGTGATAATACAGGACAAAACCCCCAAGTCTACTTGCAGATTTCAGGTAAAAAAGTTTTCATAGAATCATAGAATCATAGAATGGATTGGGTTGGAAAAGACTTCTGAGATCATCAAGTCCAACCCTTGGTCCAACTCCAGTCCCTTTACCACATCATGGCACTCAGTGCCACGGCCAAGCTCACTTTAAAAACCTCCAGGGATGGGGAATCCACCCCCTCTCTGGGCAGCCCATTCCAATGCCTGAGCACTCTCTCTGCAAAGAAGTTTTTTCTGCTCTTCAACTTCAATTTCCCCTGGCAGAGCTTGAGCCCATTCCCCCTTGTCCTATTGCTGAGTGCCTGGGAGAAGAGACCAACCCCCACCTGGC
>VWZD01007563.1:68131-80207 GCA_013396695.1 Sakesphorus luctuosus | reverse complement strand
TGGTGTGGCCAAAGGGCAGGACCCGGCATGTGGCCTTGTTGAACTTCATCCCATTGGAATCAGCCTTTTAGTACTTCAGTGATGGTAAGAAAAAATGAAGCAATACTTCATTTATGGGTAATGATGAAAGATAAAAGTGGACTCATGCATAAACATGGTATAATGAAATAGGATTGTATTATAAGGAAAAAAATACTGCAAAATCTGCAAGTCTTGCAGTAAACCCTCCTGACAGGGCACTGAACAGAACCTTTGGTTAGAGCTGAACTTTTTTTGCTGCTGAAGTACCTCTGAGGAGGCCACTGTGCATTGTGGTGTCCAAAGAGGACTCCCAGAAGCTCTGAAACTGTAATTCACTCATCTAAAGCTGTTGTCTAATTAGTCTCCACACAGAATAAAAGCAACTATGAGGTGGCAAAGGTTGAGTGACACAAATTCTCCAAATGTAAAGAATGGATCCATCAGTGAATTGCATCAAAAGCCTCCAAAGTGCTGTGTGTGACCAGAAAATGTGGCAAAGGATGTTCAGCTGATGAGGTGTCTGTTGAAAACAACTCTGCCTGGTAGGTGGTGGTAGGTTCTAAACTAGTATTGCCACTCACTAAAGTGCTCTTGAAATCATATTATGGGTGATTAGATGAAAATATCAACTTTAATGAGAGTTCAGAAAGCAAGTGTTATGAGCAAAAGAGTAAGAGAACAAGAGAGAACACATCGTTGTACCACTGTGTAAAACCACAGGGACATAAAAGAGGTAAAATTAATGAATGTAGAACAGGAACAAATATGACTTCCAAGATAAAATTTAATCTACTTCATTCTGCAAATGGATACATTAAATAAACCGAGGTTTTTCTGCTTGGGAAAGCTCTGAAGGAGACTATAATGAGGACATTAGAAAAATCTCAAGCAACAGGTGAACAGGGATCTATTTTTCATTGATTTTCAGAACATAAGAAATAGAAACTTCCAATGAAACCACAACATACAAGGTCTAGAACCAATAAAAGAGAAATAGCATGTGACTGTATTTTGGATTTCATTATCATAGGTGCCTTGGATACCAAGAGTGCACCAAGGACAATGAAATGATTAGAGAAGTTTATAGAAGAAAAGTTCACAGGAGTAGATAGGGAACAAAATCTGTTCAAGGACTGGCAAATGAGTTTTCTCTTCTTGAATAAGAAACACACTGAGGAGATAATGGATATTATGAACAAATACAGTTTATATCTTCAAAGGCTTTTGCCTTTTTTCCCCAATTAATTAACAGTCTTTAAATCATCATTACTTTTTTTCTTCATTTAACAATATCTGCCTCTGCATTGATTTATAAATGCATCAATCCATTGCAATTAATTATGTCTTCCAGGAAGAATATCAATAGCCAATTTGGTAATAAATGTTTTATGACACTCATTTGCTGCATTTGCTGACCAAAAAAAAAAAGGTAGAGTGAGTTCTGCATTGAATCACCAAATGCAGGATATTCAAGGAGTGTCCAAGGCCAGGTTTGATGGGGGTAGGAGCAACCTGCGCTGGTGGGAGGTGTCCCTGCCCATGGCAGGTATGGCACTGGATGGGCTTTAAGGTCCCTTTCAACCCAAACCATTTCATGATTCAATGATTTTGAATAGTTCTTAGATTAACAGACCAAAGGACAGGAATGAAAGATGGAAGTCTGAGTTTCAGTAAGTTCTGGATCATTCCTGTGGTGCCCATGACTGTTTAATCTACAGCAATAAATGACAGAGCACGAGTGATGGAATGTGCCCTGCTCTGGAGAGATTTGGCCACAGCTACACAGTGAGTCCATTCAGGGGGACACCTTGAAGGTGTTTCAGCTGAAGGGAAATGCTGCACTCAGAAATGGCATTCAGTAAGTACAAAGAGAACAGGACACATTTCTAAAATCACAGAGACCAACCTTCTCTGGAAAACTGACTGACTGTTCCACTGTGCATATTTAACCCTTTGAAACAGAGAACTGAACTGACTGAATGCAGAAATGATCCTCAGCAGACATCCAGCTACATTATCAGGACTGAACACCAGTTTGTGTCATTGACAAGGTGATAACTCATGTTGGAAGGACCTTTGGTGGTTGTCTGGGCCAAACTGCCACTAAAAGCAGACACAAAGTAGGTCAGGGCCTTTCCCATCAGGTCTAAAATATGTTCTGTGTTTCCGAAACTTCTCCAAGACAACTGTTCTAATGTTTGATCAATATTATTATGAACATTTTATACAGATAGAATCATTGAAAGGTTTGGGTTGGAAAGGATCTTAAAGCCCATCCAGTGCCACCCCTGCCATGGGCAGGGACACCTCCCACCAGCCCAGGTTACTCCAAGACCTGTCCAACCTGGCCTTGGACACTTCCAGGGGAGGGGCAGCCACAGCTTCTCAGAAAAAAAATATTTTTTCACTGTGATGACCAAATGGAGCAACTCAACATAGGTAAAAAATAAATACACCCCCAAACATTCCTCAGTTTCTCACATTGAGATTGGCAGGACTGATTCAGCAATTTAAAACTTAATTTAAGTTTTCCACTTTAGTGGACCTGTAGCCTTGGCATGCATGCAATATACAGGCTGGATTCAAGAGCAAAATAATTCATCTACTATTTTATATTATTGCTGCTATCCAAACTTTTGACAGAATAAAAAGTTGTCTATCTCTTAGTCCCATGTGTGTCCTTGAGAAAGGAAGCAACTACATGAATGAGTCGTTCATGATAATTCCAAATTTGAAGGTAGTTGCAAGTCTATGAGAACATGAGCTATAAGGAACCTACACACCAATGTAGTGGTAAGAATGGTAATTTTTTCCTAAAAGAAATTCAGATTTTGCATAATTTTCTTGTCACATTTGCTAGAAGGAATTCAGATTTTGTAGATTTTTCTGGTGCTGTGGAGTTCATAGTTGGTTTAATGCAGTGGGTGAAGTTCACAGACTATTCTGAGTTGGGAGGGACCCACAAGGATCACGGAGTCCAACTCTTAAGTCAATGGCCCACACAGGGGATTGAACCCATGACCTTGGCATTATTACAACCAAGTTTTAACTAAGTTCAACCAATTAATGGCTTACTGAGTATATATTGGAACTGAGAGGGTTTGTTTGGGTTTTAGACACTTCTAGACACTGTGTTTTACTCTTCATATCCATAGTAATATTTTTAATGAGATTACCATCTATATGATTTCCTCCAGCTTTTTTCATGCACTACAGATCATTTATTCAGCTATTTAATCTTACACTGTGTAGCTTTGCCTTTTCTACTCTTTAACTACTCTCTTTTTGGGACAAGATGTTTTTCAAGATAGATTTTGGAGAGAGTTTAAATGTTCTTTTCTTTTGGTTTTTTTTCAAGTCATCGAAAAATATTTTAGGTTGGAGTTTGCCACAAGTAAATCCTCATTTCTAGCCCCTGTGAGAGTCCCCCACAGAGCCTGCCTAGAGCACACTGACATTTCATGAGTGATGATTGTCTCTTTTATTTGGGAATTTTGATGCTGCTGACATGTGTCAAATAAAATCAGAGGGTCTTCCTTCTTTACAGCTATTCTTGGAAAAACAAAGCGAAACAAAACAAAACCTCTCCCAGATTTCCTATTTGCAGTTGTCCATCTTCAGATTTCATAGATACATTCTGCACTTTTTTTGACAGTGTAAGATTTCATTCTTTTTACATTCTGGTCTTTCCTGGAATCCAGTGCTGCAGTTCCAGGGTCAGACAAAACTCTGTGCCCCCTGTTTGCACTTGTGAACATGGAAACTTCCATATTTTCATCCTCCCACTTTGCACAGCAAACCCAAACACTGTAAATAATATTTTCCTTTGAGATTGAGCTGGTTCAGATGAATATACAATACTAATTGAAGGTTTATTCCCATCTGGGTTAAATTGTTCATAACTCAAGCCTTTTTTAACTTGTAGAAACTATCAACATTTTCATGTTTTGCAGCATTTGCTGTAACATTGTGAATGCACAATATCAGATGATGTTTAAGTAACTCTGTGATGAAGGTATTAATGCATCTCTATTGCTGTCTCCCCCAGACAATTCTATGGTATTATTAAAATGCAATTTCATCTGGTTTGCTGATGTGCTTTCCTGTATTTCAACTGGAGAAGAAATAGCTACTCTATTTTATTTTATTTCTTTGTACTTTTGGTAAATTACTCTGTTGCTCTTCTGAGGAAATTTTAAACCCAAACCCAAGTTCAATAACAAATCTTACCTTTGTTTGCTGAAGAAGTGCTGAATTTCTAACACTGTAAAACTATACTTATTATTTGGTATATAGACAGGTGATGCTTTGTGTTCCTTTCCTTTTCTTTTCCTGGCAGTGTAAATTCAGGTGAGTGTGGACTGTATCAGATTTCTGCATTTATTGAGTTATGAATCAAAGGGACTTCTTCATCTCACAGTATTGTTGGAATCTACCTAAATATAGAAAACTACCAGGGTAGCCAAGAAAAGCAGGATCCAGTCCTCAAAAGCTGCACTTTGGAGTCTTAAACCTTGACTTAAGCAGCAGAGATGAATCCTGAGTGGCTGCACAGAAAGAAATAGGAATTACCCCATAAAAATAGAGGCAAGGATTTGAGATGCTTGGAATAGCAACTGCTTAATATTCCACAGGGGCACAAAAAAAAGCACATTATAGCCCTCAGATTCAATGGGGATGAACATAATACAAAGATACTTCTCTTCCTTTGGCAAACAGTCTGTAAGTTATGGAGAACAAGCTGAATTTCCTTTATAATCTTGTCTCTTATGTTTGAGCATGAAGGATCTGCAGCTAAGGAGGCTGAAGAACCTTGGGATGAGGAGAGGGGTCCTGAGGCAGTGGAGCCACTTTTCATAGATGTGAAATTCTGTAGCTTTTCACATCTTTAAAGCCACAGCTTCAGTGCCCTGGTGTGACCCTGCAGATCACTCAGGCTGTGGACCAACTTGTGTCCTTCCAGCCCCAGACAAGCCTCCCAGGCAGCTGAGGTCTCTGAGCTGAAAAAGAAACCCTTCTCTTCTCTCTGGACAGGCAGGAATGCTCTTTGGTGCCCACATCAGCCTGGCAGGAGTGCTGTTGGCATTTCCAAAGTGTGACAAACCTGTGAGCAATGGTTCTTTCTGCATAGTAATGTTTAAATTCGTTTCTTTAGGCTTAATTTAGGGAGCTGGTACCCAGCAGTGTCCATCTCTTCCCTGCTAAAGGATCTGTCACGTGATGCCAGGATAATCTAATGTTTCCTGGAGGAACTGAGTTTGTTCTGTGTAGTTGCCTACAAAAATGCAGTGCCTAAAAGGGTTCCTTGTTGCCCTCAGGAAAAGGCCAGGCTTGTGCAAAGCAGTTGCTCCTCTTCCTTCAGGTCATGATCTTCTGAGTCTCATGGACATTTAGGCAAAGAACAGGTTCTGAGTCAGAAAATTTCTTTCTATCAAGCTTCTATCCTTTCCTTGATATCCTATATACAATCATGGAGTGCCAGAAGGGTTTGGGTTGGAAGGGATTTTAAAGGTCATCCCATTCCTCCCCCTGCTATGGGCAGGGACACCTCCCACCAGCCCAGGTTGCTCCAAACCCTGTCCAGCCTGGTGTTGGACACTTCCAGGGCTGGGGCAGCCACAGCTTCTCTGCCCAACCTCTGCCAGGGCCTGCCCACTCTCCCAGCCAGGAATTCCTTCCCAATATCCCATCTATCCCTACCCTCTGGCAGTTTGAAGCCATTCCTTGTCCTGTCACTCCAGGCCTTTTTCAATAGTCTCTCTCCATGTTTCTTGTAGCCTCTTCAGGCACTGCAAGGCCACAATTAGGTCATCGCAAAGCTTCTTTTCTCCAAGTTGGACAATCCCGGTTCCCTCAGCCTTTCCTCCCAGCAGAGCTGCTCCATCCTCTGACCATCCTGGTGCCTCCCCTGGACTCTCTCCAGCAGCTCCATGTCCCTCCTTTGCTGCCCCAAGGACTAGAGGCAGCTCTGCAGGTGGGGTGTCACGTGAGGGGCAGAGTCCCACCCTCTCTTGCTGCCCACACTGTCGGACCATCCCAGGGCTTTCTGGGTCCCAGCACACATGGCTGGGACAGGTCTAGCCTCTCCCCCACCAGCCCCTCATGTTCTTCTCCCCTGGGCTGCTCCGTCTGCTCAGATGTCTCATATTCCATCACAGTCTCATTGCAGCCCCAATCTTCTAAGCCAGTGGCATTTTGATTCATCAGTCCTGCCTTTAACCCTTCACCAAACACCAGGGGTGTCTTTGATCCCTATCTGGGCCGTTCACCCAAGAGCTGGACTCGATGGTCCTTGTGGGTCCCTTGCATCTCACACTACTCTGTGATATTCTCTGTGACATAAAACCAGTTTACTCACACAATGCATGAAAGAAAAAGGCAAAGTGGGAAATTTAACCTACTGGTTTCCATTTCAAATGCATCACTTACTCTCCTGAGTTTAATTTTAGTAGGGAAATCTTGCCTAAATCTTCAGGGAGGACACTCAGGTCTAATTATTTTTGTCAACTGAAGCAATAACATTTTATCTCTGCATTAATAAGGAAATTATGATGTACTACTTATTAGCTCTAAAAAATTTGTAGAAAAGCAGCTCTTGAATGACTTAAAAAAGTTTGTGTAGGATTTTCCATTTTTTAAAATGTACCTTTAGAGCAAACAAAAGTGCTAAGATTGTGACTGGTATTTTTGAGGGTTCAGGTGTCGTCTGTGTGTAGTAGTTTTGGCTCTAGTCAGCACAGGTCCCCATTTAGGCCTCAGTTTTCAGCAGGCCTCAAAGGACATGACGCAGATTAGAGGGGACAGGTATCATCTGACTTAAGCAGCCAAAGAGGTATTTCATATCATCTGACATCATTAGGAAGCGTCGAGGAGTATAACAAGCCAGGGGGGAGGAGTTTCTGCCTTTTCGGTCCATGCTTCGGACCAGGAGGGTTCCTACTCCCTGACTGCTGATATCAGGCCCTGCTGCTGGTCTGCGTGGCTGTTTACCTGGGGAAGTGAGCATATTCCTGTTAATTCCTTTTTCCCTCTTGCTGGGAGGTTTCCTTTGGGGAGGAGGTTTGGTTGGTTCAGAATTCTGCTTGTTAGCTGGGGCGACCTCGGTGAGCCTGTTGTTGTTTCCTGTCACTATGTGCTATTTCATAGTTGGTGTTAAGCTTTCCACTTCTCTCTATAAATAGAAGAACTTCACCATGTCCAAAGCCTCATTTCTGGGTTTTTTCCCTCACTCTCCTTGTCTGGGAGTGGACCTTTTGACTGGGTACCAGGCAGTTGGCATTTTGCCAGCTTAAACTATAACACTGTGCAAAGTCCTGCAGATACACGAAAGGGAATCACAATTTTTCCCTTTTCTTTAGAGATCCATGATCCACCAACCCTGTTCTGTTTTGTAGTATAAAGGCTCTGAAAACATTGTGGGATGTCCCTTTTAGGATACATTGCATCAGTGAGGAATTATTTTGGTGGTAAAACAGCAGAAACAATATGAAAAAAAGATGAGTCTTAATTACCAGGCAGAATTTTCTTTTACTGCCTTCATTTCCTGGTGCACACTTTCCTCCTGCCTCTTTAACTCTGAATGAAAAATGCTGATGTAAATTAACAATATTTTATAGTCACATCATCATTCTAGAAATAACTGTACTTAGAGTTGAAAAAGTCATTCAGCTCTTGGTGTAAATGCACATCTGCTGAAATCATTACAAAACAACCCAGAACCGAACATGACTAATGTTGAGGCCCTTTGGAAAGGATGTGCTTTATAGTGAAATTAATTAGAATTGTCTTCTTTGGTCCATGGCTCTTCACATCTTTAGGTCCAACAGTGTGTAAAGTGATACTCCCACTCAATCAGCTATTTCTGCTTCTTGCCTTTCCCCCCTTCTCTAGGGGAGGTTGGAGAGGGAAAGAGGGTATGATTGCCATTGTTATAGCCAGTAAATGCTTTTCTTCCTCTCCTCCTCCTCATTTACCTGTTCCAGGGCTGCTGGAAGGCACTTTTCAGGGCTGTCTCCTTTGTTGCCTTCCCTCCTTCCTTCTTTCCTTCCCTTCTTCCTGAACAAAAATCTTTGCCACCATAAATGCCTTCCCTCCAGTTTTTTTGGTAATTTGCTCTGATTGTTAAACCACTTTTGGCCAAAGATTGCAAAATAATTATTATGTTTCTCACTTGCATCAATGTAATGTTGATTCTATGATGCCTCTGCTCAAGCCAAGTGGTTTTCCCCCACCAGGTTGTTTCCAGACTTTGCAGAGCCCTTTCCCAGGCAAAACAGAGGCGCTTTTTATTAATTGTTTGTTTTCATTTATTTTTCTTTGGGAGAAAAAAAGTTTTAAATTAATCACCAAACAGAAAAGCCCATAGGAACTCAGCATATATGACTAATCTACTGGTTTCTAAGAATTGCATTTTGTAAGCAATTTGTTGAGAGGCCTTTGAGGATTTTCTTATTTATAAGAATGTTATAGTTCATTTATATTTTGTGCAGACATTAGAAAAAAAAAGTCTTATTCCCAGTTGTCAAAAAGAAAAAAAATAATGATAATGTAAACCAAACAACTCCCCCACTCCTCTAGGCAATTTATGGTAATAATATCTTGTGTATTCCCTAATTTTAATAAAAATCTATTGAAAACTCTTTGCAGCTCTAAAGATGATACTCTAACCCTACTGAATTTACAAAGGTCATGGAGGGAGGTTTTGCTTCAGGTTTTTTCCATTTTTTTTTCATTTTGGTTTATAAAAGAGGCTGCCACCAGGACTGTGTGCTTTTGGCTTTGCTATCATGTTTCTCATATTTATATATAGGCCAGTAAGAGTTCTTGTGAGTAGAGTAATATGAAATAATCACAGGAAAAGCAGTGGTTTAGACCTTTCTGCTGTTGGTTCTAAGGTCTTTGATGCTGTAGATGGATGTGTTTTCTAACAAGGTGATTGATGTCCTTGAAAAGAAGAAACTCTAAAGCCCTATTTATATGGAATAAATTACTCCAGGCAACAGGTTGTGTCAACACTGTAGCCAAACATTGCTCCTCACTTAGAGGAACCTGGATTTGCTCTTTTCAAATGGTTTGACACCTTGTTGTTTGCATGAGCTCACTAACTTTAGGTGCACTTTTGTACAAGAAGGAGGGGAAAAAAAGGACTCTCTTTTATTTTGGGGTTTACAGAATAAATCCCTCTAGTAAAAGCTTCACACTTAATCTCTCTCTTCCTGTAGTGCTGATTAACCAACAAGGAAAAGCAGGGAAGGGGAAGGGAATTTTCTGTCCTTTGGAGAGCATGTGAAAAAAAATCTGCATAAGCTCCATCACCAGTTGGACTTGTTGTGACAGTTCCTGATAATTAATGTCCCTGCAGAACAGGGATCAACAGGCTGTAAACTTCAGAGATAATCACATCTGTGTAAATTCCAATCTCTGGGAGAACAGTTGATAATTAATGCCCCTAATAAGCATGAGCAGCTTAGTGGAAGAACGGAATGTACATTTATAAGCATCTTTTTTTCTTGAGAAGACTTTTAGCCTTGCTCGTGGTCCATATCAGCACCTAAGACCAATCAGAAGCCAATCTGATGGAGGGAAACTGTTTTCCAGTTCGAACCCTATTCTATAAAACATGTTTATGCTGTTTATTTCTCTTACTTTTTTTTTTCCAACTGCATTTAATTAGCCCTGGAAAATAATTGCTTCGGAGCTTAAATACTTAAAAGCCAATATGGTTCAGTGGAAACCATTTGTTCTTCACAGTAGATAATTGAACACAACCTTAAAAAAATAAATTGATGTGTTCATGTAATATGATTTGAGGATTGAAATGACAGGTGGGCACAGCCCCTCATTTCAGGCAGTGGAGTCTGTAAACCTGGGAAGCTCAAAGGACTCCTGTGAGCCTTGTGGGGAAAATGCTTTCCAGCCTCCACTTGGGTTACACCAAATTGTAGTTTATCTGCCTTTTGTAAAGTTAAGAGTCTCATCCCATTCCTTCAAGTAATGTGCTTTATACTTGATTGATTGATTGACTGATTGATTGATTGATTGATTGATTGATTTCTCCCCATCCCTGGAAGTGTCCAAGGCCAGGTTGGATGGGGCATGGAGCAACCTGGGCTGGTGGGAGGTGTCCCTGTCCATGGCAGGGGTGGCACTGGACGGGCTTTGAGGTCCCTTCTAACCCAAACCATTCCAGGCGTACACGATTCTCTGATTTTGGCATTATTTCTGAGCACAGCCTTTACATTTTCTTAGCACTTGTAATTAGTTGACAGGGATCAATCACATTTTAGGAAAAAGTTCCATAGAATCATAGAATCATAGAATGGATTGGGTTGGAAAAGACCTCCCAGATCATCAAGTCCAACCCTTGGGCCAACTCCAGTCCCTTTACCAGATCATGGCACTCAGTGCCATGGCCAAGCTCAGCTGAAAACCTCCAGGGATGGGGAATCCACCCCCTCTCTGGGCAGCCCATTCCAATGCCTGAGCACTCTCTCTGCAAAGAAGGTTTTTCTCATCTCCAACTTCAATTTCCCCTGGCAGAGCTTGAGCCCCCCGTGCCCCCTTGTCCTATTGCTGAGTGCCTGGGAGAAGAGACCAACCCCCACCTGGCTAGAACTTCCCTTCATTAAATGCAACAGAGTTTGTGACACAATTCTTCTTTTTCCCAATTTTTTTCAGAGTTTCTTCTAGCTACTATTCCAAGAGCTGGTGTTCTGGATATTTCTGTTTCCTGCTTGTGTTACTCTTCATTGTGCCTTTTGAAGAGCTCTGTTCCTGTGCTTTCTTCATCCTGTAACCATTGCTTTGTCCACTGTCTTGCATAGAGGGATTGAAGGGTTTAGTGTCTCAAGAAAATGGAAATTTTCTGGAGGAACATTTGAATAAAAGCTGGACATTTTATATCTCATTCAGGAAATGGTTGGCACACCTCATTTACCTCAGAAAGATTATTTCCATGGAGGCTGAAAATGTGTTGGCTCCTTGAGGAGGAAGACAAAAAGCATCATTTGTAAATCAAACCTTCTGCAAACACAACCAAAAATCATCTCTTACGTTTATAGAGCAAAACCAATTAACGAGTTTCAAGTAATCTTCCCAGGAGCTCTGTCCTTTTGAAAAATGCTTGTCTTTTAAGTGTTTCAAGTGGTCAGTAACAGTTGGGTAGACCTTTTGGAGACCCCCTTGATGCACAGCCTCGCTGAGCTGAATGCGTTGTTCTGCCATTCTCTTTGTACAACTGCTCATTACTCTGGAAAAGAGTATTAAATCAAAAGATTTTTAATGCATCAGAGCCTGCTAATCAGAGCAGCTTTATTCCATTTGGGTGCAGCAAGTGTGCTAATGAGTGCATAATGTGTTTGCACTGCCTTGTGATTGTGCTGCAGTTGGTTTGGGAGCTTAATTGTGCCCAGCTGCCTGCCCTGGCCTGATGGACACTGAGCCTCAGCCTCTCCCTGCTCATGGAGTGGCCAGCAGGGACCTGGGCTGGGCTGGTTACTCCAATTTAGCTCCCAGAAAAGGGACTGTGCCATCAGCAGCCACACTTACACCTAATGAATGGCTGCTGGGACTGTGCTTTGGGTGCCAATTAAATGCTGGATGACTGTGAGCCGCTGTCAGACTTGTGAAACATTTATTGTGCACGGTAAATAAAGTGCATTATTAATAGTATTTTGTGTTTATGGAGCTTCTGTTGGGCAGGGATCTCAAACATGCTGTAAGAGGGCAGGGGGTTCACAGTCATGAGGACTCTGAAGGGAACTGAGAGACACTGGAAATGACTATTTAATTTTATGCAACAAAATGTGAAACTAAAGGTAGGAATCCTGAGCTGACTCCAGCTTCAAACACCAAACACATGTCCAAAGTCAGTGCTGGAATGGGCTAAGAAGAAGGTGGAGAGACACCATTTCCAAGGGCCTGGAGGGACAGGACAAGGGGAATGGCTTCCCAACGCCAGGGTATGATGGGATATTGGGAAGGAATCCTTCCCTGGGAGGGTGGGCAGGCCCTGGCACAGGGTGCCCGGAGAAGCTGTGGCTGCCCCATCCCTGGG
>VWZD01007563.1:51538-67425 GCA_013396695.1 Sakesphorus luctuosus | reverse complement strand
TTAAAAACCTCCAGGGTTGGGGAATCCACCCCCTCTCTGGGCAGCCCATTCCAATGCCTGAGCACTCTCTCTGCAAAGAAGTTTTTTCTCATCTCTAACTTCAATTTGCCCTGGCAGAGCTTGAGCCCGTGCCCCCTTGTCCTATTGCTGAGTGCCTGGGGGAAGAGACCAACCCCCACCTGGCCAGAACTTCCCTTCATTAAATGCAACAGTGTTTGTGACACAATTCTTCTTTTTCCTAATTTTTTTCAGAGTTTCTTCTAGCTACTATTCCAAGAGCTGGTGTTCTGGATATTTCTGTTTCCTGCTTGTGTTACTCTTCATTGTGCCTTTTGAAGAGCTCTGTTCCTGTGCGTTCTTCATCCTGTGACCATTGCTTTGTCCACTGTCTTGCATAGAGGGATTGAAGGGTTTAGTGTCTCAAGAAAATGGAAATTTTCTGGAGGAACATTTGAATAAAAGCTGGACATTTTATATCTCATTCAGGAAATGGTTGGCACACCTCATTTACCTCAGAAAGATTATTTCCATGGAGGCTGAAAATGTGTTGGCTCCTTGAGGAGGAAGACAAAAAGCATCATTTGTAAATCAAACCTTCTGCAAACACAACCAAAAATCATCTCTTACGTTTATAGAGCAAAACCAATTAACGAGTTTCAAGTAATCTTCCCAGGAGCTCTGTCCTTTTGAAAAATGCTTGTCTTTTAAGTGTTTCAAGTGGTCAGTAACAGTTGGGTAGACCTTTTGGAGACCCCCTTGATGCACAGCCTCGCTGAGCTGAATGCGTTGTTCTGCCATTCTCTTTGTACAACTGCTCATTACTCTGGAAAAGAGTATTAAATCAAAAGATTTTTAATGCATCAGAGCCTGCTAATCAGAGCAGCTTTATTCCATTTGGGTGCAGCAAGTGTGCTAATGAGTGCATAATGTGTTTGCACTGCCTTGTGATTGTGCTGCAGTTGGTTTGGGAGCTTAATTGTGCCCAGCTGCCTGCCCTGGCCTGATGGACACTGAGCCTCAGCCTCTCCCTGCTCATGGAGTGGCCAGCAGGGACCTGGGCTGGGCTGGTTACTCCAATTTAGCTCCCAGAAAAGGGACTGTGCCATCAGCAGCCACACTTACACCTAATGAATGGCTGCTGGGACTGTGCTTTGGGTGCCAATTAAATGCTGGATGACTGTGAGCCGCTGTCAGGCTTGTGAAACATTTATTGTGCACGGTAAATAAAGTGCATTATTAATAGTATTTTGTGTTTATGGAGCTTCTGTTGGGCAGGGATCTCAAACATGCTGTAAGAGGGCAGGGGGTTCACAGTCATGAGGACTCTGAAGGGAACTGAGAGACACTGGAAATGACTATTTAATTTTATGCAACAAAATGTGAAACTAAAGGTAGGAATCCTGAGCTGACTCCAGCTTCAAACACCAAACACATGTCCAAAGTCAGTGCTGGAATGGGCTAAGAAGAAGGTGGAGAGACACCATTTCCAAGGGCCTGGAGGGACAGGACAAGGGGAATGGCTTCCCAACGCCAGGGTATGATGGGATATTGGGAAGGAATCCTTCCCTGGGAGGGTGGGCAGGCCCTGGCACAGGGTGCCCGGAGAAGCTGTGGCTGCCCCATCCCTGGGAGTGTCCAAGGCCAGGTCGGACAGGGCTTGGAGCAACCTGGGCTGGTGGGAGGTGTCCCTGCCCATGGCAGGGGTTGCACTGGATGGGCTTTGAAGTCCCTTCCAGCCCAGGCCATTTTATAATTCTATGAAGTAAAACTGTAAATGCTATTTCTTTACTATTGCGTCATTTACAAAGAACAAGGAATTCTCACTTAGTCCAATGCCCAGGGACAGTCAGATTCCTGCCATATTCACCAGTTCAGCCATGGAAACTGAAGACAAAGCTTTTAGTTAGAGGATGTTAATTAGAATGGTTTAATTTGAATAATTACCACTGAGGAGAAAGCACAACATTGCACTTTGGGGAGGGGGTTGGGTACAATTGCACAAAAACAGTCACTTGGAAAATCATCAATACTGAATTGCAACATGGAATTGATGATGACTTCAGGGGTATATTTTTTAAACCTTCCTTAAGTACTGATGGAAATGGTTGCAACAATTGTCTTTGGCTGACATACCAATTGAAGTGGAGTTCAGTTAAGTCTTAAATTAGAATACACAGAGAGATGTTCACCTTCCTGTTGATTTTGAGTATTGTTTCAGTATCTTATCTCAAAGAACCAGATTCATCTGCCTGCTCGAGCACCACTTTTCCTGAAGATGTAACTGCATCGTCATATTTAGGGTGAACAGCAATTCAAAGCAGTGGAAAGAATTGTAAAGCAGTGTGAGAAGTGCAAAACAAGTCAGCTAAGCACAGATATATCAATCTGTCATAAAACTTAGAAAGCTTCTGCTGGACAAGTATTTGGAGTTGGAACTAAATTATCTTTAGTGTCCCTTTCCAACCCAAATCCTTCTGGAATCCTATGACTGATTCTAATTACTCAAAAATACTGGAGTGGTACAGAACTACTTCAAAATGCAGACAGCAAAAGTCAACGAATATTATAATCACTGTATATTCAGTAGCTTGTTTGACCTGCTGCAACTTTAAGGCAAGAGATGGAAACTGGGAAGTCACAGTGCTGAAGAACTGGTAGGCAGAACTGCTTCTTTCAAGATCTCATCCAGATAAGCCCTTAATAACACATACCCACCTCCAGCTGACTGAGTTATTGTAGTTTGGAGCTCATCTCAGCAGTGGTCAAAATGCAGGTTTTTTCCAGGAGGTTCAGGAAAAACATTACAGGGGAGGAGAAACCACTGAAGCACCTCATAATTGGATTTAAATACGGAAAAGTCAAAGAGATTGGATCAGCCATGGGATGAGCAAAGCCATTGGTGGCTTATGTTGACAAGCCAATGTAGAAAGTAAGAATTATTGAATACAGTGAAGAGGTGGAAGTAACACCTCTGTGGGCTGTGCAACTGTTTAGACGCTTGGACTGGAGGTGTAAGCACTGTTTGAAATGAAGGAGCCCCCAGCCAGGGCTTGACACCTTTCTAGGTGGGACCCCAGTGACCCCCAGCACTTCTGGGTCTGTGGCGCTGGTCTGAACTGGACCAGACAAGGAGCTGGTTGGTGTGTCATGCATGAGGTGTGTGTTAGAGAACACAAATTGCTACCTTGCTGTATGATTTTGAGATTTTATGTCACTGACTGAGGTGGCCTGTTCTTGTTGCTACCCACCCCAGCTGCTTTCTGGTGGAAAAACTGAGGGACTTTGTGAAAACAGAAGTGATTCCTGGTGCTTTGGGAGTACCACAGCTGTGCTGATGTGCGCCTTGGATGACAGGCATGGAGAGATTTCGGTTTCAATCTGTGTCTTTATTATCTGTTGGATTCTTAGGGGAGGGGGCACACACTGGAAGTGACGTGTAAATGGACAGCACAAGAGGGAATGGCCTCAGGCTGGGCCAGGGCAGGGGCAGGGGGCACAGCAGCAGGAATTCCCTCCTGAAAAGTGTGGGCAGGCACTGGAAGGGGCTGCCCAGGGAGGTTTGGAGTGCCCAGCCCTGGAGGTGCCCAAGGCAGGACTGGCCATGGCACTGAGTGCTCTGGGCTGGGGGACAAGGTGGGCATCGGGCACAGGGTGGGCTCCAGGGGCTGGCAGGGCTTTTTCAACCTCAGCGATGCTGGGACCTATGAAATAATGCATTAACTCCTTTTGCATCACCCACTCTCCCTCTAAAAACAGCATCCAGTCACTTCTCAAGTCTGCACTGGAAATCTTCCCTCTGATTTCGGTTTCAGTGCAAATTTGTGGCTCTGTGGGGCCACTTTCGAAGCTCATTTCAAGGCAAACAGAGACTCAACCACTAACCCCAACCACATTCGTGTCTGAGCCCCACCTTGGCTCCAGAAAAACTCCTGGTTTAGATTCTGCATTTCAAACACATCAGGCACTCCGAAATTGTTATTCTTCCCACGTAACTATTGAGATGTAAATGAGAACTGTCTGTATCTACCTGTGTATCTGAGTTTCCTTTTTGCATATTCTAATTGATTAGGTTAAAAATAAATGACAGTATTCTATTTGCTCCAGCAGACTGGGCATATTAATTGACTTTATTCTATAACACTTACTGGTAAATAATGATGATTTGCTTTGCATTTGCATAGTAAAATATTCAAGCAGCTTTTGGCTACTAATGAGCACTCCTGAAAGGCGTTCAAACTGGTCAGTAAAGCGGTTTTTTTTCTCCGCTGACAGTTCAAGTGTCATGAGCACGCACTGATATTTATTGAAATTCAGCTTTACAGCTCAAGACGTGCAAGACCTTCTCAGTTTCTGTACCTTTTAAGACACTGATTCTTTTGTTCCTTTGTCCAGGGGACGTGTGACATTCTCTTTTTAAGGCTGAAACATGGGAAGGGGAATGTGCCCTGAGCCCCCGGGCCAGTGAAAGCGCTGCCTTCTTCTTGTCGTGTCCCCCGGAACCGCCGCGCTGAAAGGACTCAGTGTTGTCGAACCAATTAGGTTCCTTAAGTGGCTCATTTCTCAGTCGCTGCAATAATGAATTCCCGTTTGCTCAAAGGGTTGCATTCACCCTTCAGTGGCAAAACAAACACGAATTCATTGCCACAGCCAAGCGACCAGAATTACTTATGCATTCTTTTCAGAACCTTTCTTTTTTTTTTTTTCATCTTCATTCAAGTCACCATAAAGATTATTGTTTAATGAGGGGGAAGTTCAATTGGAGCCAAACGAAAAGGCACAAGCCTTCTAAGCCAGAGTATATTTTTCAGAAGTGGCTTATTTGTCAAAAGCTTCCAAATTTGCACTTGGGGTGTATTTTATTTTATTTTATTTTATTTTATTTTTTATTTTTTATTTTTATTTTTATTTTTATTTATTTATTTTATATTCTATATTTTATTTTATTTTNTTTTTTTATGTTATTTTATTTTATTTTATGTTTTGTTAAATCACAAATGGAACATTTGTTTTCTGGCTTTTCACGTGCTTTAAGTTTACTGGACAGGGAAAGATGAAACACTGTTCCTCAAAACTAGTAATGTAAATTGTATGTGTTAGATAGATAATGGAGTGCACATTATATATAAATGTTATATAATAATATAAACTATAATTTAAGGGTGTTCACAGCATTAGTCACCACACTGGTCCTCAAATCTTTTTGCTTTTTCCCATTGTAGCATTGATAACAACATAATATATTTATATTTATATGATAATAACATAATTATCTGCTATATCTGCTTTGATTTATGGGGGGAAAAGAACCTCTTGGCTGTGTCAGGGTTAATCGAATCATAATCAGTCTTCTTCTGGAAATCAGATTTGTGCCTGAAGTGGAGTCATCTGCCCATCTGTAATAGCTGCCTAAATGCCCAAATGAAAATGTAATGGTGGTGTTTGTTTCTTTTCAGCTGCTTGTTTGTCCATACCATTTGTGAGTCAAAGTTCAGAGGAGATGCAGTTACCAGAAAGATCACTTTATAACACTGGTGCCTTTTGCATCTGCCTCACCACTGAACTTCACAGGGAATTCAGTTAGGGAGAGGAGCCACAGAAAATGCAGCAAATCACATTTGTTTTCTAATAAAGGTCGGTTGAATTTGGGAAATGGTGAAAAATAACTCTCTGTGTATGTTTTTGTATGGGTTTATATTGTGTTTCACTCATTTTAATTTAAAAATGTGTTTAGGTCATTGCAGTCAATCGAGTTCATAGGCATTTTTGTCCCATTTTCTAGCTGACCACTTGGGATATGGCTGGCCTTGCTAGGCTGGGCTTAGAAAAGTTAGATGAGATCCAAAATTTGACTGTAAATATGGTTTATGATTTATAGAACCCATACAGGAAAATTCCTAAACTCTGAATATGATCATCTGGTATTAATTTTTAGATTCATTCACCTCCAAATTATCTGCCAATACTTTGCCAAAACCAGAGAAATTAAGGAAGAGTGAGAAAGATTTTCAGGTCAATTCTGCTCTTATTTAAGAAATTATTGTCTCTTTAACGAACACTTGTAGAGCCCAGACACTGTGGAAAGGATCTTTGAATCACAGAATCCTGAAGGTTGGAAAAGAACTCCAAGATCATCGAGTCCAACCTGTGACCAAACACCACCACCTTGTACCTCTGTACTTTGCCATGGTAAAAGAGAAACTATTTCAAAACTTTTTAAACTGATATTTTAAAAGTTTTAAAGGCAATACCACACGGCAAGAAAGACTGAATATTATTTTTGGTCACTTACTAGAAGGCAGTGACCTAATTGAGCTTTGATAGTCCAACTCAAGCCTTGTGACCATGAAGAAAATAGTATTTTATGAGAGGCTTTTCCCTGCCCAG
The DNA here is from genome assembly GCA_013396695.1 of Sakesphorus luctuosus. Lineage (NCBI taxonomy): Eukaryota > Metazoa > Chordata > Aves > Passeriformes > Thamnophilidae > Sakesphorus > Sakesphorus luctuosus. Next base: position 61,041 of record VWZD01007563.1, on the reverse strand, counting down.
TGAGGCTGGGGCAGCTGCATCCCCACCCCCAGGAGTGTGGAATTGTGACAGGGTCTTGCCAAAGTGTGTGAGAGCTGCTGTCATTCCTCATCACCATCATCCTTTGGTTCCACCTCGGGGAATTATTTTAGCAAAGTCATTTACGGCGTTAAACAATTTCGCAGAGTGGAGCCATTTGCCAATTAGAGCTTTTGTTCCCCGTCACTTCTTTGTGGCCAATGACCCCCTTGCTTTGGAGAGGATTAATTGTTTTCTCAGTGGAGCCCTGATCGATGAAGGGCTCCTGCCCTGCACTCTTCATTAAGTATTAGTTTCCTATTTGAAAAAGATGGGTTTGATTTCCTTTACCATTTTCACAGTTTATTATTGTGATTGAAGTAAGTTAACAGGAGTGACTTATGAATGTGGACAGCCCTTCTCCACCAATCCAACATGCAGAGGATACTTCTCATAAGCTTTAGTGATGTGCACGACAGTATGGAGACAAAAGCAGCAGTGTGACAACAATCTGCGAGACTGAAAGGCTCAAAAACCATTAAACTTTGCATTGTTTGATGGAAGGAGCCATTTCCCATGTGCTCTTGCCAGCTCTGTATCTCCCTCATCATAATTTTTCAACTTCATTTGTCTTTCAGCCCCCAGTAATCTTTTTTTTTCTTTTTTTTTTTTCTGACAGAAAAATAAAATAATGCCGAGGGGAGACTTGTAAATACTACAATGATAAAATAAATCTGGACAGTCTGGTCAAGACACAGGTTTTGCTCACTGACTTCCAATGGAAACAAGGTGGGCTGAGTACCTTAGAAAAGGAGGAGATACATTTCTCTCAGGAGAATTATTCACTGGTTTTATACAATGAATTTTGCCTCCAGCCATATGACTGGAGAAGTCCTGTAGTAGTTTTGGCTCTAGTCAGCACAGGTCCCCATTTAGGCCTCAGTTTTCAGCAGGCCTCAAAGGACGTGACGCAGATTAGAGGGGACAGGTATCATCTGACTTAAGCAGCCAAAGAGGTATTTCATATCATCTGACATCATTAGGAAGGGTCGAGGAGTATAACAAGCCAGGGGGGAGGAGTTTCTGCCTTTTCGGTCCATGCTTCGGACCAGGAGGGTTCCTACTCCCTGACTGCTGATATCAGGCCCTGCTGCTGCCGGTCTGCGTGGCTGTTTACCTGGGGAAGTGAGCATATTCCTGTTAATTCCTTTTCCCCTCTTGCTGGGAGGTTTCCTCTGGGGAGGAGGTTTGGTTGGTTCAGAATTCTGCTTGTTAGCTGGGGCGACCTCGGTGAGCCTGTTGTTGTTTCCTGTCACTATGTGCTATTTCATAGTTGGTGTTAAGCTTTCCACTTCTCTATATAAATATAAGAACTTCACCATGTCCAAAGCCTCATTTCTGGTTTTTTTCCCTCACTCTCCTTCTCTAGGAGTGGACCTTTTGACTGAGTACCAGGCAGTTGGCATTTTGCCAGCTTAAACTATAACAAGTCCCCATGACTCAAAGAGTTCCTTCCATATCAGTGGATAAACAAAGCAGGAAAATCCCCATTTAGAGCCCCACAGGATAGTGGGAATATTTCTCATGTCATTACTATAAAGTGGTCCCACAAAAAAAAACAAATTGCATGATTTTTCTCATTTTCTAACTGTACATTTTTGTTTGGTGAGAAAATGCTGAATTAGGGTCAGAAAACTCATGGGAATACTGGAAAACACAATTACCTGCCAGGAATTTTAATGAGACTTGAAAGGCCTAAGTAGTCTCCTCCAAACAAGTCCAGAATTAGTCACTGTAGGAAACAAAATCGATGGTTGAGGAAGAGTCAAATTTGCTACTTTTCAGCACTTTTGTTTCCTTTCCTTTCTTAGGCAAATGTGAAACCAGGGAAAGAAAATCCATAATCAGTGTCTGCCCCCCAGGGTGGATATTTTCCATCCCATTTGAGAGGAAAATTATGGTGAATTTCAACAAAAAACTGTGATATAGTATTTTTATAAGTGTTGGGATGAATCTAAAGCCTGTTTACAAGTGGGGAGGATTTGTGTGAAAAGCTGATGGACACCAAGATTTAATATCCCCTGATAATTAAGAGCCTATTTAACAATAGTGGGAGAGCAATCACAACTTTCTTTAGGATTTAATATCCTCCACCTCCTTTGTAGGAGCTCAAATTTCCTTTCTGCCATATATATTATACAATATTTGTTGCTTCATGAGTTATTATAATGTCTATATAATGTATAAAAGAAATCAATATCAGAGCAACAATAACCATAAAAATGAAGAGTCAGCAAGAATCATTCAAAGAGAGTTCATACTCACTTTATATCCATTTTTCTCTTTGGGGTTTTTGTGGATTTTTTTATTGTGACTTTATAAAAACATGATAAAAAGGTTTTGAAACAGGAGCTACACATGCTGCCCATGGATACTTTTGACTTCAGAGATCCCACAAGACTGCAATGGATCAGAACCACTGCCTTTTGATTAAACTTCTTGTACAGTGCTTGGTTTGAGAAGAGAGTAAATAAAATTTCCAGGCAAGCTGAAAGTTCTTTTTACATAGTTTGAGTTAAAAAAAAAATTCAATATGTATTTACTGTCTTATTATTATCCTTTATATTATAAAAAGAAAATTACAGGAAAAATAAAAGGAGGGAGAAAAAATAACACAACATACTGAGTTTCTGAATTCTGTCTGGGATATTCATTGCTGAACTTCCAGACAAAAGCATAAAAAACATGATTAGAAAATAACTTCCCTGTATATGAGAAGCAGCTAAGAAAAAGCAGTTTGAAAACACATTGAACCAATTTACTATTCAAACAAATATTAGTCTTTAGAAGTCAGAAATAGTGAAGTGAAGTGAAGTGAAGTGAAGTGAAGTGAAGTGAAGTGAAGTGAAGTGAAGTGAAGTGAAGTAGCCACCAAATGAGTGAAAAACTGTAGGTTTGGTTGGGACATTGGGAAGAAATTCTTCCCTGTGAGGGTGGGCAGGCCCTGGCACAGGTGCCCAGAGAAGCTGTGGCTGCCCCATCCCTGGGAGTGTCCAAGGCCAGGTTGGACAGGGCTTGGAGCAACCTGGGCTGGTGGGAGGTGTCCCTGCCCATGGCAGGGGGTGGCACTGGATGAGCCTTCCAACCCAAACCATTCCTGGGATTCTGGATTCAAACTCCATGGCCCAGCTTTGCTGGGACTTCCATACAGGCTCTTTCTGAATTAAAGGGCTGAGTCTGCCTTTATTTCTTGGCAGAAATGCAATAACAGAAGTTATTACTGGTGACTATTTTACCAGGAGCAGAAGTGACTTTGCCAGTGGCAAAACTCCAATTCTTTTGTTGGGTTAGTGCCCCTGGTGTGTATTTACCATCACAGCAAATTACAGTGACAATAACAAGGGGCTCAGACACAGGAAAAGAATTTGGTACAATAATTTAACGTGACCATTTGATTCATTTGATTCAGGCTGACTGACAATGAACATTATTAGGAGTTTCTAAAGGAACATTTTTGAAAGTATCCCAGGTTTGTTTTTCTTTTTTACTTCCCCTCATATCTGAATATGTTATTAAAGAAGATTTTTAGTGTGTTTTAGGTACAATTCTGTCTGTGCTGATGCATTTGTGAAGTCCACTGGAGAGGAAGTGCAGTGAATAGTCTGTAACTGGGTAACAAAAGCCTGAGCTCAGTCTACAAGACATGGGCTATGAGTTCGATTATTTATAGTGCAGTTTACAGTAATTTGTGGCTTTGGAGTGAATTTCAAAAGTCACAAATCAAAAAGTATAAACCATCCTTCTCTATGGCTGTCAAAGCAAAGGCAGTGGTATTTCACAGTTCTTTTAACATGCTGCAGGAAATCAGGATTTTGAAGGTTTTAGAACAGAAGTTTAAAGCTGTATTTTTTCACCCCATTACAGAAAATGATGTCTGTACAGACTTTTTTATTTAAAAAGAATAGAATAAAAATTTGGGCAAAAGGTAAAAATCCTACAGCATATTCCAGCAGTAGGAACAAAGCTGATGGTTTGGTGTTTGGTTTTTTGTTTGTTTTTTTAACCTAATAAAATATTAATTTTGTAATAATGAAAACCACGCAGAGTGTTGTTGAAGAGCTAAAAAATAAAGAATATTGTAGGATCATGTTAAAACATGATTTTTTTTTAATTGGGACAATACTAAAGTAATGACAAAATTAGGAAACAGTGACATGTGAGTTCATGTGTAATTTAAATCTCTGTAATCTTAAAGAGCTTAACTTGCCTTTCACATAATGGGAGTCTAAATTTCAGTCAGAATTATGTAACTCCTATAAATATTATTCTCAGATATTATAATTTCAGTGTTGGTTGCTCGAAGGTGGACCCATCTTACCTTTCTTAGTATTTAAAATGATTTCTAGAGAGAAAAATATAAAGTATCAGCTTTCTACAGTAGTAATCATGGAAAGAACTTCAAACAGTTTGGTTTTAAATACTTGGAATTGTTAATTGATGTTCACTGAAGGCCAAAGCCAAGTTTTTAAGGGAAGGGAATTAAAGTGCTTCCTTGGAAGATTGCAAGCAATAAATGGGCAGAGGTTGGGTCTGGGGAAAACATTTTTTGTGGAAGTTTTGTTTGTTTAAACTCTTCAGTTTCTATGAAAATGAGAAGCTTTTTTATGGACACTGTTTAAATGAGGGTCAACGAAACAATTTGCAACTGGCCATCCTACAAGAAATACACAGAAAGAAAGTAGCAAAGATATTAAATCACAGAGTTTCCATCCCTTTCCTCGGGATTGCATTTGGGAAAAAGAAATAGGGCAGGTAAATCTGGTTTTAATGAAAGGATGAGGAAATATATTGCTTTACACGTGAGCTGGAAATGGAGATCAGGGGTTTTCTCCCATTTTTGTCTGAATCCCTGGATGCTCCTGTTTCCTTTGAGGCAGATCAGTGGTGATAAAAACAGGGCTAATGAGCACAGTGAGGTGTTTACAGAGCATTTGGGGCCGTTATTTTTATTTCCCTCCTGAGGGGAATTTGTTTCCTCTAAGCAGGTGCCTCACTTTCCCCTGCTCCATCCATGGACAGATGTCCTGGCTACACATCTCTGACCTTAGTTGTGATCCTCACAGCCCCATCAAAAGGAATATAAAATCCCAAGGATGTGGCAGATTCTGACAACTCTTCTTTTTATATGACAGATCTCAGTGACAGAGTCTGAGAGTTCTTTCTAATTCATTAGAATACAAAAGCCATTCAGATTTCAGTGCAGCTGAGAGAGGAAAGAGTTGATTTCAACCTTAATGTGATTAATACTATAAATGTTTTGTTTCTCTGTTTCCCCCCAAGAATTCAGCTGCAAAAATGAAAGATCATCTGTGTAAATATGTGTATCTGATAAAAACCCCAAACCTGCAGATCTTTAGGAGGGGTAGGGCAAAAAACCTCTGCAGCTTCTCTGATAATAACCAGCAAAAAGTTCTAGTGCTGCTGTTCTTGTCTCTGCAGAACACTCCCCTCTCTGCTGAGGAAACACCAGTTTGGCTGAACTACAAGAGGATTTGCTATCATTTTAGAATGTATTCATTTTGCTGACTGGAAAAGAACAGAGATGGAGAAGCAAAGGGAAGTTTGAGAGCATCCTCAGCCTGCATTCAACTGGGAGTCGGGGCTTTTGATGAAGGAAAAAATCCCACACTTTGCACAAGCTCCCACAACAACCAATTGTCTAATAATTAGAACCAAGAGTCTAATAATTAGAACATGTGTCTGCAACCAGGATTTAAGTCTCTGTCCCACTGGCTTTGGAGCAAATACCTGCATTCAGACATTCCATATCCCACCTCAACTCCCCATAGTCCCAATAGGGTTCCACTGAAAAATGTTCCTCCCACAAATTCCACCCAGAACTTGCAGTGGAAGGTTCATGGAAATCAGACAACTGTACAAAGTGGTTTGACACTTTGGGAATTTCTGAACTAAATGAATAAATGCATAAATCTCAAGCCTGTGTATTTTTATAGTTACTGCTGTGTTTTAATATATTTCAGTTTTACAATTGACTTCCACACTTGTTTCAGTTCCTTTCCTTTGTATTGTCAGCTGGATCCTGGTTCCTTTGGGACAGGAATTTTTTGGGTTTTTCTGTGTGTTTACAGTCAGGTTTTTATGCAGATTGTTCTGCAATAAAGAGTAATGAACTCTTTGAAAAATACCAACAGCAAGTCTTTTTGGCATAGAAGATTGTGCTTTCCTTTCATCTCACCAGCCTTGCCAAGACAAAGAGAAGGCTGTTCCATCAGTTTTGGGTGATGTTGGGAAGGTGCATCCTCATCTAACTGGTGGGGACATTGCAAATACAGAGTTATGGCTGGTTTGTTATACCAGACCAGCAGAAAAAGCTTTTTTAAGTCATTAAAATCCTTTGTTTCCATTGGTGGCCCACAGATGATGTGATCAATCAAATAGATAAAAACCTTTCTGTGATAATCCCTAATGTAACTGGGCTCTCTCAGACTGGTCAAACAACTGACCAAGGCCAAGTTCTTGCTTCCCAGCAGCTCTGGATCACTCTTGGGTAACATTCCCAAACTGATCAGCTCAGGGGGTTGTATGTACTCAGTGCTGCCCTTTGACTGGAAATAGTGAGGAGGGAGAGAAAGCCAAAGAGACAAGTGGGAAGAGGAGGGGGAAGAGAGATATTTTGTCAGGGAGAGGGTGTTGCTGAATTTTTACCTGGTTTTCATAATGGCGTTTCCCTGGGATAGCTACTAAAGTGCAGCTATTACTGAATGAATAATAAAATAGATGTCATATTTCTGCTTTGGGGAATTAGTGTGTCTTTTCAAGTACATGTTCGTTATAATGAGGCTAAAGATTAAAACATTAATACCCTGGTTTTTCTTTCAAAGAAATCAAAGACACCCATTGACTTACAAAAATCCGGCTTTTAAAAAATCCTTTTAAGCAGCAGGTTAGTGGGAGCTTTTCCTGTGATGTTGGTTGTGTAAGATCTGGCCTAATATAAGGCAAAACTATTCCAGTGTAAGCAACTGCTTGTCTTTCAAATTCAAATTGTGAGTTTCAGTTCCCCCCATTGCCACACTGCTTGTTTCCAGCTCACAGGGAGAAATAGGTAAAAGTGGGATGGAGGTACCTTTTCTGGGACATTTCTGAGCTTAACATGTTAAAGAAACAACCCTGCTCTTTTTGAAGGGCCAGAATTAATTCTAATAAGTTACCTTACAAATAAAATATTTTTAAAGTTCTAATAGAATAATGGATATATTTTTTCTAATTTTTTTTTTTAGGCCTGGTTGGTTTAAAGGTTTTTAGTTAAGATTATTATTTATTCCATGCCATGTGAAACTTAAGCCAGAGAGCCCTTGAAATTACTGGCAGAGCCAGCTCAAAGGCTTCACAGTTGCTTGAAAAAGGTGGTGAAAAACCTTATCCATGATATTGTAAAATCACACGTATCACAGTGAAGGAAAGAAGTGTGAAATTTTATTGCACAGAATAATAAAAAAAAATAGGAAGTGAAGTCCTGCGGACACATTTTGTTGCTGAAATGGGAGTGATAATTGTACATGGTGAGAACAATTGGTAACAAATTGTATCGTAACCAGATTTTTCAATTTTTCATTTTCTCCATAGTTAAAAAGTTCTAATTTTCATTAGCATGATGAGGTTTGATTGCTTTTTCACATGGGGTATAGGGAAGGTGTTGTTGCTGCCAGTGCCATGTGAACACTGCTCTGGGTCAGGACACCTTCACACCTGCTGAGCTGTGACGGGGAGGATTCCAGCCCTGTCCCTCTGGGGAGAGAGGGCAATTCTTCCAGCATAGAATCATAGAATGGATTGGGTTTGAAAAGACCTCCAAGATCATCAAGTCCAACCCTTGCGCCAGCTCCAGTCCCTTTACCACATCATGGCACTCAGTGCCACGGCCAAGCTCACTTGAAAAACCTCCAGGGATGGGGAATCCACCCCCTCTCTGGGCAGCCCATTCCAATCCCTGAGCACTCTCTCTGCAAAGAAGTTTTTTCTGCTCTCCAACTTCAATTTGCCCTGGCAGAGCTTGAGCCCGTGCCCCCTTGTCCTATTGCTGAGTGCCTGGGAGAAGAGACCAACCCCCACCTGGCCAGAACTTCCCTTCAGGGAGTTCCAGACAGTGCTGAGGTCACCTCTGAGCCTCCTCTTCTCCAGCACAAACACCCCCAGCTCCCTCAGCCTCTCCCCACAGCACTTGTGCTCCACTCCCTTCTCCAGCCTCGTTGCTCTTCTCTGGCCCCGCTCCAGACCCTCAATATCCTTCCTGAACTGAGGGGCTGTACAGGGGCTGGAGCAAGTTCTCTGCTGCCAAGGGAGAAGCAGGACTGTGTGGGATGAAGTCAGCCTTGCCCTTTCCCACTTCCACTCTAGACAACCTCCAGTAATGAAGCCCCAGCTTTCATTCTGAGGGTCCCTGCAAAGGATGATCCAACTTCATGTCCACAGGAGGTGTTGGAGGCAGAGGCAGAAGGTGCTGGATGGGACAAAAGAAATGCACTCTACAACTTCCTTGGCAGGGGCAGAGGAGGGGCAGGCACTGATTTCTGCTCTGTGTGAGCAGGGACAGCACGCAGGGAATGGCTGGAGCTGTGCCAGGGCAGAGTCAGGTTGGATGTCAGGGAAAGGCTCTTCCCCCAGAGGGTGGTGGGCACTGACCAGGCTCCCCAGGGCAGTGAGCACAGCCCCAAGGCTGCCAGAGCTCCAGGAGTGTTTGGATGATCCTCTGGGGCACAGAATGTGACTCCTGGGAATGGTCCTGAGCAGGGCCAGGGGTTGGGCTGGATGGTCCTTGTGGGCCCCTTCCAGCTCAGCATATCCTGGGATTCTGGGATGAGATACTTCCATGGGGAATGGCAGTGGGTGTGTACAGGGGCTGGAGCAAGGATGGTCCTTGGCTGGTTTCCTCTGAGCTGAACATGCACAAAGGAGAGAGAGCAAAGGATGAAACCACAGCAAGGGGATATCCCTGTTCTGTTTTGCAGCACTCCAGCTCTGTTATTTCCCTTAAGCCACCCTGCCTCTTTAAAGCCTTTTTATTACTTCCTTTCTTTTATTAGGAACAGAGTTTACACTGCCAAGACAGTTTGAACTGCCTGTGGGAAAATATTTATTCCAGGCTGATCCCATTTGGCTTGAGGGGCAGGTGTTTATTGGAATAGGAACTCTTGGCATGCTCAGAACCAGAAGTGTGCAACAGCCCCACAAGGGCTTGGCTTTGTCCTTTTTCCACTGGAAAAGCTGTCCTACAAGCAGCTTCATGTCACTTTAAATGGGTCTATCCTTTTGCCACTCTGTGTTGTGTATTTGCTTTATATTTATTATAAAGAAAGATTCAGTCTTTGTGAGCCCTTCGGAAAAAATGGGTATTAATATTGTGGTGTTCCGTGGCAATGTGTCACAACAATTCAAGACAGAGGAAGGGAGAAATTAGACTGATTGGGAAAGATAATTTAAAACAC
>VWZD01007563.1:29289-48197 GCA_013396695.1 Sakesphorus luctuosus | reverse complement strand
CTCCAGCCAGCTCCTAATCCAGGAGAGGGTACACCTGTCCAAGCCATGGGCTACCAGCTTTTCCAGGAGTTTATTATGGGAGACAGTTTCAATAATAGTAAATATAATCTTCTCAATAGCAGAACACATCATAAAGAACTCAGCCAGAAATAATAAAACTCTTTTTTATTATAATTCCAGCCCACACATCCTGGGATTTTGTGAAAATTAAAGGCACTAATCTATCATGTTTCTTAAAAATTACAAACTGGAGAAGTACATTTATCCTAAGCCAATTCCCATTGATATTTCCTTAAAACAAGAACACTTTTCATGTTTGACCAGATGTTTAAGTTATTTGAAAGCTACAAGACTTCCATGCTTCTTTCCCTATCAGCCAGCACACATCTAGGAGGGATTGTACTTTTGAGAGTTTTTTTTCCTCACAGAACCCTAGATTTTCAAAATACTCTGAAATAAAACATGGGTTCATCTCCTGGAAATTTTTTCTTTTTAACTAATGTTGCCAATTAAGTGAAACCTTCTTGAAGAGGGAACAGATTGTTAAGGGTTAATAGAGACTTATATTTCTGAGGGGGAGGAGGATGAAAAAAAATAATCACTTTGGGATAACTTTTGGGATCTTAATTTCCTATTTTCAGTTGTAGGGGTTTCAGTGGGGATTTTTTGTGTTTGGTGGTTTGTGGTGCTTTTGTGGTTTTATTTTGGGGGACTTTTTAATGCCTGGGCATATAAAAAAAGAAGTTTCTGTTGTGTAGGTGAAAACCAATGAGTTTGTTATGGTTCTTACTAAGCCTCTATTACAGTGTCAGTGTTAAATCTGATATTATCAGCAGGTTTCACCCATGGTTTATGAGACAAATCTGAAAGGGACTCTTGACACCAGAGCATGAGGCACAACACAAAGGACCTGGGAGTTTTGCACTAGGTATTTAGTATTTGCTTCTTCTATACTCTATTTGCTTTTACTTCTACTATACTTTATTTGCTTTTACTGTGCCTTGTCATCTGTTTACTTCAGTCAGTAAACAGAAACTTCTAAAAGCCCACGATTGTGTCTTTAGGCAGAACTCTCTGCCAAGCAAAGCTTGCATTGCACAGCTAAATGAAGATGTGCTGTGACTGTTTCTCTCTTACTTACTCTCATTTCCACATCATAGCTGGAAAGCCATTTTTAAGGTGTTGTGGGGAATATTTTGTATGAAAAGATATTTTAGGATTGTATTCATCGAGTGTTCAGGATTTCTAAAATACCTTATTATCTAAGGCCTGAAAAAGATGAGTTATTTTCATAGAGCAGAAAGGAGTTATTATTGAAAAAAGAATTATTTGAAGTGAAAAAATGATATAGTGTAGTCACTGCTTTTTATCACTACTATAGAATCACAGAATTTCGGACTGGTTTGGGTTGGGAGGGACCTTAAAGCCCATCCAGTGCCACCCCCTGGACCACCCCCACCAGCCCAGGTTGCTCCAAGCCCCATCCAGCTTGGCCTTGGACACTTCCAGGTCTGGGGTTAAGGTCTAGGAGGATATAATTTGATTTAGCACGACACTTTGATTTTCTTCTCCAGACAATGACAGTGAACACACCACAAACCCCTGCAAATAAATTCAAATACAAGCTGATGGTTTTTAACCCTCTATTGGAAAACAAAATCCTAGCAGTTCATACCTAAACATTTCAAAATCAGGTAAAGCATGAGGAAAACCTGCAGCCATATCAACCTGAAGAGATTAGATAATCTTCTTTTTCCTTTTTTCAAACTCCAGTTTTCTTTTTGTGAGAACAAGTTTGACTGTTTCATCTCAGACTATTGTAGTTCAGATTTGTGGCTCATCATTTTATACATTATGGTGAAGGATCTTTTACTCTTCAACCAGTACTTTTCACCTGCCCACCTATTTCCCTTTTGCACTTCTAATTTGATTTCTTTAGAGACGCCACATGATTTTCAATATGTATCCCTGTAATGAGACAACTCTACACCATTCTGGCAAAACCAAAATACTGTAAATTTAACCTGCGTTGTATCCAGGGTATGATGAGAATCAGGCCATTAAATCCAGGGAGTGACACAAAATCAACTAAATCTGTTGCAAAATCAGGGGAGGAAAAAAAAAAAAAAAAAAAGAAGGAGGCCAAACCTGTAGCTTATCTGTGGAGCCTGAAATTTTTGAGTGAAATTCCCATCACAGAATCATAAAATCATGGCTGGAAAAGACCTCCAAGACCATTGAGTTCAACTCTTAACCAAACCCCACCATGTCAACTAAAGGGTGGAGGGAACCTCTGCCAAAGAAAGTTTTAGAGTTGAATCCTGACAGAACTTCACTTGGTGACCTGTGGCTCTATTTTCTAAGAGAAATGCAGCTGCTAAAAGGGCAGCAAGACGTTGGAAATGACAAAGATTCTTTTGCAGAGTCTTAAGGATCCCTTCACTATGAAATGGTAGTTCATGGATGTGGCACGAGGGCACTTGTCTCTTTACTCCCCAAATCAGTTTTTCTCAGGCACTTCAATCAAAATTCCCCCAAGTGCTGAGTTTGTCAGATCACATAACAGAGAGAGGAGTGAGGGAAGTGTCACCTCATTGATTATAAGCTCAGAATTAATTCATTCAGCTCATTAGCGAACATACTTTTATCTTCAGGGGTTTTTTCATCAGTTCTGGAAGTTATTTTTGCTGATTTCCCTGTAGTGCTGCTGCTCTTGGTAACAGTATGAAAAGCCTTGTGATGAGAGGTTTCAATACCACCTAACTGCTTTCTCTGGGACCAATGGTAAGATTAAATATCTGGATGTTTAGAGTTTCTTAAGGGGTATTTTTGCTTGATTAAAGTGGCAGTTAAAGTGGAAAAACAGAAAGTTACATATTCAGGAGCATCAATATTTCAGCAATCAGCCAATATAACTTGCTTTTGGTCATCTAGGTCTTTTGAAAATCTTCCTTGAAGTCCCTGATCAAATGAAATGAGCCCTACAAAGGGGGGGAAATTGGAAAACAAAAGATACTTTTCATGCAGTGTTTTCATTTACACTGTAAAGAGGGTGTAAACTTGATCCTTTTTAGGCCTGTTTTGCTGAAAGGATGACAGAATCACAGAATATCCTGGAAAGAATCCACAGAAATCATCGAAGTCCAACTCCTGATGGAAATTTTGCTGTAAATATTGCTAATATAGGGATAAAAATTAACTGAACTATTTCCCTTAACTACTGTGTTTTTCAATGTTTAATCTCCTATAATCAATGGGATGTTACACAGGAAGCAGTTGTTTAGGGTTTAGGGCAGATCCTAAAGATTCTTAGACCAATTTAAAACAGTTACAGGTATTAAACTCACTTCTAAGGGCAAAAGGAAATCAAGGGTTGGAATCTTAGAATCATAGAATCAGAGAATGGATTGGGTTGGAAAAGACCTCCGAGATCATCAAGTCCAACCCTTGGGCCAACTCCAGTCCCTTTACCACATCATGGCACTCAGTGCCACGGCCAAGCTCAGCTGAAAAACCTCCAGGGATGGGGAATCCACCCCCTCTCTGGGCAGCCCATTCCAATGCCTGAGCACTCTCTCTGCAAAGAATTTTTTGCTGATATCCAACTTAAACTTCCCCTGGCAGAGCGGTGCTGGCAGGAGCACTGCTTGCTTGTTGGATTTTCAAAAAGACTTTGAAAATAAGAATTTGTGATCTCTTAATTAAATCACACACAAGCCACAGGAAATATAGTCAGAATAGAATCAAAATCACAGAATCCCACACTGGTTTGGGGTGGAAGGGACCTTAGAGCTCTTCTTATTCCAATCCCCCTTCCACCAGAGCAGGTTCTCAAACAGCAGTTGCTGAGGATGGAAAGGGTGTGAACTGCCTCTGAATTGCCAGAGTGGGCACCAAATTTTTGCAGAAAGCAGCCACCATTCTTCTGAGAAGGTTTCTGAAAAACCCAAAAGTGAATCCAGTGTTTGAAAGCCCCCAACCCATACCATGGTATTGTCATACAATGAAGGAGGAAGGAGGTGGCTGTTTGGAAGCCACTGAGCATCATCTGTGGGAACCACTGAGCTGAGCTGTTTGTTGCAGCAGATAATAAACTTTATAAGTCCTGGCATAATCTTTTTCCACTCTGTGGGATCTTTATTACAAACAGAGTTTAGGAGTACAAATTTAAGTTAAAATCTAGCAGACAAAAGCAGGTGCTTTGATTTTTTTTATTTATTTTTTTTTCAGGAGGAATTTTTTCTCACAGGTTGACTCACAGCTTTGTGTTGGAAAGGCTGCGCTGAGCAGCCCAAGGGGAACCTGGTTGTGCTGTGGGAACCTCCCAGCAAGCTGGGCAGGGTTTGCCGGGGTGGCACTTGGAGAACATCGTCCAGCACTGATGGAATTATCTGGGAATTCAAGCAGCTACATCCAATAAAGCCATTCTTGAGAGCAATGGTAGCAAAACTCTTGAAACACAAATGAAAAGTAGAAATGGATTCAGATAATGGAGATTTTTTTACCCCTTCAGCCAGTTTAGCAGCTGACTTATTTAGAGATGTGTCAACTGAATTATTCAAATGTCTGATACATGTACTTGGTATCAAAAAATCTGTGTGTTTGCCCTGAGCAGAAAGGAATGTTATCAGTCTTGAAAAGAAAAGGGACAAAAAAAAAAATCCAGACAGTATTTCCAGCTGTAGGGAATTAGATGTTTTGAGTGCAATTAAACTGTCTACGTACTCTCAGGCATTACCAACACAAAGATTTTTAGCCCAGGTGTTTATGTAGTTGTGATACATGATGAGAATTAACAGTGAACAATGGGCATCAAACACTTCTCCTTTTGTATTCCAGCACTTTCTTCCCAGTGTGAGGGGCTGTGGGATGATGTGCCATAACATGCCCATGTAAGAAGACTTGCTGGTGGGGTTTCAAATCTTTCTCAATTTCTTCAGTGCCTGTGTCAGTGGATTTTGCAAGAGGCAATATGGAATACAAAAAGGCCCCTTGGATTTTTGTACACTGAGTTGGAACCCAAAGCGTTCCTCAGGCTACTGCAGTATTGGCAACATTCCCCAACTAGGACTTGCAAACATGCAGCTGAAAACAATACAGATGCAAATGAGTGAAAATCTTGTCATTCTAATTCCATAAGACTTTTATCACTCAAGTCAGATGCTTGAGGTTCATTAAAAAGAACAAAAGAAATGCTGTTTTGTTTTGGTTTTCTTTGTTTTGTTTTTTTTTTCCCAACTGTATTTTATTTCTAAAATTCTTTCAGGCATTTTGGCGTACCAGTTGGGATCTACATCATGAAACTATCCCAGAAAATGTTACTTTGGTAAAAAGCTGCAAACTGCAGGGTCTGGGCTGGTTAAAACCTGTTAAAAGTGGCTACTAAGGAATATATGGAATGTATTCCAATGAAATGGCACAGCTGAGAGGGATGGGAATGGCTGAGCTTGGTGTCACAGGTCCTGTCCTGAGAGCAAACACAAGAGGTTTTCCACAGCTCAGTGAGCAGGAGCTTTGCCAGCAAGGGCCCTAAATTCTGTGCTCTCAGCCACTACACCAGTACAGACACACTCATGGAGCTGGGAATGTTCCTCCTTTCATCAGCTGCCTCGCTGCCCAAACAGCAAAGCCAAGATGCTGAAGGCTTTTCATCACTGCTGCACAACCTGCTCTGCCCTCTATGAGTGGCACACGGCGCATTTCCATAGCCTTGGTTGAGCTGGCACGAGCTGTGGGCTGTACAAACCCCAGTGGCCTCAAAAGGCTTCATTTACTTCACAAGAAATAGAGCACTTTGTGTTCCTGGAAAATAGCTGTGCTGTGGAAAAGGTCCCTCAGCCTTTCAGTGGTTGTGTCCTTGCCTTTTGCTGCTGATGGTGGAATGATTCTGGAAAGGATGGTTAATTAGCTTTAACTGTCTCCTGTAAGAGGAGAAATTTAATCATTTACGTGAATTCTGTTGATTTAATAAAAATATCTTTTAAGACCTTTCCAGAAAGAGAAGAGAAAATGTGTCTGTGTGTGCACTGGCACAGGGAGGAGAGAACTTCACAGGCTCTGCTGGTCACTCCATGATTCTCACCACTAATCCTTTCCAAGCCAAGTTCCTGAAGGCAAATGCTCAATTCAGCAGCAAAAAACCATTGTTTTCTCCTGCAAGAGGAAGGCTGTGTGACCACAGCACAAGAATATTCCCGAAATCTGATGGGCAATTCTCAGTTCACAGGCTCTGCTCCAGAACTTCCTCTCTCCTTCTAATCCTAGAAGAGATTTTTAGATCAGGATTTTGAACTGACCATTTCAGGTATAGCAAAAACTGTGCAATGGATTCCCTCTGTTCTCAACTGTTTCTGCTTATGGTACTCAGGCTTGTTGATGAATTACACTGCAAAAATGCATTTAATTTATCTGCCTGAGTTATCTGGGTATCCACAGAATGGCTTGGCTTGGATCTTAAAGATCATTTTGTTTCAATCCCCCACCATGGGCAGGGACACCTTTCACTACACCAGGTTGCTCATTCCCCTTAGCATGAATATTTTCAGCAGGATTCCATAAACCTTTTACCAAAAAAGTATTTTCATTCTCAAGTGCTTTTAAAAACCCGTGGAAGACTGTCAGATATACAATAATTGAAATTACTCTTCTTCAAGTAGGTCTTCCTGAGCATACTTTGTAGTGTTGTCAATTATGTCCATTTTTTTCTTTCATGTGATTCTGAACTCAAAAGGTAATTTGCTCAAAGACATTACTGTGATGAGCACAGGAAACATAACTCCCAGGAAATAAAATCAGTAGTGCAAAGATGGACAACTTCTTTGCACAAACTGTAAATAAATTAAAGGCTGATGCAGGTTTTGGAAATACATGTAAGGAAAAGATCAGCATATTAAGTCAAAGCAGAGGTCCAGCCTCTTAAGACTGATGTCCCAGAGAAACACAGTATCTTAAATCAAATACATTGTTTAATTACCATTTACAGGAGAGGAAAGACAAATAAGATCTGTACTGGCCTCTAGAATGAAGCTCTAGACAAGGACAGTGTATTGAGCACTCATCATTTCCTCTGTTGCTGCAGCAACGGGAAGTAACAGAGGCTGAAATTGGCTTCATTTCAGATAAGGAATAACAATTTGCAGCTCTTCAGTGCTCGTTGGGGAATTTACAGAATGGGCAGAAGGGAAAGAACCTCTTTATCTCCTGCAAAAAAAAGACTCAGATTTATTATGTTCAACAGTCAGGTGGATTAATAGGAACATAAACTACTTAGAAGGGTAACTCTTGCCAGCCTCAAACTCTCCCAGTCTTTACTGTTTCTTAAAAACACGACAAAATATAAAGCAATATTAGCTGTAGTTTTGCTTGGTAGGAGAGATTTAGTGTTAATGATGTTGTTATAATAATTAATATAAATAATTAGCTCAGTTGGTTAAAACTTGGCTGTAATAATGCCAAAGTCATGGGTTCAATCCCCTGTGTGGGCCATTGACTTAAGAGTTGGACTTGATGATCCTTGGGGGGCCCTTCCAACTCAGAATAGTCTGTGTGTGACTTCAAAGTCCAGACCCTTAAGATATTCCTTATGGGTTCCTACAGTCCTGCTCCCAATTTCTGTCTGAAAGTCATTCTTGCCCACAGTGTCTTTTCCGTTTCTTGTTGAGTCAACCTGATTTTTCCTCAGTGCTTGGTCTGCTCATGTGTCTGCAGAGGAGAAATTTTGTCCTTTCCTTTGAATTTCTTTGAAAGGAAAGGCACTGTTGTTTTCTCATCATTTGAGCAGAAAAAAATGCCTGTTTACTAAACAGCCCAATACACTCATTTAATATGATTTTTCAGCTCTTGAATGGAAAGTACTGCTGAGATGGAATTCCTGTGCCAAACCTCTGCCCCAAACTCTGAAAGCAAACACTCCTGAATGAAATAGGTGATGATCAATAAACAGGACATTCTATCCACCATGAAAGAATGTCAAGACCTTTTCTTTCTAAGACCTTTTCCACTTTGGTTGTAGGTTGAGGGTTCCTTTCATCCATTTTGTTAAACACGTCCTTTTGTTTCTAACAAGGAGATCAATATCAAGCTATCCAGGTATTGGCCCTCTGAAAAAATCAGGAGAAGAGGACTTCAAACATCAGAAATTCTTTCCTCTGAACAGGATTTTAGCTGAGTCTGAGCTTGCACTAAATCATTCAGGATGCAGGTTTGATACCTGAACTGAGCACACAACTATTTGCTGTATCATCTGCACAACACTGGAGAGGAAAATGTGAGTGAAGGAGAAAAGAGCTTGTTCTGCTTTTAGAATAAGCTTTTAAATCAACATTCTAGTTTTCAAGTGCACACAGGGTAGGGTTGGAGGATGAGATTGTAGAGTTCCAGGGAGCACTATTGCCTATTGACTTTTTCTTTCATATTATTGAAAAGCTAAATAAATGATCAGGGAAATGAAAGAAGAGAAAGGAGATTTTCAAACACAGCAGTAAATGCCACGAGAATTCTGTTCCCTCCATGACTGCATTATATAAGATGCTGAGAAACTCAGATGTTTTGGATGTAGTGAGTAATCGTGTCTTCCCTTCCTTGAGTGCTGAACTGAATGTTCTGAGGTTTAACAGTCTCACAGAGAAATAACTTCCCTCACTAAGGATGTCTGAAGGACATTTCAAAATCTCATTACTTCAGTGGGTACCTGCATGTAATGTTCTCACAATACTCACCTTAAGATGGATAACACTTGGGATTCAACTGGGACCTTCCAGCTCTTTGCAGGAAAAAAATAACCATAAAATGCTGCCTTAGTTATGCTGGAATCTTCAGTAATTATTTCTATTGTAATGTAGTAATTGTGTTTTCACAGCACATGGAGGGATTAACATCCTGTTAACAGGATTAATATCCCTGTTCCTTTTGTACACTTCCCCCTACATCTCATACCTTTGGAATACTTTTGAAAGGCGACATTTTATGAGGTCGTGGTTGATCCACGCACAGGCTTGAGAAAAGTAGGATTAAAGTGCCTTTATTTTTCTCCTGCCCTTCCCCCTGCACATCTTCAGCATTCAGAATCCCAATCACAGGATTTGTGTTACATGTATTGCCACAGGCATTAATACAGATTTAAAATTAAAAGACTGTTTTGGTTTTGGTTTGGGTTTTTTTGTTGTTTTTCTTTGTTTGTTTGCTTGTTTGGGGTTTTTTTCCCTTGGCACCTATAAATATCTACAAATGCTTAGATATGTTCTGTGAAAGTGAACTGGTGGACAAATCCCACGTGCCAGATCCCCTCACGTGCCAGCTGGGCAAGCTTGAAATTTTCTGGTCAATACACATGCACACCCTACACTCCCATTCTGAGAGCTGGGGTTGGAAGGGACTTTAAAGCCCATCCAGTGCCACCCCTGCCATGGGCAGGGACACCTCCCACCAGCCCAGGGTGCTCCAAGCCCTGTCCAACATGGCCTTGGACACTTCCAGGGATGGGGCAGCCACAGCTTCTCTGGACACCTGTGCCAGGGCCTGCCCACCCTCCCAACCAAGAATTCCTTCCCAATATCCAGGCTGATCTTACTGGAAGTGTTGCCAGTATTCTCTCCACAGTCCAGCAATGTGTGAGTATGTAGCTTCGTTTCTTGTCATTGTTTTGTCAGGTCTGTGCCTCTGTGTACTTTGTTTCTGGTTTCTACCTTTTCCCCTTAATTTCTCCTTTTCCCAGGTCCCAGACCAGATAAACTCAGTGGAATAAACACCCTCAGAGATCCTCATCTACTGATCCTCATCAAAAACTCCCTTATTTGTCGGTCAGGTTTGCATCCCTGTGTGTTCCTGATTATGGCTTCCTGATTTTCTTAATTCCCTTCTTTTTTTGCCTTGAAAATGGTCCTTGACCAGACACCCTTAAAGGAGCAGCACTCTCCTTCCACATACCCTCACCCAAACAGTTCACTTGTGCTTCATTTCCTGTTGTTATGGAAACATGAGTAAAAAGCCTCCAGCATGGAACAGAGCTCAGATACCAGTGCAGGGGATGAAAAATCATGTATTCATCAGGATGTGCTTCTAGAATTCCGTATGGAATGCTCCCAACCCTGTCAAGATACCTGGCAATGAGGATTTGCTTCCAGCTTTCATCTCAGCTGAAGTTCAGGATACATTTAGCAGTCAGTGGGCATTTCCCAAGAACTCTGCCTGTGATCTCTTTGATTTCACTGTTAATCAGCAGATGTTCCTGCACTTCCACTGGCATTGTGCTCTTGGGATAAGACTGGACATTGGAGCTGCCCAGAGAGGGGGTGGATTCACCATCCCTGGAGGTTTTGAAACTGAGCTTGGCCGTGGCACTGAGTGCCATGATGTGGTAAAGGGACTGGAGTTGGCGCAAGGGTTGGACTTGATGATCTCGGAGGTCTTTTCCAACCCAATCCATTCTATCAGTCTATGATCAGCAGAACCTCCTGTAACTTAGACCCTGGAGTAGCTCCTGACATCACTTACAGTGACCAGCCTTTAGTGAGAACAGCTCCCCATGACTTTGGATGTAGGAAATAAGGCACTGCTGAGGTCTGTTTAGCAGAGATAGGAATTCTTATGCTCAAGTTCCTACAGATGGTATGAAGTTCTTGTATTGGTTTTCAGGTTTCTCAATTATCTCTACTTTGCAACTCCAAATTCGATTTAAAAGCCTTTTTTAAGCTTGAATTTCAAAAGCTGTATTTCATTCATCATGATCTCAAAAAAATAAGTTAGTGTGATTTTAAAAACTATGTTTCATTAGGACCTCAGGCTGTGCCAGGGGAGGTTCAGGTTGGATATCAGGAAGAATTTCATCACTGAAACAGAGGTCAGGCATTGGAATGGGCTGCCCAGGGCAGGGATGGAGTCACTATCCCTGGAAGGGTTCAAAAACAAATAGATGTCACACTTCTTGATGTGGTTTAGTGGGATTTGGTCAAAGCTTGGGCTTAGTGACCATGGAGGTCTTTTTCAACCTTAATGGTCCTGTGATTCTATATAAGAACTGACATCAGCAGGTTGGTGGATTTTTGCAGGGGTTTGCTCAGCCCTTGGTGTCTGTGAAAG
Organism: Sakesphorus luctuosus; assembly: GCA_013396695.1. NCBI lineage: Eukaryota > Metazoa > Chordata > Aves > Passeriformes > Thamnophilidae > Sakesphorus > Sakesphorus luctuosus. The sequence goes on along the minus strand of VWZD01007563.1, from coordinate 37,121 downwards.
ACAAATGAGGTAAGTGCCACTCCCCCAAACATCAGAGCAGGGAAATGCTTTTATACGGTGAAATCAGTCCTAAAAATATTAGAGACAATCTCTCTCTGACTTGATGAGGCAACATAACTTTGCAGACTCTTTCAATCCCAGATGTCTTCAGCTGATGATGAAGGAAAGTACAGAAATTCTGAAAAAACTCCCTTGGAAACAGCCATGGAGACAGAGTTACTCTTCCCAGAATGGTGAAGTCAAAATAGAACATGAGATGTGACATAACTTGTTCTCCCTCTCCTTTTTCTCATTTCTTGAGGTTCCCCAGAGACTCCTGCCCAGGTTTGGTGCATTCTCAAACCCACGTTCTGTAGTTATCACAAACCTCTCCAGTAAGGATTGATTATGACAATCTGGAAGTCTCTGTCATGGAGATTTTAAAACATACAAGACCTGCAGGTATCCTCGTGCTAACTTTTTAAATATATGCTGCATAAAATATTTTGGGAAAAATTCCCTCTTTAGTGGGTAGATTTTCTATTTATTAAGAGCCACACCAAAGTCATTAGAAAATTTAATATGTTATTTAAACAGGGAAGTAATCAAAACCAGAATGATGAGTGCATAGGTGTATCAAGATGAATTGTAAAATATGTTAAGTATTCAAATGTCACATATTTAAACAACTGATGATGAGCAGGATACTTCCATTCCCTGCAGTCTCTGGGGTTTGAGTGATATAGTCCAACTGGTTTAACCCTAATTTTCCGTAGAATGTTTTAAAAGTAAACAGTTTTATCATTGGAGTCACAGAATCATAGACTTACAAAGTATCCTGAGCTGGAATGGACCCACAAGGACCATCCAGTCCCACCCCTGGCCCTGCAGGGAACCATCCCCAAGAGTCACATCCTGTGCCCCAGAGCATCATCCAAACACTCCTGGAGCTCTGGCAGCCTTGGGGCTGTGCCCACTGCCCTGGGGAGCCTGGGCAGTGCCCACCACCCTCTGGGGGAAGAGCCTTGTCCTGAGATCCAAGCCAACCCTACCCTTGCACAGCTCCAGCCATTCCCTGGGTGCTGTCCCTGTCCTGGCACAGTTCCAGCCATTCCCTGGGTGCTGTCCCTGCTCCAGCAGAGCAGAGATGGAGCTGCCCCTCAGGAGGAGCTGCAGCCCCCAGCGAGCTCTGCTCTCATCTCCTCTGCTCCGGCTGAACACCCCAAGTGCCCTCAGCTCCTTGTGTGGCCCCTCCAGGCCCTTCACCATCTTCAAAGCCCTCCTTTGGACACTCCCCAGCTTTAGCTCTTCCTATGGTGTCCCCCCAAACTGCCCCAATAGTGCAGGTGAGGCCACCCAAGTGCAGAGCAGAGAGGGACAATCCCCTCCCTCATCTCTCTGGGGATGTTTTCCATATACTTTGCTCACAGTGGGGATTTTTTCCACCTAAGCAGTCTGGGACTTTTTAAAGCAGTTGATAGTTGTCTTAAACTAAAGAACCCACCACTGTTGCAGTGCATTAAACCCCAGCCTTGCAATTCAATTCAAACAGATCTATGTTGCACTAAACATGGAGATCCAGAGAAACTTTTTCCCCAGTAATTCCATGCAGCCTCTAAAGGTCTGCTCTTACACCATTCTGTTATTCCAATAACATGCCTCCGCCACCACAGCTCTGAACAGGGAACTCCCCAATGTCACTGCAATTATCGAACAAGGAAAAATTTCCTCCTACTCAATGCTTTTTCATTTTGACTTTCTAAAATTTGGTTAGTCTGTCTCCCTTTTATGTGTCTTTAGATTATAGTGAAAAAAACCTAAAGTATATTTTCCTAAAATATAATTTAAAAAAAAAGCCACAAGTAAATTAAAATAGTCCTTTGCAGTAAAATAATTCTAAATGTTATAGTGGTGTTATGCTTTGTTAATACATATGTTGCTTATATCTAGTCCCCTATTGAACTGCATGAGCAAAATCCTTACCTTTTTTTTCTGAAAAATATGAAGATAAAGTGATTAATCATCTGCTATTGGCAGTCCAAGCTTCTCATTCTGAACAGTCCTTTCTTGATAATCCGTAAATTTCATTTAATGAAATTCATAATGATGCATGAGAAAAAAAAAAAGGGGGGGGGGGTGTGTCCTTTCAGGATAAGAGAACAAGAACTGAGCACAAGGACTTTCTTTGTTCTGCTATCCCAGCCATTTTAGGATCTTAGAAGCAATTAATTGTTGTTGGCTAATTTAATCAAATGCACTGCTCTTAACGAATCCCAAGGGCCACTTAAATCATTTTAGGAGATGAACAGCCAAGCTAAAGCAATCTCCACTCTGGGACTGAATAAAAGACTTGCCTGAAAAGACCAAGACTGGTTTTTCATGTGTTTGGTGCTGCTGGATGTGAATATTGGTGGGATAACACTACTCAAAACTGAAAAGCTCAGTAAAACAAAAGGAAACCAAGCAAGCAACTGAAAAACACCCAACCTGGCAACACTGAGACTCAAATTAGTTACATTTTCTTCATAATATAAGAGAGTTTTGCATAATTACCTATCTCTAGATCCGAGGATAGAGGTAAATATGTATGTATGTGCCATCTTGCACTCCTTTGAAATGTTACCCTTTGATGGGCATTATTTTGTAAGATAAAATAAAAAGCTGATTTAGTAAATCATTCTACCTCCTGTGACCTTATCCCAACAACAAAGGTTGCAACTGTATCCACCACCAGCACCACTTTCTCATTCAGGAACTATAACTGCTTGAAAGTACTAAATCCTTTCATAAAAGTTTTCCCTCTTTTATAAATATTTTCTTCATTGAATTAGTGAAATAACATGTGCTGGTCATCTGCATAAATATTACCTGAAACCTTTGTGACACAGACAATGGAGAACAGAAATCCTTCTATCTGTGGACTAAAAATCTCCTGCCATCTCTTTTGTCCCCCAATTCCATCGTGTTGGCTAATGCTAGAGAAATACTCACACAAATACCATAATGGAAGACACCCTTTCTCTCCACAAATACTTTTTAATTATTCTGGATTCAGTCACAGGGTTACACACGTGGCAAACAAAGAGAACGTAAGGAAATGACAAGCACTGTTCCTTGCTTTGCCTGTGACAAGTGTGTGTTTTCAGTATCAAAGAAAGTCAGAGTCATTTAAGAGCTGTGTTGCTTGAAAAGATTCTTGTAGATGTTGCCTGCAAAGCTCTGGATCAAAAGATAACATTGGTGACAGCCACAGAGGCTTTTTGAAGGATGTGAAAGCTTAACAAAAATCTTCATCTGTTTCAATTAAAGGAAAACATTTTTTTCACCACTCAAAAGTAGAAACCTGCTGGAGGTTTTGCCTTCTGGCTCCTCAGACAGAGGAAATTTTTATTAGAAAAAGACTTGACTTTGATTACATATGCTTGAGACAGGCCTTGCTTTATGGGTGATGTTGATAGAGGGTTTCCAGTATTGCACCTGATGGATTTTCTACAAATAAATTCTGGAGGATTAGCCTTGCTTTATTGCAGATCTATTTTCTGAGGCAAGAGGCAATCCAGAGATATGTCATTTATGCTATTACAGACTTGCATTTCTGCTGAAACAAATGGGGTTATTTTCTTAGATGATTTGTTTTGACAGCAGAAAAATGTATTTTAGTGGAGGGAGATTGTCAATCCTATTGGTTGAGAGGGCAATCAACAGAGTGCCTGATTGATTTATCTATTTAAAACCTTTAAAATTATTTATTAAATTTATTAATTGAAATCCATATTTAGAGATGGATTCTGTGAGCCACACAAGAGCTGTTCTATTCATTGCCTGGGAAATCTGAGCCAGGAGAGAGGAGAAATCAGCAGAGTGAAAACACTGAGCTCACCCATTGCTTTCCACCTCTCCAGCCCCAGTTACCACCTGTCTTACCACCCAGGCTGATGTGGAACCATAAGGAGTAAATTGATACTCTGGGTCTTCTTATTTGCAACTTGAAAACCTTCCTTTGCTCCACTTTCTGTGGATCACATTTTGAAAGTAATTTTTTTTTTTGGATCATCATTTTGGTTTACATTTATTTTATTATTTTTTAAATATATAAAATCCTCTCGTACCTCACAAGTTCCAACAAATACTAAGAAATGGTATTTCAGAAATAAAATGTGATCCCTGTGTCCAAACAACTGGGAAATCAAAATTTCTATTAGTTCTGTGGAAGCTTCAACCTCTGCACCATGGACTAGAAGTATCCAATTTTGGTATCATAATCACTGATCTGGGATGCTCCAGTTTTAGGCAGCTCCAGAGTTTTGGGGTCTGCTCTTCCTGGAGTCCCAAACCATGAGCAGGATGGACTCTGTTTTCCATTCTCTGTCCCACCTCAGCAGCAAAACAAACCTCAGTGCCTGTTCAGCTGACTCTGGGTCATGTTTAGTGACCTCTGCAGAACCTCCAGAGTTTCTGGGAAAACTGTGTTATATTTTTACAGCTCTTTGAAGTTTGCAGATTTGGCAACCAGAGCCTCAGGGGGGTTTTGCACAGAAGGAAAAAGGAACGTCTTTGGCATCTGGTCCATGAAAAAAATCAAGAAAGAAGTATCATATTTCATATGGATCCGAGTTTTGTCCCCTATTTTCCAAAAGGACCATCTGACTGAGGAGAAAGGAAGAAATGGAAATGGATGGAGCAACTTGATCTAGTGGAAGATGTCCCTGCCTGCCACAACACCTGATCTCCACTGACACAGTTCTCAATGGAGCCTCTTGGGGGCTTTTCAGAGGCTTCAAACCTTCTCATTAAATAAATCACTTGATTGCATCTAATTTATGTGGGTTTCTCGTGGTTTATTTCTCGGTCCTCTTCGTCATGGGTTACAGTAGTTGTGGAGAGAAGGGAAGAGGAGAAGAGAAGGAAAAAAGGAAAAATAAGTTGTTATATTAATATTTAAACTGTTCTTTGCACAAGGATATTTGAGTTTCAGGAGGGACTGTATTCTGAGCTACTTTTTCACACAGTTACACACAATTTTAAAACCTATACACACCATGTAAACTAACATCACACAGCTATAGCTAATTATTAAGTAATCATAGAATCATAGAATCACAGAATCACAGAATGGATTGGGTTGGAAAAGACCGCTGGGGTCATCAAGTCCAACCCTTGGGCCAACTCCAGTCCCTTTACCACATCATGGCACTCAGTGCCACGGCCAAGCTCAGTTGAAAAACCTCCAGGGATGGAGAATCCATCACCTCTCTGGGCAGCCCATTCCAATGCCTGATTACATATTTCCTAAAAAATTACTAGATTTAAACGGTCTTAATGCAACTTATTTTAACTTTATAAAAGAGCTCTAATAGTGTTACTCCACAGAGTTTCTGCAGCTTCATTTCTTGCTTCTGCACCAGCTCAAGCTCTCTAGACAAATTCCATTCTTATCTTGGGAGCTGGCACCTGCAAATTTGTCTTTGGTTTGCTAGCCTGAAAATGTATCAATCCTACCACCTGCCCCTGACAGGGAATAAATGGTCGTTAAGTTCCTTTGCACCCAAACCTTTCTGGGGATTCTGTGATTCCATGCAATCCAGACATTCCTATGTCCCTGACCTGTTCACCAGCCCGGGAACTTCACTGCTGCATATTTACCACAGGCAGCCCAATCCTGCAGCCCAGTTTAACATTTCTAAAGCCTTTCCTGCTTTCCTTTTCAGTGGCCTAAAGATGCAGTAACCCTGTCACCCTGACACACCAGTTCATCAGGGTGAACTCCACTGCTGTCAGTCAGATTTTCCTGCCATGGTATGATGATAATATTTTATCACGATGTTCTTTTTGTTCTCTTCCTTTCGGCAACACACAGTGCCAACTTGAACTGAATGACTACATTAATAAATTATATTAATAAGACATGATAAAGTAAAGCAGTCAATCACTTATCAGTCTGGAGGGAGCTTAAAAGAAGGAGATTGCTTGCAGTTCTCAGAGCAGGTACTTCTCCCTGAGAGATCTCTCTCCTCCTATCTTGGAGCCAAGCACAGGTGCACATCCAAAGCAGGAAAGTTCATAACGTGCTTAACAGATCCTTAAGTCATTGCCACTGCTTTCAGCAAGTTCAGCAGAGCTTAAAAGTCAATTTAGAGGTTGTTGCTACAAAATGCCAATGTACAGTTCTATTGCCCAGATCTGAAATGATTCTGTTAATTGGGGGAATAATGAATACAACATCATAGAATGAGCAACAAGGACCATCCAGTCCAACTCCTGGCCCTGCACAGACACCCTAAACATCCCACTCTGTCCCTCAGAGTGTTGTCCAAACACTCCTGGAGCTGTGGCAGCCTTGGGGCTGTGCCCACTGCCCTGGGGAGCCTGGTCAGTGCCCACCACTCTCTGGGGGAAGAGCCTTGTACTGAGATCCCACCTGACTCTGCCCTGGCACATCTCCAGCCATTCCTTGGGTGCTGTCCCTGCCCTGCCACAGCTCCAGCCATTCCCTGGGTGCTGTCCCTGCCCTGACACAGCTCCAGCCATTCCCTGGGTGCTGTCCCTGCTCACACAGAGCAGAGATGGAGCTGACCCTCATCATATCAAAGATAAATCACTTGTTCTCTAGAAGGCAAAGAATTGTTTCTAGAACTTCATAAAACCTTTGCTTTGTCTATCTCTCTGTATAACATGAGGCATATCAGAAACAAACTATCTGACTTCAGCTATTCCTGCTTCTTAATTTCCTCCTTGAAAATCACAGCAAATCCATGTGATTGAAAATTATATTAATATGTTGATGTAGTGACATATAAATCAGTTACACACATTTTCATTTACCTTCCTCTCAGCTTGCTATTGCACTGGTCCAGTCATTGATGCACTGAACCCAGCCTGCTCTTCAAAATGATGAACCTCAGGAACTTTCAAATAACTAGGGGGGAAAAAAGAAGGAAAAGAAAAAAGTATTTTGCCTCAAAATGTTTCTGCTCTGAGATAAATTGGAAGACTTTGCTCTTCCATTTGATATACAGTTTATGGGAGTGACCTCAATACTTCTCAATAACTGCATGTCCCAGAATTGCTGGGAAGAACCTGCATTTCTCAATCCTGTTTTCTGTCCTGGAAATAAACTGAAAGATTTTGTGGGAAATATAAAACCAGAGTGGAGTAAAAATAATCCTGTAGTCTGGGCCATGATTTAAACTAAAAATAGGATAAGGGAACATAAAAGCTGCACTTGGCAAATTCTGATAGACTGGGCTGAAAAGAGAGACAGTAACCAGGGGAAATTGTACGTATGCATTTGAGTCATGATTTCCATCTGACAGGATTCTCACACCCATCTGATAGGGTTCCTCTCAGGCAAAAGTAATTTCTTAATGCTGAGTGACTCCTGACACCTCTTCCTTACATATCTGTGGGAATTTTTAATGCCAGTACTGATTTCACTGTGTTGCACAGTATTGGTAGTTTGAAAACGATGCTTTAACTACATTGTTTGTTTTTTAAACTCACTTTGCATTCAGTGGGGATGCAGTGGGAGACATAGAATCATAGAATCATAGAATCATAGAATCATAGAATCGATCGGGTTGGAAAAGACCTCCCAGATCATCAAGTCCAACCCTTGGGCCAACTCCAGTCCCTTTACCACATCATGGCACTCAGTGCCACGGCCAAGCTCACTTTAAAACCCTCCAGGGTTGGGGAATCCACCCCCTCTCTGGGCAGCCCATTCCAATGCCTGAGCACTCTCTCTGTGAAGAATTTTTTTCTGCTCTCCAACTTCAATTTCCCCTGGCAGAGCTTGAGCCCGTGCCCCCTTGTCCTATTGCTGAGTGCCTGGGAGAAGAGACCAACCCCCACCT
>VWZD01007563.1:0-23717 GCA_013396695.1 Sakesphorus luctuosus | reverse complement strand
TGCACTTGGCCTTGTTGAACTCCATCCCATTGCAATCAGCCCAACCCTCAAGTCTCTCCAGATCCCTCTGCAGAGCCCTCCTGCCTTCCAGCAGGTTGACACTCCCTCCCAGCTTGGTGTCATGCAAAATAACCATACAAAATCATGTAAACAGTGAAAACATTCCCTTCAGCTCTGTAATGTGCAAGGAGAAATTCCAGAGGAGTTACACTGCAATTACACTTTCTGACCAGAAAGCAATTCTATAGTAAATAAAATATAATTTAAATCTTGGTAAATGCAACCTGGATTCTAATGGTTATTTCAAAAATTAAAATATCCATTCAGAACTAATAAATATAATTCTAGTTCTGTGAATTTGAGTTAATTTAGAAAAAAAATACAGCCTTTTCTCAAAGTAGCTGTGTTGTATCTTATATAAAATTACCATGTGACTGAAATTAATGTATTAAATTTGGTTTAATGACATTACACTTCATGGGTGTGGTGAAAAACCCCATTCTTGCCAGGTCAGCAGGGGCAGCCTCGTGGTGCCAGTACGCCAGGGAAAGGATTTCAGGCTGGAGTGGCATCCTTAGTGCTGGTTATTCCCTGCCAGATCTGGAGGAGCAGAGTCCTGGATGAACATGGCAGCTGGACCACTGTGAGCATTTCACAGCCTGTTGCTTTTCCATTTGTGCCCTCAACTCATAAATTATTCCTCAGTTTAAATCACTTGCACCGGTCTGGGCTCTTCAGCCACTCTGTTCATACTTCCATGGATAACTTATTCCTTTCCTGATTAGAGTTGCTAAAATATTCATTATTTTAGCAAAGGAGGATTCTCCTCTGCCTCTGGGCAGAAATCAGGATGGCATATTTGCATGCAGCAGAGCACAAGAATACACTTTCTAGACATTAATCTGGAAAAAAAAAAAACTTGGAAAGCCCAGGACAAGAGAGGGGAAAATGTGTTTAATTTTTTTCCACTTATGTACCTGTTGACATTTTCATCATTCACAGCCCAGTGAGTTTCACTCTGAAGATCAAGGCACTTTAATTTTCCCCAGGATTTCTGCTTGCATGTGGAAACTCTTACTTCAAGAGACTTCCACAAAACAACTGCACTTCTTTGCAGACCATGCAAGGAGCAAGCCAAAATATCAGAACAGATGGATAAAATTTACTGCTGGGTTTTTTGGCTTCTGTGACCTAAACCAATGAACCAGCTCTGACTGGCAGAACTGCAGAGTGTGCTTTGGATCAAGTTGAAAGACATGGAGGTGAAAAACCTTCTGATTATAGAACCATAGAACTGTTAAGGCTGGAAAAGACCTTTAAGGTCGTTATTTCCAACCAATCCAGCACCACCAACATGTTCACCCCCAAACCATGTCCCCAAGTGCCACATCCACAAGTTTTTTGGACACTTCCAGGGATGATGACTCTGTAACTGCTCTGGGAGCTCCTTCCAATGCTTGACAACACTTTCAGTGAATATTTCTTTTCCCCTGATGTGTCATCTAAACCTTTTCTGGGGCAGCTTGAGGCTGAATGTCTCACCCTGAAAAATCCTGATGAAATTTCTGTAAAAAAATTTTCTGTGAATTCATCACTATCAGGCCAGGATTTCTGTCGGATGTTCTTACGGAAAATCTGCCACCAGGGTATATATAGAAATGGATAGTTGCTTTCATGAGGTTGAACTACACTAGCTAAGAATAAGTTAATTCTGACAGAATTAGAGTCATCACTGGGTTTGAACAACAGTTCTTTATTTCTTTTGGGAGCTCTGGAAGCTCTTCCTTTGCATGTCTTGAAAAGGAGGAAAGAAAATGAGAGTTCTGGAAAGCACTTGAGGTTGGTCAATCCCAAGTGTGTAAGAAACACCTTCCCTGACTGGAGCTGAGGAAGACTGGCTGCCTGACACATCCTTCCCCTGGAGCAGGGATTAGATTGCTTCCCTGGGAAAGAGGTGTTGCAAGGATGCCCTGGGCCCTCAAGGATTCTAGAGCAAGGATTTAAAGCTCTGATGTGATGATGTTCTTCATGGTTTGGTTCTATGCTGGGCTTGCACTGGGTGTTGGTTCAGCTCCTGAGGAGTGGTGGTGTTTCCTGTAAGAGAATTAGAGTCTTACAAAGACAGTGCTGCTTCCCTGTGGTTTCACAGAGTATGAAAGGCTGGGCACAGAGTGGCTGGAGAGCAGCCAGGCAGAAAGGGACCTGGGGGGACTGAGGGACAGGAAGCTCAAGAGGAGCCGAGAGTGTGCNGAGATGAGAAAAAAATCCTTTTCAGAGAGAGTGTTCAGGGATTGGAATGGGCTGCCCAGAGAGGGGGTGGATTCCCCATCCCTGGAGGTTTTTAACCTGAGCTTGGCTGTGGCACTGAGTGCCATGATGTGGTAAAGGGACTGGAGTTGGCCCAAGGGGTGGACTTGATGATCTCAAGGTTACTTTCTGTCATCTTGGAATCATAGAATCATAGGAAGGTGAAGGTTGGAAAAGCCCTTCAAGTGAAACCATCAGCTCAGCACCACCACTGTGTTCACCACTAAACCATGTCCCCAAGTGCCACAGCCACAAGTTGTTTAAACACTTCCAGGGATGGGGACTCCACCACTGCCCTGGGTGTGAACAACACCCTGGAAGGGTTCAAAAATCTTCCTGAAAATGACCAAAAACTCTCAGTGCAGAAGATGCTGTGTTCTCTGCTGTTGCTATTAAAGCTTTTAAATTATGTCTTGGCTGCCAATATTTGGCAATTAAAATAATTTTCTTGTAGGAAAGGGATACTACTCCATCATTATGCCACAAAAAGACAATGCTTCCATGGAAATTCAACACAGAAATGGAGCTGGAGTAAGAACAGGAAGGCAATTCCCAGATCTGCCATTGATAGTGTGCCTTGTACAAAATCCATCTCTCTTCTTTTTTGCCTTGGAATTGGAATTGTGTCCTCATTTCATCCTCTCATGTTGTTAAGTTTCCCTGGTGCAAATGAAAAGAACAATTAGAACTTTCTGACATTGGTTTGTTTAACAGTTGCTGCTGCAGGATGTTCAGGTGAGGACGGGAAAACAGCTCCACCAACTCCCTGTTTCCCAAGGGGTGGGTGGGATGGGAAGGGTCCTGCTGCCTTTGGGCCTGAGGATTCTGAGCCCAGCCTGGCTCACCCAGCCCAAAGTTCAACCCTCTGGCATGGCCAACCTTTCCTGAGCTCCTGCCAAAGGAGCCAGCAGGTGCCAGTGCTGGAACCTGAGCTGAAGCTGCTGGGCTGGCACAGCCTGGGCACACCTCACTGCCGTGGGGCACTGGGGGCTGTAAAAGCCCAATCCCACATTTTAAAGGGAGATCTCTTGGCAGCCCCTCCTGGGAGGGTGTGGAGATTCCTGCCTGGAGTGGGGACGCCCCTCAAGGTCACTCCTTGAGTCTGAAAGAGCTTTGCCCACAGACACTGGTTTGGGTGAGTAACTTCAGGCTCAATAATTATTCTGATTGCTTTAATCTCATTGCTGCAATAAACAGTGCACTCTGCTCATAGCTACAGCTACATGTAAAGTAGAGTGAGTAATTCTGATTAAGATCTTTAGGTCTAATCACTATCATTATCATCAGGAATTCAAATAAACAATTTATTTTATTTATACAAATAAGTTTAATTTGCCACCCTTAATCCCACAGGACAAAGTCATGTCAAGGCTCAATTACAGCAGTGAAAAGCTTTAGACAGAAAGCACTGACCAAGCCTAGGGCTGGGACTGGATCCAGCTGCTCCCAGACTGTTCTCTGAGAAGGAGTTTAGAGAACAAGGGTGTCCTTTCTGTACCAACTCTGTAATTCTTGTTTGCTTTTAAATGCCCAGATTGAGTCTCAGTTTAGATTCCAAGCTAAACTGCAGGGAGAAGACTCTGCAGGTTCAAAGGGAAGCTGTGATGCATCATCATGTTAAGCAAACCCCATTGTTCAGGGAGAGATTTACCTGTTCTTCATTCCCTTAATTGAAACGACTTGAGAGAAATCATTTTAGCAGAAGCCCCAAAGCCAAGAGAGCTGAGTAATGACAACCTGTATCAGCTGCTGAGGGGAGGCAATGAATAATGCAGTTTACATGTAGCCACTGGCCAGGATTTGTCGCTCAGGTTTGGCAAACATGACCATGTTTCACTTCACACCAACCTTTCTGAAGGAGAAGGAGCATTTCCAAGGCCTTTTTCTCCGTGCTGAGATGTCAGTGTGCTTTTCCCAAAGAAGTGAGGTGTTATCCTGAACACAACGCTGCAATTCCTCTGGTTTGCTGCAGCCACAGACAAACATTCCCATGCAGAAAAAAGTTTTAATTAGCATCAGATGCACCTGAAGTTTAAATGCAGTAACTACAAAGGTTGGAGTCCTATTCCCAGAATCCCAGACTATTCTGAGTTGGAAGGGACCCCCAAGGATCATCGAGTCCAACTCTTAAGTCAATGGCCCACACAGGGGATTGAACCCTTGACCTTGGCATTATTACAGCCAAGTTTTAACCAACTGAGCTGATCTCAACTCAGAACTGATCCTGCTTTTGCCATTACACTCAGCCCTTGCTCTATTCAAGTCATCTCATAATTATGGCAAATGTAAGACATTTGATTTTGAGTTCTAGTTGAGTTTTAGTTTAACCCAGTGCCTGATTTCCCACCTATCACCCTAACTTGCTGATTTTAACCTATCCATGTAGCCTTATGTTGGTTTTTTAAGCCTCTGTTAAAAGGGAAAAAAAAGTACTGATTGGGGAAAAAATTATATAAATATGTTCTGTAAATTGTATAAATATATTTTATATAATATAAATTGCATAAATTGAAGAGCAATGATGCTGGAGAAGGGAGTGGAGCACAAGTGGTGTGGGGAGAGGCTGAGGGAGCTGGGGGTGTTTGTGCTGGAGAAGAGGAGGCTGAGAGGTGACCTCAGCACTGTCTGGAACTCCCTGAAGGGAAGTTGTGGCCAGGTGGGTCTTGGTCTCTTCTCCCAGGCACTCAGCAACAGGACAAGGGGGCACGGGCTCAAGCTCTGCCAGGGGAAATTGAAGTTGGAGATGAGAAAAAACTTCACAGAGAGAGTGCTCAGGCATTGGAATGGGCTGCCCAGAGAGGGGGTGGATTCCCCATCCCTGGAGGTTTTTCACCTGAGCTTGGCCGTGGCACTGAGTGCCATGATCTGGTAAAGGGAGTGGAGTTGGCCCAAGGGTTGGACTTGATGATCTTGGAGGTCTTTTCCAACCCAATCAATTCTTTGATTCTATGACTATATATATGTATGATATAAATTGTATAAATATATTCTTTGAATTCTCTTCATTCTGCATTCCCCTTTTTGAGGTATCTTTTCCTGCCAATGCAAAGCACTTTGGCACAGGGTGACATACCCTGTGGTCCCCACGAGCTCGTGGCTATCAGGCATTCTCTAATTTCCTCACTCCAGTTCAAAATGGAGTCCTGGAGAACATTCCTGAGCAAAGTTTGGGGAAGTCTGGAGTATTAAAATATAAAAAGATTAGCCTAATAACTGACTATCAACAAAAATTGAGGGTTTCCATAGCAACAAGAACTAAAATGACTCAGCTAGTCTTGATTTAATTGAAATTCAGTGAAAACACATTATTTTTTCACATAATTTACTTCTGTTTCTTATATTTGGTGAAAGATAATGTGCAGTCCCCAGACTAGATAAAAATTTTATTTAAAGTAAAAACTGAAAGGAAATATGTTCAGATGGGGAAAAACAGTAAATATTTTCCGTAACCTGTAATAGTGGATTTGATGTAGCAATGGATGAGCTGAACACTTTCAGTTTCCAATATTATAAAGTCTCTCATTAACTTAGAAATTCCATTTAATCTTGTACTTGGTCATTCCCATTGAGTTGTTTCTAGAGAAATGCATAAAACAAATAATAGAAATACCTGACTCACTGTTTAGAAGACTGAAGAACTTTTGCTCTGTGTTCTTATCCATTATTTACTAAAGGGTCACTGATCCTCTAATAAAAAGACATTGAATAGCAACTGACAGCCAGAAGTTATTGCTGTTTAATTCTGAAATCATTTTGGAGTAAATGATCATGTACATTTAGACAAAATTAATATTACAAAAATAGTTCTTGTTCTCTGTTAATAGACATAGACAGGTGCAATGGCTTATGTGGTTCTCACCACTTTTACTTATTTTTAAAATTAATATTATGAACTTTTAAGTACAATTTTTAATTTCATTCAGAGTGATTCATTTGAGAAAATTGCATCAGTATCTTAATAATCATCACAGGCATTAACTTTTCTGAGACCTAAATTTTCTTCTTGTAAATGTCGCCTGGATTTTAATCAGCACAGATAACTGATTGTTCCTGTAACTGAAGAGACTCTCCCACCAGTGACTCAAACATGGGAAGGTGTTCACTTGGTGGCTGTGAAGATGGAGAAAATTCCATCTCTCTGTGTAAATGAGTTCAGAATCAGCGAGACTCTGAACAAAACTATGTGCCTGTTTGGGAGCCCATGTTTGCTCCCACCAATTGCCTTTATTCAGACAGCCTTGCTCTGACACACCCAGAAGCAGGGCAGAGGATTTTAGGGAGCTCCAGAGCATGAGTGAGCAGAGAGATTTCAATTCTCTCATTGCCATTGTGCAGCCTCAGGAGTCCAATCTGTCAGACAGGTTGTAAACTCCACATGGTTCTTGAGCCATGTCAGCCCTGTTAACTGGAGGTCTGGCCCAGGAGGAAAGAATTCCCTTTGGGACCTGCAACACCTCCACAGCTGCTCCATGAAACAGGCACTGGAGACCTGCTGCAACCCCACCTGCAGAGCTGCCACCAGCGCTGGGTCCCAGCACAGGAGGGACATGGAGCTGTTGGAGCAGGTCCAGAGGAGGCCACAGGATGATCAGAGGATGGAGCAGCTCTGCTGGGAGGAAAGGCTGGGAGAGCTGGGATTGTTCAGCCTGGAGAGGAGAAACTTCTGGGGTGACCCAACTGTGGCCTTGCAGTGCCTGAAGGGGCTGCAAGAAACATGGAGAGAGACTGTTGACAAGAGATGGAGGGACAGGACAAGGGGAATGGGTTCCCACTGCCAGAGGGCAGGGTTAGATGGGATATTGAGAAGGAATTCCCTGGGAGGGTGGGCAGGCCCTGGAACAGGTGCCCAGAGAAGCTGTGGCTGCCCCATCCCTGGGAGTGTCCAAGGCCAGGTTGGACAGGGCTTGGAGCAACCTGGGCTGGTGGGAGGTGTCCCTGCCCATGGAAAAGGAATGACTTTAAGGTCCCTTTTAATCCAAACCACTCTGATTCCATGATTCTATTGTTGGAATAAGAGACAAGACATTGTCTCTAGGAAGGCTCCATTGAAGAGACGTGTCCTTTGAGACCTACCTGCTGAAACCAGCTGTTGTAACTTGCTGAATTTCCTATTGTGTCTATAATAGGCTGCAACCTGTGGTAACAGCAAGTGTTTGAAGAGACTCCAGCTATGAATATGTATGGCATAATAAAAAATATTAATATAACAGCACCAGAAATAGATAATACAGAATTTCTTAAAATGCTCAGTTTTGTCTTTTAGAGTAGCTGTCCTAAGCAATTTACTACATCTCACTGACAAAGCTGCCCTGCTTTGTTTTTGCTCTATTATACAATTTTTATTACTACTCTGCCCATAAACTCTACTCTTGGGCAGGAGGAGACATAGTAAAAGTGTCATATTCAATTGAAATATCACCCTGTGGTGTAGCCACCTCTAGAAAGGAAAGCCTGCCCAAAATATCCCATCTTTGTAAAGGTCAAGTGAGTCAAAGAACAGTTTGGGAACAAATATTGGATCAGTGGCTCTAATACATCAATGGATGTTGAAACAGGGATTTAATCAAAGAAAGTTTGGTGAATCATCCCAATTAACTGGGTAAAGGTGCAGATATTCCAGTTATTATGCTCAACAGCAGATGGTGTTATTCTGGTGTCTTCTCAGCTTTCCCAAGTGGGTTGTGAAACAAAGGAAAAGGAACACACTCCTCCTAATGGTCTTGTGGTCCCTCTTTATTTTTCTATAAAGATCCCTTTGCTGCAAGTAAGAGCCATTTCTTCCCTGTTGGGGTCCAGAGAGTTTGGGATACCTTTTTTGGGATCAGGTAAGAAATGTAGTGGCTCACACCAGAAGACTCTCTGAGTGCAAAAATAGCTCTTCAATTAGTCTGGTTTTAAACAAAGACTAGAATTCAAGGTCATGTCTCAGCTTAACATCAACTTATAAAAAGATCTTTGAAGAGATTTCCCCCGCCCCCCATATTTCTAGGAGTTGTTATATTGTATTTTACTAGAAAGTTCACTAAGCTTGCATAAACCCAGTGGGATTTCTTATATTACAGGAATATTTTCTGCTGTTGCATTACTTTTTTCTGTCTTAGTCTGTGTCTTGAGGGCTGGGTTTATCATTAGTGCCATCAATGTCATCATCACTATTATTATTGTCATCATCATCATCATCATCATCATCATCATCATCATCATCATTATTGTTATTGAAATTTCTCCTTTCTAATTTTGGATTTTGAATTATGTAGGGCTTTTTCAAGCCAAAAGTAATTTTGATGAAATTTTGCTATATGAAGATATGATATTTAATTCTTCTTGATGGTTAACTTACCTGAAAATGTTTAAAGCATTTTGTGTAACTACTTTCATACTAGGGCTGAAATTTAAAGAAGTATTAATATTATTAATTTTAGTCCTTGCATACTTCAATATCTTTCACAGATTGAATAGAACCATCTAAGTGAAAACACATGTAGATCCTGAACAATAAATAGATGTGAGCTGCCCTCAGAATTTTTCATTGTATTCCAAAATTTAAAGTTTGTTTGCAAGGCTTTGAAAATATATATTACGACAGCATCAAATTTGTCTGTTTTCCTTTTCTCTTTGCCTTCTTCTTCCTCTGATAAAAGAAGGTACAAAGCAAACCACATGTAGCTGTTTCTGAGCTGTTATTGTGCTGAGAGATGAAGTGGCATTTTTATGTCCATAGAACACTAATGAAAAACGTTAAATAAAAATTAATTAAAACACTGAATGTAAATTAAAAGAAATTAAAATTGAAACTAAATAAGAGTAAACTGGAATGGAAAAAATGCTGCACCCTGAGTTATTAAACAACCCCCAGTTCTCTCCAAAAGCTGCAGAAGCCTCACTTCAAGCCTGGCCATTAATATTTCAGGGCTCTGGATTTACACCCCATTGTGCAGCAGTAACTCAAACCACCCCAGCCAGACTGTATCCAAATTGTTATATTATGGCCAGCCTGGCCTTTAGTGAAAGTGAAAAATGGGCATTAACATGGACTAGGAAAAAGCTCAATGAACTATCTTATCTGCAGCTGCAGTGAGGCATTGGAGTGCAATCTTACATTTCATTTGGAGTGGACAGGCTTAGCTCAGCTCCAACCCCTAAATTCAGCCACTGCCTGGCAGCTCCTCTGCTCTCCTTTGTCCTCCACCACTGTGTCAAACTCAGACAGAACTATCTTTTAGTGTTGGTTTGCATGGACAGAAAGAAGAAAAGAGAAAAATTGACATCTTCTGATAAAAATGGATAGAAAAAGAAATCAATTATTTCTACAAGACTGGTATTAGATTTTGTTTTCCTTCACTCACACGAATATGGACAGGACTCACCTTAGAGACTATGAAATCCAAAATTTTGAAGCTCAAGAGATCATCTGTTGAAACATGACTTTAACCATGTTCCATAATGTAAGAGTTAAGGATATTTTATGTCTAGATTGATTTATCTTGATTTGTTTTGGAAAATTCATCTTCTGTTCACATAATTTTCAGTATATCTCAGCTATCACAGGTCTGGGAATATTTCCACTAAAATGCCAGGGAAAAATGGCAAAGCTGGTGCAGTCTAGTGGGCCTTTGAAAGTCTGAGAATGACCTGGAGAACGATGAGCTTCCCCTTCTTCAGACTCAGCAAGGACAGCCCCTTGAGTTGTTCAAATTGCCAATTATTGATTGACACCCCACAGAGCTGTAATAAAGCAAGAAGTTGTTGCAGAGCAGTTGCTTCTTTAAAACATACACTTAAAAACATATTTCTACACATGCCGCGCTCCTGAGAGAAGACAAAATATTTGGAGCAAGGAAGACACAAGTGGTGGAGGCGGTTCAGGATGACGAGCACCGAAACAACCCAAACACACCCAAATGGGAGCCTGAGAGTGTCACCCACGAGTCCTGTGGGATCTGGGTGACATTGCCAGACCAGGCTCGAGTGTCTTTGCAAGGTCTCAGTGTCCGGGCCAGGTTCCTGAACCCTCGGGAGAGCAAATATTCCTCCTGTCTTCAAGGACTTCAAGAAGGTGTCATGACATCTGATCTCCACAGAGAGTTCTCAGTTGAGCCTTTTAGGGGCTTTTCAGAGGATTCAACCCCTATTGTTAAATAAATCACTTGACTGCCTTTAATTTATGTGGGTTTCTGGTAGTTTATTTCTCTGTCCTCTTCGTCATGGGTTACAGTAGTTGTGGAGAGAAGGGAAGAGGAGAAGAAGAAGGGGAAAAGGGTGTAAACTATGTTTACATTAACAATATTTAAACTAAACTTGCACAAGGATATTCAAGTTTCAGGAGGGACCATATTCAGAATTATTTTTTCACACACTTACACACAATCTTAAAACCCATATACACCATGCAAACTATTTAACATCACACAGCTAGAGCTAATTATTAATACATATTTCCTAAAAATTGCTAGATTTAAACAGTCTTAATGCAACTTATTTTACCTGTATAAAAGAGCTCTATTAATGTTACTCTGTGGAGTTTCTGCAGCTTCATTTCTTGCTTCTGCACCAGCTCAAGCTCTCAAGACAAATTCCATTCTTATCTTAGCAGCTACACCTGCAAATTTGTCTTTGGTTTGCTAGTCAGAAAATGTATGAATTCTCTAACAAGAAGGAAGGTTGGGACAGCACCAGGTCAGGCAGACTCTGGGAAAGGAATGGAAAAAATCCTCCTGGCCATCATTCCCAAGCACAAAGGGATGGGAAAAATCCTCCTGGTGATCGTTTCCAAGCACATGAAGGACAAAAAGGTGGTGGGAGCAGCAAAAGGGAAACCATGAGTGGCCAGACACAGGGAAGGCTGAGGGGACAGCAGGGGAAGTTGTTTCCCTCTGCTTTCATAAAGCCCTTGGTGTGGCCTCCCTCAGAACCCTCCTAAATAAACTTATGGAACACTGGTAGCTAGAAGGACACTGAGGTGGGTTCAGACCTGCCTACATGACCAGACTCCAAAGGAGTAATTCGCCCAAATCTGTGGTATTATAGACCTGAGGTTCCTCCAGGAGCTGCAAAGTGAACCTGTCCATAGTCTTTAAGGGACCTGAGGACCTTTCCCACATTTGGGAATCATAGAATCATAGAATGGACTGGGTTGGAAAAGACCTCCCAGATCATCAAGTCCAACCCTTGGGCCAACTCCAGTCCCTTTACCACATCATGGCACTCAGTGCCACGGCCAAGCTCAGGTTAAAAACCTCCAGGGATGGGGAATCCACCCCCTCTCTGGGCAGCCCATTCCAATGCCTGAGCACTCTCTCTGCAAAGAAGTTTTTTTCTGATCTCCAACTTAAATTTCCCCTGGCAGAGCTAAAAATTATATTTCATTTCACCTGGTTATCCAAGGTACAAATTCCTAATATTTGCAGACATGGACTTTCTACCCATCTAATAAACACATACTTTTAGCTTTTCTATTCATTTCTCTCGGTGCATTTCATGAGCATTTTATCTTTCTTTTTTCCTGTTAAAGGCTTTTTATGATGGAACGTCATCTTTCCTCCTGGAACACTTTTTCTCCCCCCCTCCTATTTCTTCAGGTTTTATTTTATTTCAATCTTTTTAAAATGATGGTTATTTTGCCCTCATTTCATTTCCCAGTGCCTAACATGATGAAAAGAAGAGCCTTCTATATTGCTTCATATGCATTTTGTTCATTTAGAATTGCAAATACAATTTCCCAGGCTCCCACAATATGTGGCTGCTGCAGTCATGGGTTTCATGATAGCATTTCAGAGCACACATTTGCTGTTTCCTCCTGCTTATTTCTTTTTTATGTTTGTTCATCTCTCATTCAGGGGAACCTGAACCATCTTGAAAACGTTGGGTTGTTATTTTGTTTTGTTTTTTTTTCTCGTACACAGCATGTGTCTCCTTCCCTCTTTTATATTCAATTATTTCTATTTTTACAATACAGTTTATTTATTAGTTTATTTAAAGGTTTTGGTTGTTAGCCAGCCAATGAATTTTAACCCACAAAAATGACAGAGAAACTCTGAAGCCTGAAAAGCTGCATCAGTGTCTGTTTGCTTTGTCAACTGCACTCATATAGAGCAGATCAAAGTCTGGAATTTATGTCCTTGCCAGCAAAATTAATTCTCTGTCCTCAATATTAAGAGTCCTATTCTTTTCTTCAGCAGATCTTCTGAGTTATTTTCATCCTCTGGTGATCTCCTATGTCTCTCTTTCCCCATAGAACTGGTGAAAATATCTATATCCTGAATTCTATAGAACATACAGGTCTAAAAGGCAAGGTAGCAAAAACATCTTGGAAAACTCAGACTTCTTCCCTTCCCTTCCCTTCCCTTCCCTTCCCTTCCCTTCCCAAACCTTCCCTTCCCAAACCTTCCCAACCCTTCCCTTCCCTTCCCTTCCCTTCCCTTCCCTTCCCTTCCCTTCCCTTCCCTTCCCAAACCTTCCCAAACCTTCCCAAACCTTCCCAAACCTTCCCAAACCTTCCCAAACCTTCCCAAACCTTCCCTTCCCCATAATATTTTTCTCTGCTCCTTCTTTTGCTTATCTCTGTTTTTATCTGCTAGTCCTTTTTCCCCAGATTTCTAATTTGTTATATTTATTTGTAAACAGTCCCTAAAACGATGTAGATTCCCTACTCTGTCAATGCCTTTTGAAGGAGACATAAAGTAGAGGCACACAGGACCTAAAATGATAAGGTCAAAATGATCAGGTGGCAAACAAGTTTTAAAGGAGTGATTTAGTTGCTAAGAAAAGCTTGGAGGAGAATTCCTTTCTATTAATAAAGCCAGATAATAACGAGCAAATAATATGTGAGCAGAACTGGGGTTTCACCAGATTTCTATCCTGTTTTTCGGTTGTGTTTTTTTGTTGTTTTTTTTTCTTTTGCTGACTTGTTCTCTATAAAATCTCTGAATACTGGTAGGAAAAAAAAATCTGTCTATTAATTCATCAAGAATCCTCATTTTTATGTACATGTGAAAAGGTTGTTTACAGAGATGTGACAGCACTACAAGTAGTTAAAAGAACTTTGGCCCTTCTTATAAATCAGATGATGAATTTTGTAGAGCTTTGCAGTCAGTTCGCAGCCTTTTGTTACATAGATAAGATGAAACTTGATCTGCTTATGCTTCACCAGTAGAAAATAACGAGATATCAGCAGAAAAGCATGGAATTATGACTGTGTTTTTCAAGCAAGAGTGCCATTGTTTCCCTTCCATTCTTAGTCTTAATACTGTACTCAAGTAGCTCTTCTTGGCTGTGGTTCATTGTGTAAAAGTGAAGTTGATTTTAGGAAACTGAGAGGTGTTTATGAGAAAAAAAAAACAACTCTGACAGCACAGATTTTTCGAGAAAGTTTTCAATTGTTGCTTTTTGTTTGTAGAACTGTGGCAGAGGTTGAAAGTACATTGTGCATTGGAGTGAGAAATGGGCAGTTTTCTTCTCGTTCACATCAGTTAGGAGGGAAAAGAAAGTCAGGCAAATTTATAGGTGGGAAGCCTCAATTTTTCCATTCTACATGGAATTAGCCTAATATTAAACCATTAAGTCAAAATATTCAACTCCATAGGCCTGATTAATTTGTGCTTCCACTTATCTCACTTCTAAAAATAATAATTGGGAGTCCAGGGCAACAAATTAGAATCTCGTGTCATGAAGACTCTTTTTTTTCCCCAGATAAAGTTGAAAGATTCATAAATAAATCACAACTCTTTTTCATCAAAGTGGTGTAATTTACTTGTAGGTATTGTCCTGCCATTATATGCACTTTTTTTTTTATTAATTTAAGCAATTGAGAAAGACTGGGGTGGAAACCAGCAGGTTTAATCATTGGTCTGAGTTTAAAATTAAACATCTTACACATATAGTGCTCATATGGATGTACCAGGAGTAAACACATTTATGGTGTGGCTATTGCTGAGGAATAATTTTGCACAGTTACTTGTTATTGGTTGCAATCATGGACCTCCAATATTTTTTTCCCTTAAATCTTTTAGAACAACTAAGGAAAATTAAAATCAAAGTTAACATATTTGGTAATGGGTTTTAAAATACTCTTAATGCACACACTGTATTAGAAACATTATGGTGAAGAGAAAGTGTGGGTAGGTCTGGAAGCATCTGCCAGCAGCAATAAATGCCAAAATAAATGGAAGTTGTTTTCCCAAGTTCTACATTCTACCTACTCAATGAAAGGGGATGGTTTTTCTCCTTTTTTTTCTTTTTTTTTTCTCTTTAATCAGGTCTCAAACCCAAACTGGCATTTTCCTGTTCATGGAACGTGTCCTGTTTTGCAAGTTTAATAATTCAGAAAGAGCAGGAGTTGTTCATGTTCAGGGAAAGGCCATATGAGATCTTGGAACCTAAAAGGCAAAAGAACTGGTTGCAAAATTCTTTGTGTGTCTTGCTAAAGGATAAAACCAATTTCCTCTTCTAAATTGTAAAATTATGGAGCATTTCCAGTAAAAAGTGTTGAGAGGTGACTCTTGACATTCCCCCTAGCTGGGTAAAACAGACAAATATCCTGTAGAAAAAATTGCACATTGTCAAGGAAAAAACCCGAATACTAAGGACTGTCTTAAGTAAGAATCTACAGAGAAACTTTCTGTCTCCTCTCTGTGTGTTCTGCAAACTTTTCCCTGAAAGCTGCATTTATAACACAAAGGGCTTAGCCTTTGCAAGAAGACTTTATGTAAGCACTTTATAATTCTAAATAATTATAATTCTAAATAATTATTAATAATTCTATTATTCTATCATGATTTTGGATGGACAATGCTCTGAGGGACAGGGTGGGATTGTTAAAGTGTCCGTGCAGGGCCAGAGGTGGGACTGGATGGTCCTTGGGGGTCCCTCCCAGCTCAGGATAGTCTGGGATCCTGGCATCCTTTGTACTCAGGGTATTTGTAGAATCATAGAATCAATTGGGTTGGAAAAGACCTCCGAGATCATCAAGTCCAACCCTTGGGCCAACTCCAGTCCCTTTACCACATCATGGCACTCAGGGCCATGGCCAAGCTCAGCTGAAAAACCTCCAGGGATGGGGAATCCACCCCCTCTCTGGGCAGCCCATTCCAATGCCTGAGCACTCTCTCTGCAAAGAAGTTTTTTCTCATCTCCAACTTCAATTTCCCCTGGCAGAGCTTGAGCCCCCCGTGCCCCCTTGTCCTATTGCTGAGTGCCTGGGAGAAGAGACCAACCCCCACCTGGCTAGAACTTCCCTTCAGGTATTGTAGCACAATGTCAGCAATGTAATATTAATTTGTAGCCTTGACTGTACTGATGGAGCTACTGAAATGTGGCTCTGCAACATGTCCTGGTCCTGACCCCTTCACCAAATCTGGGCCAGTGGACACTCCCCACTCTCAGGTCTCAGGAGATGTTGGTCCTTATTGGGTTGTTCCTCCTGAGAACAAGACATGATATTTTGCTAAATCTGTTCCTTTACTTCTTAGATCTATCTTTTTAGGCCTGTTTGTGGGGTTTTGTTTGTTGTTTGTTTTAGGGGGTTTTGTGGTAAGTAAACCCAGATACTTCCATAGAATTTCAGTTCTACATTCCACACATTCATCAGGACACTGGGATTGAAGGAGATGCTTTGAATTTTCCTTGTCTTGCCTAGGTAATGATTCACACTAACCAGTTTCCCTCCTGATTTTCTGCCAGTTCTGGTGAAAATGGTACAATAAATCAGTAGCTAGCCATAAATTATATTCCTCACATAATTTGGGCAGCTTTGCTTACATTCTGCCTTCCAATCCATCTCCTGCAGAGCTACTTATGCCGCTTCAGATTCTCCAACAGCTTTAAACACACATGGTGGTTTAAAAAAAACATGCCAAATAAATAATTCATTGTTTCTCCCCTGAACCAGCCCATATGTGATGGTGGTCTGAGGAACAGGACAGAGAACATTCCGTTTTCTCTTTATTAACAAGATTTGCGAGTCTGTGAGACCACATGGAGCTTCAGACCTCCAGAATGGTATAAAGGGCTGGTTATAAGTGAAATATAAAATTTCACCTTTTATCCTGGAAAATATTGAGCTCTGAGAGCTCTTCAGCTGTGATTTAGCTTTTCAAACCTTCCCATCATCAAAGCAGTCCCAGCATGTGCAGCATATGCAGATGGCATAATGTGTAGTTCTGCTTTATGAATTTCCTTGGCATGGCTGAAGATGAGCTGAAAACTTTATAATGTAGCTGTTCAAAAAAAAAAAAAAAAAAAGATCTTAGCAAACTTCCAAGTGTGTGCCACGGTGACAAAACCCTTCCCACTGCCAAAGTCAGGGGGGTTTGGTGGATTATCATTGAGTCTCACCTGGGGTTTAGCAACAATATTCATTTCTCTGGAGTAAGAGAAGCAGCTTCCTGGTTCTGAACGTGGTCAACTAAAAGGAGATTCTTCTCAGTTTTGCCTTACAGTGCTGCAGCAAATGGAGATTTAGATCCAGGACATGGAAGAGGGATGGAGCTTCTGCTGTGGCCAGTGGCAAAGGATTTCCTCAGAGGCATTTTCCTTCCAGAATTCCAATTTTTTCAGAGGTTACTGCAATCCCAACACAGTACAGATGTGAGTTGCTTTTCAAAACCATGGCAACAAAATCAACTCAGGCCACAGTCCAAGAGTAACTACACATCTTTCACCCTTTTTCATCCTTTTTAATTATTATTATTTCGTGATGGAACACTGAATGAAATGTTGCCTTTTGGTTTAGACACAGCCCCTGTTTCCCCTCAGCAGCTTCAGGATGAATTGAGAGCTGATATGATAAAAGTAAATTCTCTAAACTGAGGGCACAAAACTTCCACATACCCTCATATGTCACTTCAAAACAATTAAAGATAAATCGGAGTGATTTATTTAGAATACCATAAATTTAATTGTAGTATAAATATACTCTCAAATTTGTCCTCTATTTGCATTGCTTATGCAGAATACATTCAATCTCCCTTTTTTCTGACTGTAATTAAGGACTGCTTAAGATGAAAGAATATTGAGCCATCAATTTTAAGCAAACTACAAGCTTAAAACAGAACACAGTTTTAAAAACAGTGGAAATTACCAGTTAGCTTTCAAGCTTTTATTTCTTTTTTTTTTTTTTTTGGATGTATTAGAAAAATTATTATCACATAAACTGAGTTTTACAAGGTTATATCGTGGAATAAAAGAAATATAGGAGACGTCCTCATTATTAATGCCTTGTGCATCGTATTTTAATCTGATTGAACACATTTCAATCTGATTTAACCTTGTGTAGATATTGCAGATGTTGGAGTGAAATTATAAATTCAGGGAAATTAAGATTAATATTATTGTCAGTTGTGTCCTTCCTTACAAACTGCTTGGGAGTGAGGAATGCACCCATTGCCCTGGAAAATCAGGGGTGGGCTGTTCTCAGAAACAACATCTGATGCCAAAAGAAAGAGGGGGGTTTTTTTGAGAAGAACAAAGAGGAAAACAAAGTCAGTGGTATCCAAGAAAAGCCTTTTTGTCCTCTCTTTTTATTTTCTATAAATGAAACTTAGTATTAATTTGCAAATAACATAAGAGTGTGTATTTATGAGTTTCTACTAAAGAATATTGTATTTGTTTATTATTGGCTTTCTTACCTCTCTGTTTAAAATAAGATCCCCCAGCACAGTTTCCCCACGGGGAGGTGGTGGCACCAGATCCTGCAAGAAGCCACTTCAGGAATTGTTGGTGCAAGTAATGAAATGTCTTCTAGAAAACTGTGTGGTTCTCCATTGATGCAGTAAACCCAGAGGGCATGAATCAGGGAATCATGGTTTGGGTTGGAAGGGATCATAACCACAACCTCCTTTCTGGAAACACTGCCAAGTAATTCCTGTCTGAACGGCCCTGGGCAATTGGAACAGGACGTTGCATTCCCATGGAGTGGAGATGGAGAGTTTTGGGGGGTTGTGGAAATGAGGGCACAGCTGTGGGCGAGCAGGAGGTTGGATGCTCACCAAGCAGAGCAGAGAGGTGAATAAATATAGCATGAAAAAGGGAATCAGACTCTTGGAGGGGCTCAGAGAAGCTTTCCAGGGAGGATATTTGGACACACATAACCTGATGGCAACCTGTTCCACCAAATTTTGGTGACATGTAAAACGTGTCTGAAATGAGCCTATTTGTGCCCCAAACTCAGGTGAGCTCTGGAGTGTTGCAGGAGTTGTTCCTCACATCTTGGTTTCTAACAAACACAAACACTGCAGTGATAAAAAAAGACCGAGTTGTTTTTGCATTTGGGTAGGTTGGGTGTGAATTCTTCTTTGTGCTCAACACTTCCAGTAATATTGTTCTTCATTTTGCATAATTCCCTGAAGAGAATAAAATAATAAATGAAATAATCTGGTGTGAAATTGTCACTTGTTCTCACTTTTAGGGTAATGCAAACACCTGGAGCCACAGGGGATGGAGAAGGAAGGTACATTTAGGGTTTGTAGCTGAACGTGACATAACACAGTTCCTGTGGTGAAACCTGAAGGACAGAAGGGGATAAGGATGAGTTGGTATTTCTCTCACAAGCAGCAAATTGCTAATAGCTCTTGAAAAAATTAGGGCATTCTTTAGGTGGTGGAAAATAACTCTAGAGAGCAGATTTGTATGGATTTATTTTGCAGTTAACCTATATAGGGAGGTTGGCATGTTGCATCCATCTGACTGTCATTGTCACTGTTGTCTCAGTGACTAAATAAAACATCACATCCCAAATGGGAAAGGACACCTTTGTATTAAAAAACAAAAGTCAAGCCATCAGCTGGTGTAAATCAGCTCAGGCTTTCTACCACCAACATTAAAAAGTTGGCTGATTCTATCAAGAGAATCATAGAATCATATATTATAGAATGGATTGGGTTGGAAAAGACCTCCACGATCATCAAGTCCAACCCTTGGGCCAACTCCAGTCCCTTTACCACATCATGGCACTCAGTGCCACAGCCAAGCTCAGTTGAAAAACCTCCAGGGATGGGGAATCTACCCCCTCTCTGGGCAGCCCATTCCAATCCCTGAGCACTCTCTCTGCAAAGAAGTTTTTACTCATCTCCAAATTCAATTTGCCCTGGCAGAGCTTGAGCCCGTGCCCCCTTGTCCTATTGCTGAGTGCCTGGGAGAAGAGACCAACCCCCACCTGGCCACAACTTCCCTTCAGGTAGTTCCAGACAGTGCTGAGGTCACCTCTGAGCCTCCTCTTCTCCAGCACAAACACCCCCAGCTCCCTCAGCCTCTCCCCACACCACTTGTGCTCCACTCCCTTCTCCAGCCTCGTTGCTCTTCTCTGGCCCCACTCCAGCCCCTCAATCTCTTGCCTCAACTGAGGGGCCCAGAACTGAACACAACACTCAAGGTGTGGCCTCCCCAAGGCAGAGGCCAGGGGAAGGCTCACTGCCCTGGGCCTGCTGGCCACGCTACTTTGGATCCAGGCCAGGATGCCATTGGCCTTCTTGGCCACCTGGGCACACTCTTGGCTCCTCTTGAGCTTCCTGTCCCTCACTCCCCCCAGGTCCCTTTCTGCCTGGCTGCTTTCCAGCCACTCTGTCCCCAGCCTGGAGCGCTGCAGGGGGTTGGGGTGGCCAAAGAATATTCAGACCATTAATGCCAACAGACCTGTGCAAGAAGGACTGGGAAAAAACCCTAAAGTTCCTCACAAGAAGTGTTCTAACTTCTAAAACTGAGAATTTCTAACTTATCAACAATAACTACATGATTCTAAAAGAAACAGAGTTCACATTGACCTCAGGAGGGTCTTTCTAGTCCAACCTCCTGTTCTGGGCAGAGTCAGCTCCAGAACTGGCACAGATTGCTTGAGTCCTTTCCTGGAGAGCTGGGAAGACCTCCAAGGTCTAAGATCTCTTATATCAGCTTGGATTAAGAAGGATCTTGTATTTACAAAGCATTTCTTCTTCCTAAGGGATCATATGAGCTTCCCTAAAGATCACAAACACTCCCTGGCTCAGGTAGGATGCTCAGTTCGGTTTGATTGTTGCTGGAAAAATGATTAGTACACATTAAAAGATTGAAAAATATTTGAAAATACACTATTTTGTCTGGAAGTTGTGCACATACGCATTTTGTGAACATATTTAACAGCCAGCAAATACATTCTGTCTTTTGACAGATCAACATCTGAATTCCTGTGGAATAAAGAGATGTTCATCTGGGGGGGGGAGATGGTGTGGGGTTTTTTTTATTTTTCTACAGGCTAAATCAAAATTATAGATAATTCATGAAGGTTTCTCGTTGAAAAACCAAGTACAACAGAGTCTGACAAAGGGAACAAAGATACCAGTGCGATACTCAGCAAACATGTACTCAGGGCCATGTTTTGAGTCCCGGGTTTCTCTGAGGCACCAGGTCCCAAATTAACAGGACTGTTAATTTTTAATGCACTCTGTCAGTCAAAGGACCATTTTTTCAGGGAGGAGAACAGCAAGAATCTTTCAGCTCCTTCAGAGTGTGCTTTGGGAAGCCAGATAACATTTGGAGTTTGCTTCTTCTCATATAAAAAGGAAAAATATGATGTTGTGTGAATGTATTTGGCATCTTATGTAAACCAAGTGTGAGCCCTGGTCCAAGAGATCCACGTACCAGATCCAGGCACCTCAGTTTTAGAACTTTGAAAGCTTTGGGTGTCACAAAGTTAAAACTGTTAAACGAAACAGTTTCTGATCTGTTAAAAATTATGACAAAAAATAATATGTTGCTCTCCTTCCTTATGGCTGAACCTCTGCTTTGACCTTTATGAGAAGTCACCTCCATGCTCCTTAACAGACCAGCCACTTCCAGTCTCAAGTAGTCCTGGAAAAGTTAAGTCTCTGATGGGTCCACCCAATCCCAAGTGAGAGCTTCCAGAGAGGAGAGAGCCCTGAGAATTTAATCTAGGGTTAGAGAAGTTGTTGAAGCCCTTCCTGGAACCAGGACTGTTTGTTCCTTGAGGCTGTTTTCCATTAAAAACAAACCCAGTATTTTGCACTTCCACATTTAGAAGCTCCCCACAATGTACCTTCTGCAACACCACAGAAAGTCAATGTCCAAGGCAGGCATTGGCTCCAGAGGAGCAAGAGCAGAAACCAGCCCATCCCACTCCCTCCAGGGAGAGTGTCAGGAGCACACCTGAGGCTGGGGGGAAATTTTGGTATTTTCTGTGGCTTTAGCAGTGCTGAAGTAACGAAGCAACCCCTTATTATTTATGGTCAGAACCAAGTGCCATGGACAGCCCCTGAACGTGTGGCCTCCTGTGGCACTCTGGCACTGGGAAGGAGCCACTGGCACCTCCTGTCTCTGCTTCTGCTTATTTTCTAAGCAGTCTTCAGGAGGGTTTTTTTGATCTGTTTTAGCATCATGTGCAAGTTATTCCAAAGCAAATCCTCGTTCAGACTTGCACTTTGATTAGCTCTATGTTTTTTGATGTCTTCACCTGAAAGAAACATGAGCAATTGTGGTTTTCCCTGTAAACTGGGAAAAAATCGACTGAATTATAAAAGGGTAACTGGATCAGTCTTGGCAAGAATATAAGTCATTAAAAGGCACTTGTATAACAAGAACAGCTTTATAAACCCAAGTGATTATTACAAAATCTGGCTTCAAAATTACATTTATGGTAAACCCCAACGTTCTACATGAATTCTAAATAGATTCTGCCTCTGGTTAAGGTGTTCAAAAAGGAAAGTTCTTCCCAGAAAAGCCCTGGAGAAGAGTGGAAGGAACTTAAGAAAGAAAATTGGGAAGAAAACAAGACCCCAGTTTCTATTCCATGTTCCTGTGCCTTGCCATCTGTCTCAGCCTCAAATCCATGATCATAGAATCATAGAATTGATTGGGTTGGAAAAGACCTCCGAGATCATCAAGTCCAACCCTTGGGCCAACTCCAGTCCCTTTACCACATCATGGCACTCAGTGCCATGGCCAATCTCAGGTGAAAAACCTCCAGGGATGGGGAATCCACCCCCTCTCTGGGCAGCCCATTCCAATCCCTGAGCACTCTCTCTGCAAAGAAGTTTTTCTGCTCTCCAACTTCAATTTCCCCTGGCAGAGCTTGAGCCCGTGCCCCCTTGTCCTATTGCTGAGTGCCTGGGAGAAGAGACCAACCCCCACCTGGCCACAACTTCCCTTCAGGTAGTTCTAGACAGTGCTGAGGTCACCTCTCAGCCTCCTCTTCTCCAGCACAAACACCCCCAGCTCCCTCAGCCTCTCCCCACACCACTTGTGCTCCACTCCCTTCTCCAGCCTCGTTGCTCTTCTCTGGCCCCACTCCAGCCCCTCAATCTCTTGCCTCAACTGAGGGGCCCAGAACTGAACACAAGACTCAAGGTGTGGCCTCCCCAAGGCAGAGTCCAGGGGAAGGGTCACTGCCCTGGGCCTGCTGGCCACGCTACTTTGGATCCAGGCCAGGATGCCATTGGCCTTCTTGGCCACCTGGGCACACTCTTGGCTCCTCTTGAGCTTCCTGTCCCTCAGTCCCCCCAGGTCCCTTTCTTCCTGGCTGCTCTCCAGCCACTCTGTGCCCAGCCTGGAGCGCTGCAGGGGTTGGGGTGGCCAAAGTGCAGGACCCGGCAGGATAACTGGAAGCTGAACATCTTCCCCCCAGCCCTGCAGCCCTCCTGGCTGTCTCTGCAATATTTAATTCTGCCCTGCTGAAAAGAGCCTTAAGCCCCCTCCAGAACTGCTGGAGAAGGGTTTAATCCGCACTGAGCCCAACAGCTTCCAGCCCCATCCCTCATTGTGGAGACCTGAGATATATTTCTGTCATAAACAAAGACAGCAGAGGAATTTGTATGCGCTGAACTCAGAGGGGTTTATGGATTTTTAGAGCGCTTTTTTATGCTTTCATGTTTGTTTTCTTTTTCCCAGCTAATTAGAAAGAAGAGGAATACTTGAAGGAGAAAAGCCTTCAATATGTTCTTCAAAAGGTATTTTATCACAGAAAAATGTAGCCCAGATGCTTTTAAAATTGCACAGTTAGGCTTTCTCAGCCCATGGTCTGAGAAGGGAAACACAGATAAGAGCAGATCTTTCCCACTTATAATCCTGTGCTTTATACAAAAATGTATCTAAAGATTCTGAAAGATGAGAAAAATCATATCAAAGCAGCATTCCCTTCCAAATCACAAAAAAAAAAAAAATTCTACATTCTCAGTAGAAATAGATGGGATTCCTGAATTTCAATAAAAGTAATCAATCAGTGATATCAGGTGAAGACAAGGTCAATTTTGCTATGCTGATGGAGCTCAAAAAAGCATATTCAGTGATAAGTTCTGCTAGCAATATCCATGCTAGTATATATATACATAAAATTTCTGTGTTGTGCCATCCTCTGTATTTGTCTCAGTCTTTGCTACATAGAATAACACTAGAATGGCAAAAGCTTATGTAAAATAAAATAAAACAAAATA
>VWZD01007560.1:1134599-1168220 GCA_013396695.1 Sakesphorus luctuosus | reverse complement strand
AGGGAGCGGGGAGCGGGGAGCGGGGCCCGGGCCGGGGGGTTGCGGGGGCGACGCGGCCGGGACAGCGCCGTGACCCGCCCGTTCTCCCCGCAGGCCTCCGGCAACAAGGTGAGCCGGCAGTCCGTGCTGTGCGGCAGCCAGAACATCGTCCTCAACGGCAAGGTGAGCAGCATGGCTGTGCTTGTGCCCAGGCCCGCGGGCACAGCCGGTGGCTCCAGCCTCCTGTGCCTCGGCATTGCGCTCGCGTTTCTTTTGACTGAGGGTCGTCTCTGAGGGTCTTGCTGGACTGACCAGACCTTAGCGTGAGCTGCGAAACAGCTGCTAACGCGGCCAGGAACTGGCTCTCTCTCCCTTCCGCAGACGATCGTGATGAACGACTGCATCATCCGCGGGGACCTGGCCAACGTGCGGGTCGGGCGGCACTGCGTGGTGAAGAGCCGCAGCGTCATCAGGCCGCCCTTCAAGAAGTTCAGCAAGGGGTAAGAGGCTCCTTCCTTTAGGGAGACACCTAAAAATACCTGTCGGCCTGGCGATATTGAGAGGATACTGTTCCTTTTGCAGCAGTTTGCAGTAATACACCTGTTTCCACCTGTCCCTTTCCCAGGTGTTCAGCCGTGCCCTGAGGGTTGGTGTTCACCAGACCACTGTGGAAATGTTGGGGTATATTAGAATAGCAAAGTGAAGAGCGTGTTTCAGTTGCTCAACATCTTCCTGCTGCTTTGGCCATTGGGCCATCCTTTGGAAAGAGAGGAAAAAGACCAGTTACTGTTTTGTCTTCCTTGGCACCAGATCCACCTCTGCTAATCCATCTGGGGACAGGAGACTTCACAGGGTGATTTTTGGGTCTAGCAGTGTCAGTTTGTCTATTGTGCACCAAACAAGTACCTCTCCTGTCACAGGGTGGCTTTCTTCCCTCTGCACATTGGTGACCATGTGTTCATAGAAGAGGACTGTGTTGTCAATGCGGCCCAGATCGGCTCCTACGTGCACATAGGCAAGAACTGTGTCATCGTGAGTGCCATTTCTGTCCTTTCTGCAAACTCCTGGGTCCTGCTGAGGGTTTGGGGCAGCAGCTGAGAGGTGTCTGCCCCAGCTGCCTGGAGCAGGCGCTTCCTCTGCGCTGTTCCTTCCTCCTCCTCTTCCTTCTCTGCAGGAAGCACGGCTTTCAGGTTTGGTTTTCTGAGGACAGCAGGATCAGCTGCTGCTGGTTGGAAAATCCATCCCAACAATATTGTCCCTGTGGCTAACAGGACTGCCCAGGGAAGGCAGCCTGGCCACAGAGAACAAGTGGAATTGTGTTCCTGTGCAAATAACTCCAAATAGTCAAGGCTTCTCTGCTGAGGTAGAGAAGGCCCTGCATGATTCAGGCCAATTTGCACACTGACATGTTAATGTGCAGCTGCCTGTACCTGTGTTAGTTGAAAGCAAACATGTTTCTCCTTAAAAAGAAAAGTTAATTCTGTTAGGAGGAGGATTCAATCAGGGTAAGGAATTACTTCTGTGATCCCATATGCAGAATGTGTTTTGAGCAATTAATCTTCTTGAAATACAAGTAACATATTGGTAACAAGCAAAAGATCTCATATTTATAGTGTTTTCAGTATAAACTTTTCTTGTTCTCTGTTTTAGGGTCGTAGATGTGTTTTGAAAGACTGCTGCAAAATCTTGGACAACACAGTACTCCCTCCTGAAACTGTAGTCCCTCCTTTCACTGTCTTCTCAGGCTGTCCAGGTATGCTCCCTCCAAGTTCCCTTGCACAGAAGCATGGATGACAGGGATAGTCTTACTTTAAATGAGATTGCTATGACAAAGTTGCCTATTAGCATTTAGTGTGTAGAAATAAAGGTTTCAGACCCTTCCTGCACTGAAAAGTAACAGCTTTAACTTGTGAAACTCCCCTCCTTAGTGGATGGTGGGTAAATGGTACATGGTGACTGATGTCCATACTGTTGTTCTTCTTCCAGGGCTCTTCTCTGGGGAGCTCCCAGAATGCACCCAGGAGCTCATGATTGATGTTACCAAGAGCTATTACCAGAAGTTCCTGCCACTCACTCAGGTCTAGTAGCCCATTTCCCGTGTTTCAGGCACACAGGAGCATCCTGGGGGTGGGGAGAGGGATGTTGTCCAGTGAGACCAGGGCCTGGCCTTCTGCTCTCCTGAGCACTTGTGTGAGTTTCCCTCAACATCACCAGCCTGGCCAGGCACTCCCTTGTGAAAGCTGTCATGTCCTGTTCAAACTTTGTATGCTCATAAGATGTTCTCCATTCCACATTGTCTGAACTGTGCCGTTGAATGTTCTGGAGCTGGGAAAGCTCATCCACCCACCTTTGGGCAGCAGCTGGGGAACAAGGCAGAGCTGACACGTGCTCTGCAGCCTCAGCCTGTCTGGTCAGTTCTGTCCTAGCCCCAAGCATGGGAGTTTAGGTCTGTTAGGAGCAGTCTCACCCCAGCAGGGCTATAATGGGTGTGCTCCAGGGACTTAGCAGGGTTTATTAGACCCAGGGCTTGCCTTTGGCAAAATTTGCTGCTCCTTAGGCTGTGTGCTGAGGTGGATGGCCACTTCCTTTTTCCATGGGATTCTCTCCTGTAGGGCCATCATTCATCATCCTGCTGTTGGCTTTAGGAACTTTGGCTGACATTGACACTTGTCTTTCTGTGCCTGACAGGACATTTCTTAGCTTTCAGCTCCTGTGCTCTCACCCTCGAGGTTGGTGTTCTTGGGGCCAGTGCATGTTCTGCTTCCTGAACATCACAGACCTTAAAGAGCCAAAGGCCTTTGGAAAGAGGTTTGCCATGTCACTCACAGAATTCAGTGCAGCAGAAAGTAGGTAATTAAAAGCAGAAATCACGTGGATGAGAGAATGCTGCAACTGTCCCCATTCATTACCCACTGTCTATATTTGCAGAAAGCTTTTGATGCTTTTCTGCATTATGAAGCTTAGGAATGAGATTCAGACTTCGTGAAAAGAGTGAACATTTCATTTTCAACATGTAGAGCAGGAATAGTTCTTGCTGGGAGCAGCTTTGAAAGTTGCAGGCACCTGATGCTTGTGTACCTGAGTACAGACAACTGGCTGAACGTGAGTCTGCCTGCTCTGGTTGTGCTCTATTGAAGCTTAGCATCATTCTGCTCTAAGTTTGAAACTGGGGCTCCTGCATGTTGTAGTGTAGCAGCTGGGGCCAGGGCACGTGTTAGGTGTGTAGTGGGTGCCTGGTTGTGGATGAGCAGCCCTGGAGCCCTCAGCTGATCTGTGTAACAAATGCTGATACACCTTTATAGCTCTACAAGCTGTACCAGTACTAACGTGTGTAGTAGCTGCTGTTCATCACATGTAAAACCACTGACTGGTTTGTTTGTATTTTTACTGTACATAAATTAAAGCCTCTCCAGTTGTTCAAGTGACTCAGGGTTGTGACTCTTCAAATCAAACTTGAGACTAGACTGAGGTTTCTGCTGTGCTTGGCCATGAGCCCCAGCCCCTTGTTCTGTGACTCTTACAGGCTATTCTGGCTATCACAGTGTCAGTACATTAAAAAAGTGAAGTACAGTGTGAAACAGCTGCTTTCTCCCTCTGAGGGGTGGAGAGGCCTCCCCATCACCAGACCTGACATGTTTGGAGCTTCTTGAGATTCTGTGCAAGTCGGGTGTTCAGAGCCCTGCTTTGCTGTCGGGTGTCTCTGGCAGTGTCTGGCAGGAGTGGGGTGTCTGTGCTGTGTTCCCATGATGTCACCTCAAAGTTTCAACACCACATTGTGCGTTTCACTGGGATCACTTCATCAGCAGCTGCAGTGGCAGGGAGAGGAGTGGGAGGAGGTGTGTGAGTTGGGATGGAGTGGGATGACAGCTGGAAAAGTCTGAGTGATGCATTTCCACCATCACCTGAGAGCAGTAGTGCATGGAGGGATATGTCACTGCAATAACGTGTTTCGTGGCCTACTCTTCCTTCTAACAGGCTGAGCCAACCCTTCTGC
This sequence comes from Sakesphorus luctuosus, assembly GCA_013396695.1. Classification (NCBI taxonomy): domain Eukaryota; kingdom Metazoa; phylum Chordata; class Aves; order Passeriformes; family Thamnophilidae; genus Sakesphorus; species Sakesphorus luctuosus. The sequence goes on along the minus strand of VWZD01007560.1, from coordinate 1,164,247 downwards.
CTTAATTAAAACCTCTTTTATTGTCTCTGTTAAGGTGGCCTCTGCCAGGGCCTAAAACCAAGCCTCCACTGAAGATCCCAAACACCCAGCACTGTTAACATTCCTTACCTTGGCCACTTTCTCCTCCTGTCTCTGAAGCGTCCCTCTGACCTGGGCCCACCTCTCCACCTGTGCCAGCTCTGGGAAGATGGAGTGTCAGTGGCTGCCACAGCCCGGGGAGGTGCAGCTCTGCTGGCAGCGCTCGCTCCTGCACAGTGCAGCAAAACCTGACCCACAGCAGGGCTGTGCCTGTGGCCAGAGGAGCTGCAGGAGTGGGGGAGCACGTCCCGCAGGGAGGGAATGCCATCTGTCAGGAATCTTGTACAAACACTGAGCACTTCAACCCCCAAGTCGCTGTGTTGCTTCATTGATCTTGCTCCGTTCCTGTGCGGTTTGCTCCGGGTGGCTCCAGGCGGCAGGCAGGCCATGCTGCCTGTACCTCAGGGTGTTCAGGGTCCCTGGGACACACCTTCTGCTCTGTGCCAGGCTGGTGGCTCAGCAAGAGGAGCTCGGGGCCTGTCAGGGGCTGTGTGGGAGGGTCACGCAGTCAGTGTCTGCTTTGTGGGGTGGTCCCACTCCATGGGGGGATTGGCAGCTGAACTGAGCCCCTGGTGATCTGCAGGGCCTATGGCCTGGCCCCGTGTGCTCCTGGGGACCCACGGCCTGTGCCACGGCCAGCTGGGAGCATTGGCTTAGCCTGCGGGGCCAGCCTTCTCTTCTTTGTTAGCCAGGGCTGAAAGGAACAGCTTCTGCTGACAGGGAAGGGCAAAGGAGGTGAAGTCCCTGCCCTCATCCCACTTCCAGCCAGGTGGGGCTGTGTGTGCCTGGAGGTACCTGGGCTGGGGCACTGCTGCTGATTTTTTTGTGCCTTTTGGAGTTATTTCTCATTGGTGTTTTATTCTGTGCCAGCAGGCAGCAAGATACGGTTAAGGGATGGGAACACCCCGTGGTCATTTCTCTTGGCAAGTGGTGCCAGGCCCAGGAGCAGCGCCGGTGGTCGGGATGCCCCAGGGTGGAGATGCCCTGGGGAGGGGGTGCCCTGGGGAGGGGATGCCCTGGGGAGGAGGGGGGATGTGCCAGGGTGGGGATGCTCTAGGGAGGGGGACTGAAAAGTCCTTAATAAGGCCAGGGAGAGCCACACAAAACTGTGAAAGATTACCCGAGGGGCCCGAGAGGGGGGAGTCTGTGGAATAAAAACCAGTGCAGGGCCCCGAATCTGGGGTGCCCCTCGCGGTCCCGCCGTGACGGCCCCGGCACAGCCACGCCGGGAGCGAAGCGCACGGAATGCCCTTCCCGGGCCCGCGGGGGCGGCGCTGGGCGGGGCCGGGAGCGCGCCCCGTGCGTGCCCCGCAGCGCCCGCCGCCAACCGCCCCGCACGCGNGCCAATGGGGAGCGGCCGCGCGCGGTAACGGCCGAGTTCGAACCGGGCCCGGGAGAGGGGACGGACAGAGACCGCACCGGGGCCGGCACTGAGCTCTGCCCGCACCGGGACCGCCGCAGTTGTCCCGTACCCGACCGCGTCCGTACCGGGACCGCCGCTGCTCCGGCACTGAGCTGTGCCCACCCCGGGATCCGCCGCGCCAGCACTGAGCTGTGCCCACCCCGGGATCCGCCGCGCCAGCACTGAGCTGTGCCCACCCCGGGATCCGCCGCGCCAGCACTGAGCTGTGCCCACCCCGGGATCCGCCGCTCCGACACTGAGCTGTGCCCGGACCCCGTCGCTGTTCTGCACCCGCCGCTCCGGCACCGGGACGCGCCCCTCCTCCGCCAGCGAGTAGAGCGCAGTTTGAGCCCGGCCCGGGCCCCGGCAGAGCGGCCCCGCACGGCCCCGCACGCCATGAGCGCGGCGGGCGGCAAGGCGCGGCCGGCGGCGCTGGCGGAGCAGCCCCGCACGGAGCAGCCCCGGGNCTCTCCCACCGCCACGTCGTCGGCTTCCAGGGCTTCTTCGAGGACGCCGACTTTGTCTACGTCGTGCTGGAGCTCTGCCGCCGCAGGGTGAGGGGTCGGGGGTCGGGGGTGGGTGGGCACCGCTGTTCCCCGGGTACTGATCCTCCCCTTCCCCCGTGCCCTCGGGCACTGCCTCGTCCCCATGGCGCGTCCCCGCCCCGGCACTGACTGCCCGTCCCCGCAGTCGCTGCTGGAGCTGCACAAGCGGCGGAAGGCGCTGAGCGAGCCCGAGGTGCGGTACTACCTGCGCCAGACCGTCCTGGGCTGCCAGTACCTGCACAGCCACCGCGTCATCCACCGAGACCTCAAGCTGGGCAACCTGTTCCTCAGCGACGACATGGAGGTGAAGATCGGTAAGTGCCGGACAGGATGTGACAGGGACCCCAGCCCTGGGACCAGCCGGCCGGGTCATCTCCAGTCACACCCTCCTGTCCCATCTCTCCAGGGGACTTTGGCCTGGCCACCAAGGTAGAGTACGACGGTGAACGCAAGAAGACCCTCTGTGGAACCCCCAACTACATCGCCCCAGAGGTGCTGGGCAAGAAGGGGCACAGCTTTGAGGTGGATATCTGGTCCATCGGCTGCATCATGTGAGTCAAAATGTCTTTCCAAGGCCGCGGGGGTGGGCAGTCCCTGTGCTCCTGGTCTTCTTGGCCCATCTGTGCTTCAGTGTGAGCCAAAGCTCCAGCTCACTGTGGCTCCCGGCTGAGCCTGGCTGGCAGCCAGCACCTGAGCTCTGCTCTGCTGTGCTGATGTGTGTGTCCATGGGCTGGTGGGCCACACAGGGTGCCTGTCTCAGGGCATTTCCCGAAAGCCCATGCACGATTCCTAATGGAACTTCCCCTGCAGGGTGCCAGGTCCCAGCTTCCCCTTCCAGTAGCAGGAGGCAGTCACAGTACAAGTGGCTGCCAGCACTGCTGAGTGTCCAATGCCAAGTGTGCTCCCTCTGCCAGAAAAGCTCCTGGGTGTTTTTAGAAGAGGGTCATTTCCACACAGAATCCAAGTTTCTTTTGCAAAACTGATGCCCTTTTGTCTGGAAATGCCCAGGTACACTCTGCTGGTGGGGAAACCGCCCTTTGAGACTTCTTGTCTAAAGGAAACGTACCTCCGGATCAAGAAGAATGAGTACACCATTCCTAAGGTATGGTGCTTCCCATGGAGGATCCACTCACCTCACAGCAGTTTCCCTGTCAGCCTCCTGCTGCACCTCCTGTGTCTGGCACTCAGTGGGCTCTCACATAACTGCGCAGTGGCTGTTATTGGTGGGAGGGAGTGGTTCAGTCTGTGGTGGAATGAACCCATAAGGGTTCCTCATGGAAAGCCAGAAACTCCCTGCCCCCTGATCCAGCAAAAATCCAAGCTGGGCAGTTGGCACATGGGGGTGAATGGACAGCAGCAAGTCCATGAGGTTTGGGCCAGGTCCCCAGTCATCCCACTTCTGTTGAGTTGGTCTTGCTCAAGTCAGTTGACTTCAGGGTTTGGGTGCTGTTAGGAGACAGCTTTCTGTGCTGCCCAATTGTGCTTCTCCAGGCTTGTGTCCTGCATGCCTGATGCAGCACTGAAGCTCTGCTCCAAGTGGAACTTCCCTGGATTGTGAATTCAGTTCATCTGTTTCTAGTGCACATTGTCCTCTGTCCCCTGTCTAAACTCCACCTGTCCCTCAGCACATCAACCCTGTGGCTGCGAACCTCATCCAGAAGATGCTGAGGTCTGACCCTGCCACACGCCCAACCATTGACGAGCTGCTGAACGACGAGTTCTTCACCTCGGGGTACATGCCCAGCCGCCTGCCCACCAGCTGCCTCACCATCGCCCCGCGCTTCTCCCTTGCTCCCAGCGGCGCCGAACTCGCCGGGCGGAAGCCGCTGACGGCGCTCAACAAGGGTGAGTGGGAGTGCCCATGAGCGGCTGGGCTGTGGTGCTGAGTCTGCCTGGCCTCCAGCAGCATCCAGAACCTTCAGTGGGGTGCTCCCTCACGTCAGCTCCCGATTCTTATGGAAACTCAGAGGGTTTTGTGGGTGAGAGGGTTCTTGCTCTGCCCAGGGCCAGTGTGGGGAGGAAGCACAGTGGCAGTTGTAGCTGTGGTAATGGGCACAAAGGTGCATGTGAAGTTCCACCTGAACATGAGGAAGAACTTCTTTCCTGTGCAGGTGACGAACACTGGAACAGATTGCCCAGAGAGGGTGTGGAATCTCCCTCACTGGAAATATTACAGAACCGTGTGGACACAGTTCTGTTTCATGTGCTCTGGGATGATCCTGCTTGAACAGGAGGGTGGGACCAGGTGCCCCACCATGATCCTTTCCAACCTGTTCCATTCTGTGTGTAAGGTGTTGCCTGTGCCTGGGGTAGGGTGTAAGTCTGATGCCTTTGGAAGCCTCTCCCTGTTCATACCCTCACACTCTTCTTTCTTCTGGCCCAGGACTAGATAGCCCTGCACTGGAGAACTTGCCAGACAAGGAGGAAGCAGCCGGGCTGCGGGAGGTGGGAGATGCTGTCATCTGCCACCTGACTGATATGTTGCAGCAACTGACAGCAGTCAATGCAGCCAAGCCCTCCGAGAGAGTGGCGGTGAGACAAGGTGAGCCTGGGGCAGCCCACGGGCTTTGCAGGGTGCACAAGGTGTGGCAAATGTCTCCTGACAAGCTCCTTTCCTCTTGCAGAAGAAGCTGAGGACCCAGCCTGCATTCCCATCTTCTGGGTTAGCAAATGGGTGGACTACTCAGATAAATATGGACTAGGTAAGTACTCTGGGGACAATGCTTCAGGCTTTCCTGGTGACTGAAGTATCTGGGGGAAGCCTGGATTGGTGTCTTTGCATCACCATGTTCCCATGATGTGTCCAAGACTGCTGCCAGGGAAATTAACAAATACCCAAAGAATCCAGAGCAGTGGTCACTGAACATCAGCCCTGGCCACTTTAAGGTGAACAGTGGTTACCTGTGCATGCGGTGGCCAGGCTGTCCTGAGCCTGCATAGGGACCTATAGTGGCAGCTGAGGTTGTTTCTGCAGCAGGTGATGCAGTAAGGGAGATGACAAGTCCAGAGGTGGAAAAGTGTCACCTAGACCTCCCTGTAAGGGAGACCTGGCAGGGACTTGTGGAATGGCTGTTGGGGAACCCTTGGGGGATACAGTCATTTGCCTTTGTATTTCCCACGGCCAGCGGTCCCCTGAGTTTGGAGGCCTCACAGGGTCCCTTTTGGGCAGGTTATCAGCTGTGTGACAACAGCGTTGGCGTTCTCTTCAACGACTCCACTCGCCTCATCATGTACAACGATGGCGACAACCTGCAGTACATTGAGCAGAACAGCACCGAGTCCTACTTCACTGTGAGGTCCTACCCCTCTGCCTTGAACAAGAAGGTTAGTCCTGGGGACAGCAGCCCTGGCTGAGGGGTGAGATGACTCCTGCCAGCCTTGGACTTTTGTGATAGGGTGGGTTCCAGGGAGAAACATCCATAACTGGGGCTCACTAGCACTCTTCAGGCTTCCTCTGGCTGGTGACACATGACCCCAAGGACAGACATTAGCAGCTCTGTTTATCTCTACTGTCTGAGGCTCATGTATGAGCAGTTTCACAGAAAACAGTGCTCGCATGACTTGTGTGTACTCAAGTGTTCAGCACACTGAGGCTGAAGTGTCACAGTCCAAGTTAACTTGGAGGACTTGCAAAGTTTGTAGTTTGTGCAGTGGCACCTCAAGCTGTGAAGGATGTAAGGAGGCTCTGGGACTGTGATGGCCGCCCTAGGGTCACCCTCAGCCCCTCACAGCACGTCCCATCTGCAGATAACACTACTGAAGTACTTCCGGAACTACATGAGCGAGCACCTGCTGAAGGCGGGGGCGAACATCACGCCGCGGGAGGGGGATGAGCTGGCCCGCCTGCCCTACCTCTGCACCTGGTTCCGCACCCGCAGCGCCATTGTCCTGCACCTCAGCAACGGCACCGTGCAGATCAACTTCTTCCAGGTGAGGCCCTTTCCAGGCTGTGGCTCCAGTGCCTGAGGGACTGGCTGCCTGTGGTGCTGCTGGGAGGGTGGCAGAAAGGGATAACCTGAGCCCCCCAGACACTCCTTGCTCATGAGTACTGGAGCAGCAGGGAGGCTGCTGCAGTCAGATGTGGCAGTGCTGAGCTGGCTGGTCCCCTTAGCTGCGCTCTGCAGGAATTCTGTGGTGGGGCCTTGTCACCGTTCTCCGGGTGCGGCTGGGATGGCACATCAGAGGAAATGCTGTCCCCAAGGAGCGCGCAGTGCTCAGGGTGACCGTGTGTTCTCTCCCCCTAGGACCACACCAAGGTCATCCTGTGCCCTCTCATGGCTGCTGTCACATACATAGATGAGAAACGGGACTTCCGCACGTACAAGCTGAGCCTGATCGAGGAGCACGGCTGCAGCAAGGAGCTGGCCAGCCGCCTCCGCTATGCACGCACCATGCTCGAGAAGCTCCTCAGCAACAGGGCTGGCTCAGGCCGTGCCAAACCCCTTGCTTAGACACTGTTCTTGCCGGACTCGGCATCTGTGCCAAACTGCCCAGCTGTGGAGAGAGAGGGCTGGGAGCTTCCCTCCCGTGGCACAGCTGGGCTCTCCCTCTTGGATATGGGCTCGTTTCCACAAGGAGGTCCCTGTTGCTGTGGGAGCAGTGTTGTTCACTCTGACTGGTGCCCAAAGGTTTCTTGATCCCTTCTTCTAACGGAGTCTGTTTTATAAATCCCTACCTAGTCTGTTTTTCTAACTTTCCAAAGCCAAAAGCCTGACTCCAAACCAGCCCTCTTGTCTGAGGCACCTGGGCCTGCTCTTGAGAGACCAGAGCATGGGGAGAGCAGAGCTATCATGTGAGGGGTCTGTACATGGCTACTGCACCCATGCTTTGGGCTTCATCTCCTCTCGTAGAAGCTCAGGTAAGGTATTGAACAAGCGCAGGGTGAGACTGAGCAATCAGCCTTTTAATACTGAACTACACAAAACCTCAACTTTTTATATTGCATAACCTGATTAAAGATTGTTTGCTGCAGCATCCAGCCTCTTGCAGTTCCCTTTGGTTTGCTGAGGGAGGGATCAGCACCTCTGATTTCCCCTGTGACCAAGCCATCCTCTCACCCTTACTGACAGCCCCAGGGTGGGCTTGCCTCTAGCTCTGTTCAACTTAAAAAGGAGCAACAGGGAAACTGGCAGAAGATGATGGGGAAGGGAATAATAAGTTGGTTTGAAAGATGCTCTTGGGAGCAGAGAAAGGTGGGTGAGTTACCTCTCCAGTGTTGGGGAACATTCCCCTTTCCCAGGTACTTGGCTCTATATGACTACACACTCAGCAGATTCTTGCAAGAGCCTAGTGACCTTCAGCTAGTGACCTCTGCTCCCTGCCAGCACCTGTGGCAGCTCTCAGGCCAGTTTACTTTTAAGCAGGACAAGCTTTTTAGTTTTCATTTTTAATAATATTTTGTATAAATACATTTTGAAAAGAAACTAGGTACAAAACCCTGTTACCCATGTAACAAAATCCCACACCCCAGCACCCCCAGGAATCACACTATACAGAATTATTGCTGTTCTCCAGAGGAACTTTGCCATGGGCCTCCCTGTGCCTGTGGGCCCGGGCAGTACTGGAGGCTGGCTTGTAGGGAATGCTTGCCCATGGGGAAGCCAAGAACTAGAGCAGCTGTGGGGCTCTGGCCCTGGGCAGCAGGAGAGGCTGGCAGAGCTTCAGGCACAGCCTTGTGTTTGAGGGAAGGGATCCCTCGGAAAAAGTAAGGTCCCTGCTTTGGGCAGAGACAACTGCTCCCAAACTGCAGTGTGACCCCCTCAGGGGCTCACGCCTGGCAGAGGTACAGGCTGCTGGAGACTGAAAGGGAGACAACCTTGTTCTCTGTCCAGCTGAGGCTCAAAACTTCATTCAGGGGGCAGTGCTGGAGGCCCCCAAGTGCCACAGGGCTGTGCCCTTGCAGCCTGGATACGACAGGCAGATCCCAGCCTGGTGTGGCTGCTCAGCACTGCCTGACAGCACAGCTTGCAGTGGGGCTGAGGGCTCAGCTCCAGTGACAAGACTGGGGCACTCATCCTGGTCACAGCTCAACCAGCTGTGTTCCCAGCCATGTGGCACAGCAGAATGCCCTGGACAAAGCTTGCTGATCCACAGTGACCATCCCACCAGGACCCGGTGCCAGCCTGAGGGCTTCGCTGTGTGGGGAAATCGACATCGCTGCCCTTGGGAAAACACAACATGTGTTTTCCTCTTCCTTCTCCAAGCACCCTGTCCACCCCAGAGATGTCTTTGTTCTCTGACACAAGTGCCTTCAGGCCCCTGAGTGGGACTGTGAGTGTTTGCAAAGGTGAGTGCCCAGGCAAGAGCACAGTGCTGCCCTGTGCCCACCTCCACGCTATGCTGCTGGTAACCCCCCGTGTGCCGGGCACCCGTCTGGCCCCGGGGAGGGGGGGGAAGGGATCCCAGAGCCCCCAGGGCTGTGGGAGCAGGTGGGGAGGAGTGGCCGAGCAGCCTCACACCGCGGTTCCGTCCGGGTGCCGCTCAGGCGCCGTCGCCCCTCGGCCCGTGGCAGTAGTAGGAGTGGAAGACGCGCTCGTGGGCGCAGCCGCGCATGGCCCCATGTGTGTGCAGCAGCAGCCGCGGGAAGCGCGAAGTGAAGTACTGCACGAAGCCCTCGGGGACCGAGCCCAGGGCGGCCCGCACGTCGGCTGGCAGCTCGTGGTAGTGGTGCTTCTGTAGGAGAGTGGGTGAGCTCAGAGGGGCAGGGGCAGGGACAGCGGGAGCGCCAGCGCAGCCGCGCGGCTCTACCTTGTTCCTCATAGCTCGCAGCAGGTCACGCACGGACCCTCCCTTGTAGGTGCGGAACTTCCTCAGGTCTGCAGAGAGCAGAAGAGACACTGGGTGAGGTGGGACACAGCTGGGGCAAGGGGCTGCCACAGCCCTGCAGTGCCAGCACCACCCCTGGGTGCTGCAAACCCAGCCTGGCTCCGCTCTGCCCTCCCAAAGAAGGGATGGCACCTTTACCTGCCCTGATTTTTAGCTCCTGAGCACAAGCAGGCACCTCCTGGGTGGTAAAGGCAATCTACGCTCCGCCTACTACCCCCCCCACCTGCTTCACCGGGCCCAGGGGCATGCCTGGCCTCCCCATACTCACCCATCTGCAGTGGGAGGGAGATGTGCATCCTCCAGTTGGTCCTCACCACTGCCCGTGCCCCTGATTCCAGGGCCGACACGATGGGACCCTCAGCCGGCTCCTTCTCCACGCGGTCACTGACGTCCTGCATGCCCAAGAGCAGGGATGGGGTGCTAAGGTACTGCCCTCACCTCGCATGATGGGGCACAGAGACACAGCAACCCCCCAACCCTTTCAAAAGTAGCTCAGAATCAGCACATTGACCTAAAACCAGCCGTTTCCAGCATGTTTTTCAGAGCACACCTGTGGTTGCTGTCAGTGGGACAGCGTAATAAGCTCACCTGGAAGAACTGCAGCTGCTTCTCTTGACTCCAGAAAAAGGGATGCACAAGGACTACAGGGGCTGAGGGCCGGGTCTGGGGGTCAGGGCTGATCATTGCCACAATCAGCTCCCTGGCCACAAGCTTGTCTGGAGGTAAAACAACACAGCAGAGAAATCAAGGGAGCTGCCCGGCAGAACCGTGCCACTGGGGAAGGGGCTCAGCTGGGGAAGGCGCTCACCATGAGCCTCCTCTTGCAGGCAGCTCAGCTTGTAGGAGCCCGCCAGGATGTTGGCCTGGCGCCGCAGGCTGTCCCCAAAGGGGTGCTGTCCCCCTGACACCACATAGTAGAAGATACAGCCAGCTGAGAAAATGTCCACGGCACTGGTCTACAAAACATGGTGGGAGATGGCACCTTCAGGCCAAGGGTAAGGAAAGCTTTCACCTCACACTTTTCCATCCTTTTCTGTGAGCAATTGGTTGTTGGCTGCAGAGCTGCTGGAAAGTGCATCACATGGGAGACCCATCACCCCAGGTCCCTGTCAGGGAAGGGGCTTCCAGAGGCACAGCCGGAATTCAGGACTCCACAGCCTGACGGACACACTGGGGCTGCTGGGCAAACGGATCCCAGCCCAAAGTTAAGGGAAGCTGTCAGCCCTGGCACATGCCTTGCCAGGGACCAGTACAGCAGCTGCTTCCAGCAGAAATGGGATTCCTGGTGCTAAACAGAGGAGCAGAAGCTTCTGCTTGACCTTGGTAGCAACCTATGGCATCTCCAACCTCCCCACTCCAAATTTCTGAGTGCTGGAGCTCAATGAGATGGCCTGTGAAGGCAGCCGGGCACTGTTTCCTGAGGGCAGGGTCATGGGGCCAGTCACTGACCAGGGGCAGCCCTGGCACGCAGCATGATGCCTGTGTCTGGGCTGGCTTGGGCTTAATTGTGCACCCCAGCAGTGTGCCCCGAGGCCACTGCCAGCATGGGGACACTGCCACAATGGGCCCAAGGAGCACCCAGGGCAGGGGCAGCCATGGCTCACTGACAGGGTTCTCCTTTGGAGCCTCCTGCAGCACCTCGGGCGCGATCCAGCCCTCAGTGCCAGGGATACCGGAGTGGAGACTGAAGCTCTGTCGACCCCCCTGAAGCTTCTTGCAGAGGCCGAAGTCTGAGATGACAGCACGGATCTGCCCATGACAATTTGGGGCAGAGATGAGGATGTTACAGGGCTTCAGGTCACGGTGGACTGGAAGAGAGAGTGTGTGGTGTCACCTGGTAGGGCTCTGCCACTGCCTTGCACGCCACTGGCCCCGACAGCCCCTGCCCAAATCCTGCAGCCTCAGCTGAGGACGAGATGGAGAGAGCCCTCCTGGCCCTTACCAATGCTGAGGGAGTGGAGGTGGGCCAGACCGGACATGGTTTGACGCAGCAGGGACACCGGGTCCAGCCCACGGCGGTTGAAGCTGGGGCTCTCCACGTACTGGAAACAGAGGGAGGGAGAGAGAGAGAGGAATGCAGCCTGATTTACTGGGCAAAGGCAAGGCTAGCTGGGAGAGACAGAGATCAGCCCCTAATGGAGGCTGTTTGTGCTCAAGGCTTTTGTTTCCAGGGCTCCCAGTGGGCACCAGGAGCAGCCCTGTGCCCAGGGCAGGTGGGGGGCCGGGCTCACCTCCTGCAGTGTGGCAGAGCAGAGCTCGATGGCGATGTAGTGGAACTGCCTGTCCTTCTCGGTGCAGAAGTAGCGTACAACATGGGGATGCTCATCTGACTCCTGGAGCAGCTGCACCTCCCGGTCGAGCAGATGGACACACTCGGGCAGGAGCCGCTTCACGGCCACATTCCGTCCCTCGAACTGCCCCCTGTGCAGAGTCCTCAGTGTGTCCATGTGTGGCCCCCTGGCTGGAGCAGAGCTCGGCGCTGCAGCCCCACGGCCCAGCCACACTCCAGCTGACACGAGCTCACACACGGGGTCCTCAGCAAGGGTCACCCTGCTGTGACTCCCAAAGCCTTGCCACACCATAGACAGGCAGAGATCTCTCCCAGCATGAGCTGGGAACTGCAGGACGGAGTCTGGATTTTGTGGGCAAATGACATCCCTCACTTTTTGCTGTGTTCAGTGCTGGGAAAGGGGCTCAGCCAGAGCCTGGGAACCGTGTGAGGAGCCAGATCAGGTGCAGGCAGGCAAGGAAGAGGTGGGAGGGGGACCTGCCCAGTGCCTGGTTACTGATGGCCACAAGCCCACCTTTGGGACAGGTGTGATGAGGACCAGAAGAAAGGGAAGATAGAGGCTTATTCTCAAATATCCCTCAACCAGCAGCCACCACCCTGGGCAACAGCCACCTTGACGCTGGCTCTGTGGCTCCCAGGGAGAATGGGAATGGAATGGGAGAAGGCACCTGGTATCACTCACCTGAAGACAAAGGTTCCTCCAGCTCCATGGCCTAGAACCTCCTTGGGGTTAAAAGAAACTTTACCAACTACAACCAGGTCTGGTTCTGCATCTGCAGGGGAAGAGAAGATAGCCATCCTTCATCCTCCAAGCATTAGCTTTGTGTGGAAGACAACTAGATTTTTATCCATCTGGCCATTTCTTTGGCCCTACTCTTATGTAGCCCACACTTATCTAGCAGCAAGTCTGGCACCCCCTCCCATCCCAGCTGGGCTGCAGCCCTCTCATGTGTGGGCATCCCTGTTCTGGGTGACAGCATCTTTGGACAGGCAGTCCCTGCACCCTGCCCTTTCCCCCTGCACCCACCTGCAGCTGGGTCTGGACTGACCATCCCATTAGCTGGGCCCCTCAGGTGGCTTGAGGGGCCCCAGCTCTGCGAGAGTTTTAGTGCACTTCCCCGGCTCAGCTGTGGCTTCCCAGGCTCCATGTGAACATCTCCTTCAGAGACCCGGCCTGGGAGCAGCATCTGCTGCTGCTGCAGGAGCTGGATCTGCTCCTCCAGCTGTTGCTGCTGTGCTGTGTGCTGCCGCTGCAGTTTCTGGAACAGAAACCACAGGAACACTCAGTTCCGTGCCCAGAGTGCAGCTGGGGCATTGACACGGCAGCGAGGCTGCTGCTGTCCCTCACCCTCCACCACTCACCACGAGCAGGAGGAGCAGGACTCCCCCACCCAGCAGAGTTGTGCCAACACCAGCCATCACCATGTCCCAGGTGCCATCGGGATACACCTCCACCTGCTCCCCCGGTGCAGGGTCCGGTGGGAGCTGCCCCTGGCTGCGGACAGCCGGCTCCTCCGGGATGCTCGGGGCCAGGAACTGCAACACACACCTGGCGCTGGGTGACACCAGAGGGACACACCACGGGGCACTCAGGTTTGGGACCCCCTCCCTGTCTCACCCCACGCTGGGGATTTACCGCCCACCCCAAGCCATGGGTGACCCTTTGGTGACCCAGCACCCTTCGCTGCTCACATCATCAAACACAGTCCTGGCAGGAGGAGCTCTGGGGATGATGGTTTGGGTGGTTTTTCTCAGGTTCTCTGGGAAGGCTCGCAGCATTGTGGTGTGGACCAGAGGAGGCAGCTCATGGTGCCCTGTGGTGGGAGAGGAACAGAGACAACCATCAGCTTGCTTCTGGTCACAGCATCTGTCCCTCACTCCACAGTGCCATGGGCACATCAGCAGCCCTGGCTCTTTTGGAGAAAGGGGGTCACTTCTGATGGGAATCTGGAGCATGGGTAACTGTGAGCTCTGTTTCAAAGGCTCCCTGCCCACCCCTGGTTGGGGGTGCCCAGTGGCCCTTCCTGGGGAGGCAACAAGGATGAGCTGAAACAACTCCCAAGCCAGAGTCACCACAGCCCCTGAGGTGACTCACAGTCTCGGTCTGATTCACCATACTGGGCAGAGCACATTGGGCTGTGCCCCCAGAGCACACTAGCAGCTTGGGCTGGCCCCCCCACCAGGCACTCCCCTGGAGCCAGGATTTGGGGAAGCCCGTGCACACCAAGAGTCCACACCTATGAGGAGCCACTGGTTGCGGAGCGCGGTGATGCTGCCCTGCGGGTACTTGACGTCGGTGCTGGGCGTGATCTCACACTCCCCTGACTCCCTCAAGGTCACATCCTCCGTGGTGGGGCCGTCGATTCTCGCCAGTGTGATGCCCTGGGGCTGGGGGTGGCAGCTCATGGGGCACCGCTGCTGGGACGGGCACCCACCGCGGCTGTCCCTGAGCGGGGACACTCACCACCAGCGCCACACTGCTGTGCACCAGCGAGGTCAGGGCATAGAAGCTGGTCGCGTGCTTCCCCACATACAGCGCCGGCCTGCAGGGGAGGGACAAGCATCACCTTCTATCACAGATCAGGGTGGCAAAGCACAGGAATGTGAATGTCACCGGCTGCCACCGTGCAAGAATCACGTACAGCAGCTGGGTCTTGGTTGTGGCAAAGTCCTTGACGGACTGGTAGCTCCACTTGAGTACATGGATGTCCTGCGACTGGAAGGTCAGGTAGCGCAGGGTCTCCATGGCCAGGTTGAGGTGGGGGATGCGGTGCAGGCTGTCCTGGTGCCACACATAGATGCCAACCACAGGTGAGCCATAGTTCTGTGCCCACAGGACCTCCCCACTCTCCTTGTCCAGCGTCACCACCAGCCCGTCCCCACTCGAGGCCAAGTGTGCCATTTCTAGGGAGAGCAAGAGGGACAGGAGATGTAGCAGTGGGGCCATATCCCTTCTGGTCACCTTTAGTCCTGCCACTGGCGGTGGGCTGCTGTCCATTCTCCCCAGCAACTGGCACAGCCAAGACCTGCTGGCCCTGACAGTACCACGCCAGAGACCCTGCACAGCCACGGTCCTGCTGTGAACAGGGCACCAGTGAGCTGGCTGCCATGGCCCCCACAGATCCTGTGGCTTCCATGGCTCCCGCAGATCCCACAGCCACTCACTGTAGTGGCAGGACTCCTCGCAGAGCGGGGCTGAGTACTCGGAGAAGGTGGCGTTCCAGCGCAGCTCACGCGACTTGGTGTCGTACATGGTGATGATGTACTCTGGGGACAGGAGCAGGGCACGAGGTCACCTCCCAGCACCGCATCCCTGGCACCAGGCAGGCGATCGGGGCGTAGGGCTGCCTTACGGGTCCGGCCGATGTAGAGCAGGGGGCTGGACGGGCACACACCATCCCAGGCCTCTGTCGACAGCGTGGTCTGCTTCTCCCCTGACTTGGGGTCCACGATGAACCAGCTGTCCTGCTTCTTCCCTGAGAAGGAAAATACCTTTTCTGTGAGTCCCCACAGCCCTGCCCATCCCCAGGAGCGCCTGCTGGGCTCCTGCCTGATGCCCTCCATGACTCCTGGGAGCCAAGCAGTGGCTCCCTCTCCCCTGCCCACTCCGGGGGCCTCCATACCAGTGTAGAGGACACCATCCGAGCTGCGGCATGGTGAGGACTGGACCAGCTCTGGGATGGTGAATGGCAGCTTCTGCAACACAGACAGCAGAGTGCATGTGGGGCCAAAGTCACTTCCCCCAGCCCAGTGAACCCTAAGGGGACACAGGATGCCCACAGCCCCACTGACCATCAAGCCTTCTTTGTTCTTTCCTCCCAGGATATACAGGCTGCCATCATTGGGGTCTGGAAGGAATGCTGGCCTGGGAAGGAAGAGAAGAGGATGAAACATGAGCTGCACCGTGCCCTGGGCACATCCAAGGACCACAGAGGAGCTGCACTGCAGAATCCCCTTGAGCAGTTCTCTGCAGGGTGAGTCACTGTGAAGCTTGACCTTTACTGGACACCTGCAACACCGGATTTGGCAGGAGGTAACTCCTGCTGTGGGGTGTCCTGCCTGCCCTAGGGAGCTCTCCTGATGCCCCTGCACTTTTGAGGGGATTTCCCTTAATTCCTCTCCATGCTGTTGTGTGTGGTGGAGCTGAGAACAACTTGGCTGCTGTGGAATGGCTGCAAGCTCAGCAGCAAGCTCCTCATCGCTGGACACCAAGTGCCAGCACCAGGGTCAGGGAAAGATGATGCTATGGCACAGGCTGGGTGGTTCACTTCTCTGTGGTTCCCCCTTCCCGCTGTCACTCCAGCAGTTACTGGGGAAGCTGTGCACCTGCTCTGCCCACCCGCCCATGGGGATGACACTCACTCTGCCACGTACACCGGCACTTGCAGAATGGGATCTGAAACAGAGAGTGAGAGGCAACGTCAGCAGCGCTCCCGTGAGCAGGACAGCACAGCACAGCTTACACCACATGGCCCACAGCTTACACCACATGGCACTGTCACCCAGTGTGGCACTGTCACCCAGCCCAGCCACACAGTCTGTTTGCGTTTCAGACCCAGAACAGACCGATGGCAGATGCTCACCCACGCTCAGCCATGCCTGCAGCTGGGTCTGGGACTGGAGTGCCCCCCAGAGCTGGAGACACTGCCAGCCCCGAGCCCACCCAGCAAGAGCCAGGCTGGGGGAACATCCCCAAATCCCAGACATAAGCTCCGGGAGCCAGGCTGTGAGCAAACCCCCGTCCTGGTTGCTACTCACCATCCTTCAGGGTCCACTTGATGTCCCCTGTGCTCTTGCTGACAGCGTGGAGGTTCCCATCCAGCGTGGAGACAAAGAGCAGTGTTTCTGGGATGGCCACGGCACCGCCTTTGAGGCACTAGGACAGACACACCATCCTTGAGAGCTTGGCCAGACTTGGGGATTTGTGCCTAGCCTGGGTCAGCCCCTGCACCCAGAACCCCACAGTGGTGGGCAAAGCCCCACAGTCCTCCTGCTCCCTGGTGAGGTGAGACTGGGATGGAAGTAACTTATTTCCTTGTACTACTGTATTAAATCTGCTCATTCCTCCAGCTCCACCTGCAAAGCACATCACAGAACTGCACCTGTTGCTGGCTGCTGGGAGCTGCTGTGTACCATAAATCCCTGGCCAGTGGCCCCAGCACTGGGGCAGCTGCACTCATGGTGACTGGCACCACCAGCACCAATGGTCCCCAGCTTCTGCATTGCTCATATCCCACCAGAGCAGTGCTGGGACCAAGCAGCCTTCCTCCTCCTCTCACTGGAGCCAGCTCTGCCACTGGTGAGATGAGCTGCAGCACAGCTGTCCCCAGCCACAACCCTGTGTGCCTTTCTAAAGGTGACATGAGCAGCTGCACCATTGGCTCCTTTCAGACACAAACGAGTTGGGTGACTTTTCATGCCAGAGACACAATGATTGCTCGGCCAGGCCTTCAGAGCTGCAGGTTTCAGCTACCTAATGCTGAGGAAGTAATTGCCAATTCACCTGGGAAAAGGAGCAGCTGCTTCCATGTATGGCATCTGCACAGCAAGTGCCAGCTCAGCCAGTGGCACACACACACCAGCCTCACCCCGTTGGCAAACAGGGATCGGCAAACAGCACTGGGACCCACACGGCTCTGGCAGTCCCTGACGCCCAGAACTCGGCAGCAGCGCCTGAGCTCCCGCCTGGCTGCAGATCCAACATGGGAAGCCCGAGGACACCTGTAGGACCTGCTCCCCCTGCAGCCCCCTCACTGCTCCGGGAGGCTGAGCTGGCAAAACCCGGCCTGAGGGGACAGGCCAACAGCCCACGCCCAGCCAGTGCCCACATGTGAGCACGTGCCCATCTGTGGAGCAGAATCCGATAGTACCAGACCAGCTATGGCACGGTGGGCTCAGGAGGTTCCTTCACCTGCAACCGCACACTCAGCAGCCCCAGCAAGAGCCAGGTGGGCTGGAGCACATACCAGTTCGCTCTCAAGGCACCTCACACCAACCTTTCTGTCTCCAGCCCACTTCTTTTATTTGTCTTTCTTCTTGCTTAATTTTCAGGTGGGGTCAGTGCAAGTTTTGCAGCTCTGGTGTTGCCCAGAAGATGTGGCAGGGCAGGTAGGGAAGGGGACTGCTCCCTACGGCCACTGCTCCAGCCCCTGAGACCACACTGGGCTCGCTGAGGGCTTGGACAAGCCAGGCCAGCAGACCTGGGGCTCTTGCGGTGTGGCCACCTGCCCTGGGGACATCGAGGCTGCCGAACCCTCCCGGGCCATCAGTGCTGTCAGGGCTCTGTGCTTCCTCCCCCGATGCGCTGTGTTTCTTCCCTCTCTTACACAAAATGAAAAGGCCTGGCTGCCCAGCACACTCCCCAGGCACACTGTGGGCAGAACTGGGACCTTCGCTCTGCTCCCACCCCCGGCGGCCCCTCTGACCGTCCCTAGCCCCAGCCCAGCAGTGTGCCCGTCATTCCCATGGGCCGTTCCCAGGACTGTGCTTTCCCAGGCTCCCACCACGGCCCCCCGAGCCAGCAGCGATGCTGCAGGGCTGGAGCTCAGCCGGGGGCTCGGGGCTCGCTGTGCCCCGGACACGGAGAAACACGGCGCTGCCTCCCGTGGCGGAGCTCTGCCGCTGTCACCGCAGCCACCGTGGCACGGTGCCCTCTCCACGTGAACTGCCACAGCTGCAGGACCTGCATCCGGCTCGGGAGCAGCGCCCGGCCCGAGCAGGCAGGAGGCGGCGGTCCCGGCCCTGCCCGGCCGAGGGCGACGGGGAACCGCCGGGGCTGCATCGCACAGCGGCGATGGCCACAGGCCCGGCCCAGGGACCCGCACCCAGCACCGCGGCCCCTACGGACCCTGCGCACCCCCCGCTGCCGGTGCCAACCGAGCGCTGTCACAGCGCGGGACACGGACCCGCGTGTGCCGGGGCCTCTCGCAGGGCACGGGGGGCACAGCGGGCACAGGCACCCGAGCAGGAACCACGCGGACACAGCACTGTGCCCCCTGAGCCTCCCTCCGCACTGTCCCTCCCCGCATTGTCCCCCCGCACTGTCCCTCCCCGCACTGTCCCTCCCTGCACTATCCCCGCTGCTGCGGAGCGGCCGTACCTGTGCGGGGGGCGGCAGCAGCAGCAGCAGGAGCAGGAGAAGCCCCCGGAGCCCCCGCGGAGGCCGCGCGGAGGAGCCGCCCATGTCGCGGCCAGGCCGGGCCGGGCCGGGCCGTGCGGTCGCCGGTGAGTCAGCGGGGCTGGGGCGGGCCCGGAGGCGGCTCCCGCCCGGCGCCAGCCCCGCACACGGGCACGGACACCCAGACACACCCAGACACACGGGCACGGGCACCCTTCCCGCACACACACACAGACACACACACAGACAGAGACACACACACACGGGCACGGGCACCCTCCACACACTCACACAGACACACACAGGCACACACACACATAGACACACAGAGACACACACACACAGACACACACACGGGCACCCTCCACACACACGCACACGCACACGCATACGCACACACAGGCACACCCTGGGCCCTCTCCCGCTCCCCCCGTGCTTTAATTCAAGGAAACTGAAGTGCTGCTTGGGGCAGGGAGATGCAGGGCCCGCTCTGTAACTCCCAGCCCGTGTGTGTGAGCTGGCACAGGGCACCAACAGCCATACTTAAATCCCCACTTTGACCCTCCGATGTCACAGCAGGCGTTGGATCCCCTGAATTTCTGCCTGTGTTCATCTTCCTGCAAAGAAACTCCCCACAAACCCTTTGCTCACAGCTGTTCATGGAGGAGAAGCAGCTCAGTAGTATGGAACACTGAAACACTCAAACACAGTAAATACTTAATTATCAAACTTTAATTCATAAGACTAATCTTACAGAATAAAACACCAGGATAACCAGTCAAGGTTACACTTAAAAAATCCATCAGTGCAAATCTAAGACTAAATATGTCATCTCCCCCCTCCCCCTGAAATAGGCAATAGATTATTTAAAAATACCATAATACATGGTACTCACATATTCCATTTAAAAGAAATCTGCAGTGGACACAAATATCTAAGATTTCTTTTTTAATATAAAACCAAACAATGAATTGCTTTGAGTATTAATAAGACAGAGTGAACTTCCATGACCCACAAAGGTGAATCCTTGGCTAGAAGGTAAAATGGCCATATTTCATACAAGACTTGCTACAGCTCTCCTGGTCCCCTCCTCCCCCACCTGTGACAAGGACATTAATTAACAAAACAAGATGCCAACAGCCTCATCCTAACAGGAAGGGAGAGGCTGGAGTACAGAACTGAGGGTGAAAACAGCCTCATTGGAAAAACCAAGTTACAGAGAAAGAGAAGTAAACAAAGGAAGGCAAGTTTGGCAACAAGCCCTGTGCTGTGGGCACAGTGTGGGCACAGCCAGGACGGGCACAGTGGGTGCTGTGCCTGTGCCAGCAGCACTAGTGGGGTCAGGGACCGTGGCCGTGGAGCAGGGGGTGTGGAGCAGATCCCAACAGGGCACCTGGGGAGTGGCACGGCAGGGAATTGTTTGTCTTTGGCCCTTCAGAGTATGGGGGAGCAGAGCAGGGGCTGGCAGGAACAGGATGGCAGGGGTGTGTGTCTCACTGGCACAGCACCACGGTGGTGGCAGTTTCTTGTCTCATTTGAATCCAGATCACTCTCTCCTATCACCAGAACGTCCTGACTGTAGTTACATGTTCCTTGACACACTTCTGCATTCCCAACACAATATTCATCCCAAGACTGCATACACTTGGGATGCACAAACAGAGAAGGAAGGAACACTGAACCTGGGACAAAGAGAGGAGGAGAAGCCCAAAGCATTGGGCACAGAGACGGGAGAGGGATGGCACACAGGTGAGCTGAGTGCTCAGTGTCACACAACAGGGCAGGAATCTTGGGGACTGACATGGGACAGACCCCCACAAGACGGCAAGAGGAGGGGACACTGCCCAGGCACTGGGAGCCACCATCCACCACCAGCTGTGTCCTGTGGAAACCCACATCTGCCCCTTGGACCCTTTAATCTGCAATCAGCAAACCCAGAAAGCACTTAGTGTAACCTCATATGGAGTTGCAGCTCAGGATGCTCCCCGAGAATCACTCCTACACACAGCAGGAACCAGCTGCTATTGAAAGCACCTTGTCAAATTGTGATTTAATCAAAACACACTTTTGTGCAGCTGTTAGCATTAACATCCTACAGAAGCTCACATGGCAGATCTCAGAACCATCTTTACCACCAACTCCAAATACTGAGTGTACTCACACTACTTGCAAGCTGTGTCACTGAGGACCAACCACCAAACTCCTCGCCAGGACCATTGTCTACACTGAGTCACAGTGACCAGAGAGTAAAATCCAAAGCCAAGAGAAGCTGACAACAGCTGTGAGGCAACTGTGGCACTATCCCACTAAAGAGAGGGTGTAACTGCCTTGGAAAAACTGGCATAAGCCAGAACATACAAAGGTCCACATCACTGCCAAAGAGAAAGGATCTTAAAAGCAGTGCTGCTCAGTTCAGCTGGAATATTCATTTCAAGGAGCTCACAAGAAGCCTGGGATATTGAGCCAACAAACACCAACTAAAGCATTTTATATAATTCACTTTCCTGTCTTTTAATTCAAATTTTGCACACAGAATGAAAAAGTGAAACAATTTCATTTTTCCAGTCAAGTCCAACTTGAAGGGAAGCACCTAAACAGGATCACATTTTCTCAGGTTGAAGTATTTCCCAGGCTGTCTGTGCCCTGGGAGCCTCAGCAGCAGGGCCAGCACCTGCCCCCTGGCACCGCCCCAGAGTTACTCACCCGGTCGCTGCGTCCTGCACAGGAGCTGGGGAGGAGCTGGAACTCGGCCATGTGCCCTCGCCAGGAGCACCGGGATGAAGGGACAGGAAAGGAAACGGAACATGAACAGAAGACAGAGAGGTCCAAACAAGTCAAGGAGCAAGTGGGAGCTGATCATCACTGAACCAGCAAGGTGGTAAGTGCCAAGGTGACCCCTGGTGACAGAAAGGGGCAGTGTTGCCCCTTTTTTTTTATCCTGGAGCACACACTCTTTCCACTGGGTAACAAACTATAAATTTAAGCCTTAACACCAGGACTGGCAACTAGAAAATCACAAGTGTGATGGCTGCATTTCTTCTGTAATGCTGTACCAGTTAACTCAGGACAGCTCCCCTCTGCCCTCGCCGCTCCAAGGGACAGCCGAGGGAGCTGACACGGCTCTTCTGGCCTGAGCCACTCGTGTCAGGACACACTGCTGCTGGCTTGTGCACAGAAAGGAAAGGCCTCAAGCTACAAGAGGAACAAGCACATCAATAATTTCTATGCAGGATATGAAACACCTTTAAAATTCATGTTGCATGGCTGTTCTAACAGAAAATACAAACCAAAAGCTATCAAGAGGCTACAGGGAAATATGTGACCTTAATACCTACCAGAAAGCCCATGCTTTTTGCAGTCTCCCAAGTAAAAGAAAAATAAAATAAATATTCATTTGAGACTTTGCACCTGCTGAGTTTCAACTGAGCTGTTTCAAGGAGAGGGAAGAGTGGACATGGGGTATATTAAAATCAGCTTTTCCTAAAAGGCTGTTTCTCCATGAGTTGGAGCTACTGGTATGGAGCAGCTGTGTGCCATGTTAGTGCCCCAGCACTAACACACAGTAGGGTTGTTTGAGCTGCTCCAGTCTGGCTGCACAATGGCATCTGCTATGGGCATGCACCTGTCCAGGGCTGAGAGCTCTGTTCAGAACACCTGAGAGAAATGGCACATGGATGGCTGGGATGACACTGGAGTGTCACAGCCCAAGGCCCAGCACGTGAGTTCAGACAGGACAAGGTGTGAGAGCCTCCTGTGAAAGGGAGCAGGAAAAAGCTGGAAGGTGATTCACATTTCAAAATATCAGTTGCTGGATAGAAAATCTAAATTGGGTACAATTCACTGAAGTCAAAATCAACATAAATTTTCAAATCCAGGACACAAAAGACTGCTGCAGTTATTAAGGATTCAAAACAGCATCTGAGCTTCTCTCTTCCCTGCTCCTCCCACTCCTCCCAGGGCAGGAAGGGCCCTGGGGTTCCCTCCCTTTGGGAGATGGTGTCACTGTGTAAGCCCACTCACGCCAGACAGCGTCACGGTGTGCCATCCACGTCACTGTGTCACCTGCTCACACCAGGCAGCACCATGGTGTTTCCAATCCAACGGGTCACTGTCAACACAGCAGCTGCAAAGGGATTCTGGACCATTCATGACCAAGACAATGGTCCTAAAGTGTAGCAGTCCAGGGCAGGAGGTGAGCCACTGACCGGGCACCAGAGGTGACAGCAAGCAGCACTGGGACACCTGCCACTGCAAAACATCCCCAGGGAATTCATCTGCTCCAAACAGGCTACAGAGACCAACCCAGAGATGCCAGTGTCAGGAAAAGGTAAGTAAAAATCCTAAACAAGCATCTTTGGGTTAAAATAAAGAATTAGTTCTGCTACCATAGTGTGGAAGCTGCCCTGAAGGGCTGGTGGGATATGGCTTCACCCAACAGCAATGCTGCACACAGCTACAGTTTGTTCTTAAAAAGCTGCTCCTGAAATTCTCAGTCACAGCCAAATAACTAAATTAAGTTTAATGCTGATAACTGAAAGTTTATGAAAATATTTGTTTTTGTTCAGACCATGTAAAAAATCTTCAATAATACATTGTAATATTTTCTTTTTAAAACTAAACTGGAAGATCAACTCTCAGCAGATTTAAGTGTATTACACACAATATTTTGTGAATTAAGATTTATTGATTCCATTGTATTTGCTTTAAATATGGTTGAAGCTGACTGCAGAAAAGGGATGGTGAAATCTTTAAGTTAAAAGTAAACTAATGGTGAAAGAACATCACCTCTGGCTTCCATCCATGCCTTGCTTAGCATGTTTTATCAATAAGTTCCAGGACTGTCACATCCAGGGATGTTGGAGGCCTCTCCCAGCAGTGTCCTTAGCTTTGTTCATTTTCCTGTGCCAGAGGTGAGCGTGCTTTCAAAAATACTGCCACTTCCCCAGCACCGTGTCTTTGATTGCATCCACATACTGAGTAGGGACCCAATAGACCCAGTAGTAAGATGCTTCTGTTGGGCCCAGCTGAAATGCCTGCAATTAAAAATTACAACATTTACACGTAGGAACAAGCTGCTGGTCACAGTGGACAGGCACAGCTCACCCACTGCCAAACCAGCCCAGCCTGTCCCACCTGCTGCTCCTATAGCACTCAGGGCACAATACAGCTCTTTGGTGGGCAATTGAAGGAGCATTCCAGAAAAACAAGAGCTGCACAGCACCAATAAAACAATCAGCTCTTGCGTTTACAACATCACAGCAGCAACCAAAACTCATGGCCAGTTTCAAGAACATGAGGAAATTATTCTGGAACACAATGTGAAGCTTAACTCAAGAGTCTCTACAGAAACGACAGAGCTGAGAAGCCAAAACAGGAACTAAACAAGACAATGTCCATGTTTTTATAGTCATAAGATTTGACAGGATTTTATATTTAGACATAATGTCCTATTCTCAACTTCTCTTCTTGCCAGGAGAGAGGCACCATGGCGTGCCAGAACCTCTGTCCTTGCTGTGGCATAAGTTTGTTGCAACATGTGCTAAAGAGGACATTTTCTCCCATGGGTGAACAAAAATCAAGTGTTTAGTCAGAAACTAGAGCAGCACCCTCCTGCAGACAACGATTTTAAGATCAAACATTTTCCTTTTCTCCCCCTAAAGGAAAGAAACAGACTTCTTAAAGAAACTTGTTATTCAAAGTACAGTAACTAACTTAATGGTCAAGTAGGATCCCAAAAAAACCCCATAAATTGAAAGAAACAGACAAAAATTCAGCACATTAGCACAGCTCTCTTCTGAAATGTTACTTTGCTAGATCCAGTGCCAGTTGTTCAGAAAATTACAGATGTGAAAAAATATTACAGGATTAAGTCCCTTTTTTTAAAGTCTGCATCAAGGCCTGTAGTTTATATAAATACCACAGACATTAGAAACTACATCAGGTATCGAAAAATATCACCAACATTAAGAAATCAGGAGCCACATTGTGAGTATTTTTACTGGTTTAGCACTGTCACAGATAATGCTTAAATAATAATGCTTAAACAGTTCATGTTTGTGTGGAACCAGCCCAGATTTCCACAAAGCAGAGATATCCAATATGGACCCAAAATACTGACACTGTGACAGCAGCCCATGGCCCCATCCTCATGAGGCTGGAACCACCATCCACCTCCAACCTGCCCTGATCTACAGCCTGGTGTGTTCTGCATGAAGGAATTACATGGATATGATTAAAGTAGAGCCGTTACTCACCATCATGTGATAATCCTCATGGCCTTCAATAGGTTCACTCACCACATTTTTAATGGACCCCATGGGTAATTTTTCTGTTCTCTCTACATTAAAATTGATCAGAGTATTATTTCTGACATGTGGGGAAGCAATACTTCATATTAATTCAATACATCACCTCCACTAGTGCCTGAAGCCCCTCAGGTCAGCACCTCCCCTCAGGTGAGTTTGGTACCTGCTGCCCAGGACCCCACGGCTGCAGCACCACATCCCCAGCTGGCACCCACCAGTGTGACAGGGTCCACAACACCGCTCTCTGCACCACATGAAGCACCTCAGTGTTCCTGATTTGGGCCTAGACTGAGTGATGGGAAAACCCCAGCTTTATTTAATGTTTTCTCATAAGGAACTCCCCTTGGAGCAGTCAGATTGTTCATCTCAGTGCAATCTAGTCCAGGTGTGCCAGCATTCAGAACAGACTCCCAAGGATTATACTGAACTCTACTGAAAAACAGCAGGGCTGAAAGCTGGTGAGGAAAGGCTGACCTAACTCTGAAAGCCTAGGCCTGGCTTGCCCTGAGGCAGCATTCAGAGAAGCATAGGCAAGAGAATATGAAAGAGCAAACAGGGAAAGAAACAAATAGAAAAAAAACCCAAAAGGCTACACAGCAGAGGACAATCAGCTGGCCAGAGGCACCACCAACAGCGACAAAGTACATGGTCCAGGGCAGAGCTTTCCTGCCAGCTCCATCCTCACTTCTCTCCAAACTTTTAATTCCAAGATCCTGCCTTTCAGTTCCAGTGTTCAGCATCAGGCTAAAATTATCTACTTAGATACAAGACAGAGAACACCCAGAACACTCTACAAAGGAGAGACCAAACTCTGAGCTCCTGAGATATATCTAATTGATTTATGTAATCCAAAAAAAAAATGCACCTACCCAAAAAAGGCACTCAGTGATATAAGGACAAATACTCTCCCTCAGTGCTGTGACTGAGCCTGCTCAGACTTGTGACATCATTCACAGAGTAAAAACTCACTTTGCCCTTGTTTAGTGTCCCCCAAATCAATTACTGCTCAGAGTATCCCAGCAATAGACAAAATGACATCAATGCCTCTGCAGAACTGACACAGAGCAACAGGGGAACATCTGCCTGTACCAACCTGTACAAACACCCTGCGAGGCCCAGGGAGGCTGCAGGGGAAGAACCAGCTCCAACTTTCCAGGACCAGCAAGTGAGAAGCTGAGTGAACACCCAGGTGGGTTTCCTCCAGCCCATCCATGCTGGCCTCTGCCATGGATTTCTCAGAGCAGGAAGGAGGTGTTCCCAACAACAGCCAGCCATTACAAGTGTTCCCTAGAGGGGACAAGCTGCTGCTCCTTTGGGGAAGTAGGGAAATAGGTTACAGGAAAGACAGATGACTACAAGAAGAATCAAATCTCACAGCTTAAGGAACACTAATCCAGAACACCTCAGGAACACTATACTTGAAACTCATCTGGAAGGTGAAGGAAGAGATTAATCACCTAAACACTACCCATGGATTCAGAATGCAGAGTCAGTAACAGCAAGATCTGCCTGCCCAACCTATAGAGGGAAAAACAGCCCCCAGTATCTCTCTCTGTCACTTCGTCCAGGAGAGAAATGACTGCAACTGAAACCAAGAGAGGTTTTAAAACCAGAAAGACTTCACAGTCATCTGTCCTACAAAGGAAAGGTCAAAAGCTTCTGAGATTTCTGCTTACTTTGGAAATACTGTAGTGTCTGGAGGTAGTATTACCACCCAATTAGGCTACTTTACTGGGACGGTGAGCAAGCACTTTTATTCCTCTTGCTCATTACTATATATTGCCCATCCTGGTCAAACTGTAGGAGCACAGCTTCCTTGGGAGGCAGGGGATATCCCAGTGGCCCATTTAGCCCCAGCTGGCAACTAAGGAGCATGCAGCCACTCACTCCCCCTGCCCTGCTGGGATGGGGAAGCAAATTGGGAAAAAAAGGAAAAAACTCACATGTTCAGGTAAGAGCAGTTTAATAATTGCAAAAAAGTAAAATATACTACCACTACTGATAATAACAGTAAAATGAAAAAGGAAACCCAAGAGAAACCAGTGATGTAGAGCATAGCTGCTCCCTTATTGACTGATGCCCAACCTGTCACACAGCAGTGACCACCAGCCTCTCCCAGCCAACTGCCCCCAGTTTAAACTGGACATGATGCTTTGTGGTGTGGGATATTCCTTTTGCCAGCTCTGGTAGCTGTCCTGGCCCTGCTCCCTCCCAGTTCCTTGGGCACAGCCCAAGGCACCAAACAGTCCTTGACGGAGGGTAAGCACTGTGCAGCAACAACCAAAACATCAGCTCTTATCAGCATTATTCCCACCCTGAATCCAAAATAGCTACTGGGAAGAAAACTAACTCTATCCCAGCCCAAACCAGGACACAGACATCTTCAGCAATGCCCATTATCCCCACGTCAATCCCAGCTCCTTCTGGCACCATTCATAACCACAAACTGACCCCTCTACACAGCACCACAGTTGGGCATCACCAGGACAAGACATCCGAGTAGCCCTGGTTGGAAGGAAAGAGTGCCAGATGTCTGCACTCATGGTTTTGATCCCAGTTCTGAGATTCCCTTCCAAGCCCTGGCCAAGCCCTTGAGCCTCTGTGTGCTCCTGGCATCCAATCCGTGTTTATGGAGTGCTTTTGAGATACGCCAGAAATGCCAAGTATCATCATTTACATTTGGAGCCAGGAATAGTACACTGGACACTTAGTCTGCTGGCACCACTGAACTCCAGTTTTTCAGGAACAGAAATGAATACCAAGTACTGTTTGATGACCTGGTAGAATGGCATGTCAAAAGGGGAACTAGAGTTTTGTTCTGAAGCACTGCAATGCCACCAACATTCCCTAAACAAGATTTAGTCACAGGAGAGGCTTTTTTAGGTCACACAATTCAGTTACAGCCCAATTACCAATGGTTCATCCCCGAGGCTGAGAGGTGCTCACCTTTTGTACCAATCCACAGCTGATCTTGCTCGAGTTTAAAAGTCAATCTGACTTTGCCCCCTGACTTGTTGTACATGCCGGACAGCGGCACCGTCGGCAGGCGCTCCTGCAAAGGGACACAGGCAGTCACGGCCAGGGGCTGCGACACAAAAGCTACATTCTCTCAACTTTTTAAGCATAAGGACCATCCATCTTTCCAGCTTTCTGCTAAGACAGGAAAGAACAATTCAACCAGGAGAGAAAGGCCTCAAACCACAAAAAAGTCCCTTCTCTGAGTGTCTCAAGCCCTTATTCACGCACCTGCACGCCTTTGACAGAAGGCATCACATCATCAGGTTTTCCTTTATCCAATACTTTTCTGTGTTGCTACAATATAAAAACAGAAATTAAATTAACAGAAACACAACAGAGCTTTGCAATGTACTTCCAGCTGTTCCCCTGACCACATCCTGATGGCATCAAGAGACAGTTGAGAGCTGTCCACGGGTATTTATCACGTGGAAACCAGTTCTTTTCAAACCTAACTGAGCACTTTCTAAGATACTCTGAAGAAATGATAAAGATGAGAAGAGCTCCAACATAATACCAAGGATAACAGCCATTCTAGAATATACAGACATATGTCTATAAAAACTGCAGGAATCCCAAGTCCCACTCTCACCTCATACATGTAGAACCACAGAGTTGGCATTTGGCCTTTTGATAGTTTTAACAGTCAAGTGTTACATCCAGTGAACGGCAGAAACCCTCCAGGTCTGCCAGTGTGACCCAGCACCAAACCAAAAGGGATTACAGCAACAGTAACTAATAAATCCACACCCACAGCCTTTAGGCTGTGTCCCTTTAAGCAGTGATGGCACTCACAGGGAGCATGGGCTATGATAAACCAGAGAACACAACAGCGCGTTTCACAGAGGCTGCAGTTCTAGGGTGCACTACTGAGTTTTAACCAAATTTGTTTTGAGAAAGGTACAGGGCTGGTAATGCCTTTTGCTGGAAATCCTTTCCCAGCCCCACCACCAAACCAGCTTCACTGTGCTGTGCTCCAAGATGTGAAAGGAGAATTCAAAGCTCATGTCCCCTTCAGTGCTGGGACAGCTGAAGGAGCTGCACTCTTCGTTTCCATTTTAAGCAGTTTTTGGAGATCAAATTCTTTTATGCCAATAAAAATTAGTTAAATTTTAGACAGAATCAAGCTGGACTGTGTTTGCACTAACAACCATCAAATGTTTCTATTATTTGCCATGTTTTGTGTGAAATGTTGAGCTGTGCCTGGCACCATGAGCAGTGTCTTGCAAAGCTTCAGTCCCAGCTTCTCTGCTGAACTCCCTGCCCGGAGCCCTCCCAGCACCAAACCCCCAGCCTGCTCTGAGGAGGAACAGGACCCAGAGGTGCCTGCAGGAGGACCAAGTAAATCCTGCAGCTCTCCCACACTAGCAATTATTGAGACATTAATAACCTTTTGTCTGCAAAGTGGCTCCTTTTTGTTTTCCTCAGCTTTGACCTCCTGTTGAGCAGCTTCTTTGGGTGTATTTACTGCTAACACATCGTTGATGGTAGAGCCCACAACCATTATTTTTGCTCCATTTGTTACTTTGATTTCCCGCAACGTTTTCTCCTCTGGCAGAAGTCCCTTGAACATAACTTTCTGCATGGCTGGTGGGAGGCCTGGGGACAAGCACAGCGATCAGTTCTAGGGACAAGCACAGTGATCAGTTCTAGGGACAAGCACAGAGATCAGTTCTAAGGACAAGCACAGCGATCAGGAGGAACTCGCAGCAGCAGCAGCTGCGGTCCCGACTGACCTGTGAGCGAGTGGATCTTCTGCTTCAGCTCGGCTCCCGTGCTGTCCAGGCAGAACTTCACGTCGTACTTGTTCTTGTTCCAGATCACCTTCAGCTCCACCAGCTCCCCGCCGCTGTCCGCCTCGCCGCCGTTGCTGACCGGCTCCTGCAGCGGCTCCCGGCGCTCCTCGGCCCCCGCTGCCCGCCCCGCGGCCGGCGAGCCCCCCCCGCCGCAGCCGAGCGGCAGCTGCTGCGCCTCGGCCTCCATGCCCGGCTCCTCGGCACCTGCGGGGAGCGCTCGGGAGGAGCCCGGCCCGAGGGACGCCGGCCCGGCCCGGCCGCGCTGCAGCCCCGGA
>VWZD01007560.1:1033902-1134350 GCA_013396695.1 Sakesphorus luctuosus | reverse complement strand
CCGGCCGCGGCGCGCGCGCTGATTGGCTGGCGCGGCCGGGCGGAAGCGGCGCTGCGGCCACGTGCGCTCGCGCGGGGATGGCGCGGGCTCTGCGCGCGCTGCGCGGGGCGGTGGGAGCGGCCCCAGGAGCGGGGTCTGACCCCGGCCCCGTCCCCGAGCCCGGCCCGCGAGTGCGGTTCGGGCCCAGCCCCACAGGTAGCCCATCCCTCGCCAGCCCCGCTTCTGCCAGCCCTCCCTCTGAGGTTCTGCTGCGGTGGGGTCGGCGCTTTGGGTTGGAAAACGTGAATTCGGACACTGGTGGGGCGTGTGCGGGGGCAGGCACCTGCTGGCTCCGGGAACAGCCCCCGAACCTGCCCTGTCAGCACGTCCCCGTGCCCTCCCGACCGTGCCGGGTCACCGCTGGCACACCGCGGTACTTGTGTCCCTGGGACGCGCCGGCCTGCGGGGGCTCTCCAGGGAATCCGCTCCTGGGAGGTGTTACCCAGAGCTCCTTTCCATAGCCGGGGCGCCCGGAGCTGTGTCTGTGCGGTGCAGCTCCGCCCCGGTAACCCCCGGGATCCGCTGCCGTCGCAGGCAGCATCCGTCGCCATTCGAGCTCCTATCTAGGACTTTCCCCTGCGCCTTCTTTGTGACCATCTCCTCTGATTTCCCCACGACTACAGGGTTTCTGCATTTGGGTGGCCTTCGGACTGCTTTGTACAATTATATCTTCGCCAAAAAACACGGGGGGACCTTTATTTTGAGAGTGGAGGATACAGATCAGAATCGGTTGGTGTCCGGAGCTGCAGAAGCAATAGAAGAGATGTTGGACTGGGCAGGTATTTAGAAGCACCCTTTATCTTTCACTTACTGGACGCTTCTCTTTTAGAGACTAATAGCGCTCGGATTGAGAGGGGGTTTGGCTGCGTTTGTGTGGGGTGGTGATGACCCAGCTGTTGATGTCCTGCTGTGCTGATGTTGCAGGTGTCCCCCCCGACGAGAGCCCGGGCCGGGGCGGCCCCCGCGGGCCGTACGTGCAGTCGCAGCGGCTGGAGCTGTACCGGGGAGCCAGCGCGGCGCTGCTGGCCAGCGGGGCCGCCTATCGCTGCTTCTGCACCGCCCAGCGCCTGGAGCTGCTCCGCAGGGACGCGCTGCGCTGCCGGCACACCCCGCGGTACGAGCCCTGCCCTCCGGGGCGCCTTGGGCGCTGCACTCGCAGAAAACATGGAAACCCTGCAGCGGGAGGGCTGAGTGTCACTGCCCAGAGAGAGAAACCACGTGTCACCTTAGAGGCTTTGGGGAGCACCCTCCAGAGATGAGGGGTTTGACCAGACACGTAGTGGGCAGGCTAAAGCTAAACTAAAATTCAGGGATTAGTGAATAGTTTTGGGAATGTAAAAATGGCTGGTGGGGTTGGCCTGTATCGAACTGAGACCTTTGTTCTCATCTCCCAAAGATACGACAACCGGTGTCGGCACCTGACGCCCGCAGAGGTGGCCCAGAAACTGTCCCAGGGCCTCGACTGCGTTGTCCGCTTCCGTCTGGAGAAGGGGGTGGAGCCCTTCCAGGACTTGGTCTATGGCTGGAACAAGCACGAGGTGGCTGAGGTGGAAGGCGACCCTGTGATTCTCAAGGGGGACGGGTTCCCCACGTACCACCTGGCAAACGTGGTGGACGACCACTACATGGGCATCACCCACGTGCTGCGTGGCACCGAGTGGCTGACCTCAACCTCCAAGCACCTGCTTCTCTACAAAGCCTTTGGCTGGGAGCCCCCTCAGTTTGGGCATCTCCCGCTGCTGCTGAACAAGGACGGTGGGAAATTGTCCAAGAGGCAGGGGGACATCTTCCTGGAGCGCTTTGCTCGGGATGGCTTCCTGCCAGAGGCACTACTGGACATCATCACCAACTGTGGCTCGGGATTTGCAGGTAACACTACAGGCTCCTGCCTGCCTGGTCACTTGGTGCTGACTTTGGGCAATGGGTTTGGTTTGTTTTAATAGCTGAGAACTTTATCAGTCTTTGAAGGGGTCAGGAAATGGGTGTCAGGTGACCAGTTGGCCACTGAAATGCCACCAGGGCTTCTGTGGAGCTCCTGTGAAAGGGACTGGAATGGTGGAAACCTGTCTGCCTCTGTGCAGCCATTTAAATTGAGTCTGGTGCTTAATGGGTTCCCACCTGGGACAACTCCCACCTTGAGGTGGAGGAACTGTCTGTGAACTCTTGGGAAAACTTGTGCACTGTGGTTAATAATTGCAGTGTTGTCTGACTGTCGCACTTGTTTAACTTGACAGACCATGAGGAGTTTAGTCCATCTCATTTTGTGGCTCTTGCTGTCTGTGTGGGAATTACAAATTAACTTGTTTTGGGAGCTCTGCTTGAGAGTGAAATCCTCCTTGAGCAGTGAAGTCTCCTGGCTGAGTGTTACTTCTCTTTGGCTGACTGAGGTGGGGGGTGTTCTGCCAAGGAAGGTGATGGAGCCAGGCAGAATGTCCCATTTCCCAGTGTCTCCCCAGCAGCTGGCAGAGCTGCATCCCATGTGTGCCTGCTGCCAGCTCCCTCCTGTCTGCCAGGGGATGTCCCTGGCACTGCTGGCACTGCACAAGGGGCTGTCCTGTGCCCTGGTTCCTTAGCATGCAGCTGCCCCTGAGGCCTGCAGGGAGAGGCAGCGGGAGAGTGGATGTGTGTGATTCCTTTTGGGTTGTGTTGCAGAGAAGCAGATGGGGAGGACTTTGGAGGAGCTGATCTCACAGTTTGAAATAGGCAGAATTACCACCCATTCTGCCCTCCTGGATCTTGAAATGCTCCCAGAATTCAACAGGTAAAAAACCAGTGGTAGCTTTAAAATGTAATAAACAGCACATCACTGAGAACTTAATCCTCTCGCTTTGCTGTGGCTGGAGGTTTTGTTTGTTGGTTCAAGCATGGTCCTGCTCACACCATTGCTGCCTCTTGTGTCCTGTGCCTGGACACTGGTGTTGGGAACACTGTGAAACCCTAGGGAGAGGGTGGGTGTAGCTGGGAGGATGCAAAGCATTTAGTTTCAAAATAACATCTAAAAAGAGGTAACACTTCCAGAAGGATCTCCTGCAACTACACTGGAGCTGCTGCTGGGATGTTGTGCTGCTAAGAGTGGCCCCATCTTCAGTTCACTGTGGGGCACCAGAGCTAAATGCTTCATTGTAGAAAGTCTGTTTGTGGTTTAATGATGTTTTTCTAACAGTTCCACAGTTTTTACTGGTAAATGTAGTTGGGGTGACTAGATCCAATCCAGTCCAAAAGCAGGTTTTTACTCTGTCGCAGGATTCACCTCAGCCGTCACATCGAGAACGAAGGGCTGCGCCAGAGGCTAATTAGGGAGCTGCAGGGGCTGGTGGAACACGTCTATGGGGATCAGCAAGTGGATCCAGAGGTTCTGGAAAAGGAATACGTGGAGCGAGTCCTCCTGCTGCGAAAAGTACGAGTGCTGTGTCACCATTCTGGAGCTGAGGTGTTGGGGGATTCCTCCATGAAGCTCTGCTGTGGCACAGCCTGCAGATAGAAGTGGCCTGCTCCAATGCTTGAGTGCCAGCTGGCTGCCAAAATCCCCTGATATAGGCAGCTGGCCTGTGGGAATGGGCCTGGTGAATGTCCTGGTGGTCTTTGCAGAGTCATAAGCTCATCCATACTTGGTTGAGCCAGCGGAGAGCTCTCTCATCGAGGGATGACCTGTGCCTGCTGTGAATGTGCTTATGGAATTGTAGGATGCTTTTGGAAGACCTCTGCTTCCCACTCAGACCAGAACTGTAGGTAGTGCTGGATCAGGTCAGCTGTGGCTTTGTCTAGATGAGCTGACAACCTCCAAGCTGCCCTTCTGCTGTAGCCCAGGGAGTAGCTGGCTTGGGGCAGGAAGGTCTAGCTCCCAGATCCCTCATGCCAGTGCCCAGGTCTCTCATGCTGACACCCAAGTGCCTTGTGCCAGCTCACCTCTCCCCTTTACTGACTGGGCAGCATAAGGTGTTCTGCTTTGCTGCTGCCCCATGCCATGGAAGCAAAGTCCAAGCAGCCTCTGCTGAGGCAGATGAAGCTCCTGGTGAAACCAGTGTGGTTTGTGTGTTGGGAGCTCAGTGAAGGGGCCAAGTGCTGGCAGGAGGAGGGTGAGCCCAGCTGTTTACAGTGTGTCCCTAGGATGCTGCTGTAGTATCTGGGAGATTCCTTGTGAAGGATAAAGCCCTGACTGTCCCAGCACGACGGCTGCACAGTGGCAGTGGGACAGTGACTCATGTGGCTTCCCACTGCCTGGTGAAGGGGCAGCTGAACGTGGCCAGCCACCTCCCCAGCCAGCTCTGAGTCAGCCACACTTGGCTCAGTACCTCAGGGACAGCCACAGCTGGCTGAGCTGCCTCTGTGTCCCTGCTCACTCCGAGGGCCTCTGGGGCTGGAAAACCCAGCTGCTTCCATGTCAGCAATGACGTTTGCTCTGAGCAGTGTGAGGTACAGCAGTGTGGTGTGTGAGGGGTCTCCAGCTGGGTGTGAAGTCCAGGCTGGGTGGGTTTGCTTCCTCCACAGTGTAACCTTCTGCCTTGTCAGCTTTGCTTTCTTTCCTAGGGTCACATAAGCCTCCTGAAGAATCTGGTGTCAAGTGATTATTCTTACCTGTGGGTCAGGCCCTCGGTGTCCCGACAGCACCTACAAATGATTTCTGCAGAAGCAGATGAAATAGGAAAACTAGTTATAGGGTAAGTGTGCTGCTGCCTCAGCTGAGTGTCAGTGGTGGCTCCTCTTCTATGAAAATTGTATTATTGAAATGCAGTCAGAATTCTGCTTTTCCTGTGGTTTTCCAGGCGCTTGGCATAATTTAGTGATTTAAACTTACTCTTGAACGAGCTCTGCTTCTGGCAAGCAGAGAGCGCACCCTGGCACAGGGACGGGTTGAAGGGTAGAAATCCTGTGGTTTGCTTGTCCCCAGACTGTAAGAACACCTTCTTTCCTAAAGGCTCATGACAAGGCAGACAGCTGCCTTGACTGTGGAGGAATTGAACAAAGACCTGAGAAGCCTCCAGAAGCAAACCAGAGACACCAAGTACAGCAGCATGATGCAGCTCCTCCGCTTGGCACTCACCGGACAGCAGGTACAAACAACGTCCGAGAACGGGACCCTTTCCCCCAGTCCTTTTTCCCCCAGTCCTTTTTCCCCCAGTCCTTTTTCCCCCTTTTCCTCTTTCTTTTCCCCTGTTTTCTCTTCCATTTCCCTCTTCCATCCCCTTTCCTCTTTTCCCAACTGTCTTGTCCCTGGTACCAAGATACCAAGGGACATCTCACAGGGCCCAGCATTGGTTTCCATTTGGAGTACATGTGCCAATATCCAGCAACTCTGGCTGGAAGAGCCACTCTGCATGTTTGGAAGCAGCAGCAGTGTCAGAGTAAATATGCTGGTTAATCTGAAGTCAGAAAATCCACTGGAGCAGCCATAGGGAGCATTGGCAAGGTTGTAGGTTTGTGGCATAACTGGGATTTTATGTGCAATCTGCTTTCACGGAGCTCAAACCCAAGTTTTATGAAAGTTCTCCAAAGCCTAATCCTAGCTCAGCTCTGGCGTTAATCCTTCAGGTCCATCTGACAAGGGCTGGCATTTGCCTTCAGGCATTTGCTGCTGCTGAACCCCCCTCCATGCTCTGACAGCAGTCCCAGAGTGCATTGCTTGGTCAGTTCCATCACGATGACACACGAGCATGTGCTGGGAAGTGCCAGTTCTGTCTGCAGTGACTCCCTCTGTGTTTGCAGCACGGGCCGAGCGTTGCTGAGATGATGGTGACTTTGGGACCCAAGGAAGTGAGTGGCCGGATACACAGAGCACTGTGCAGCTGACATGGGACAGCGGTGATGCTGCCAGGCCACACGTGGGTGGCACAGGCAGCACGTGCCATTGTCCTCGACCTGTGGTATGGTTTGGATCTCAGCATGATTATCAGTGGTCAGATGAGCTGGGCTTTAGATCAGGCAGGTGTCCATGCTGTTTCCAGATCTGTATGTACTTGCACTAAGCACAAGCCACTTAGTCTGGAAGAGGAACCAAATCTAAATTCAACTCCATCCTGCTGTCACTCTGTGCAAGGAGCCTGGTTTGTACAAGGAGCCTGGTTTCCAGGGTGGGAGAAAGGCAGTTATCAGTGTTTAAATTCAGACCGTGTGGACAGGAAATATCTGCTAATAGCAGCAGATCAGTCTCCTTTTGAAGACAGCTTCACAATCAGGATACCTGCAGCCACAACAACCCAGGTCCCCAATAAATACTGTGTGGGGAGGGTATTTTTGTATATAGAAATATAATATATATATTTGAGATGCTGCCTTAGCTACCCTGATGTCCTGCCAGGCTGAGCTGCTTGGAGAGAACTCTCCTTCCTATGTCCTGGGTCATGCACGTGGTTCTGCCAAAAATATCTGTGATCAGAGATTGGAATGTCTTTCCCTCTTTTGTCTGATGCCCTTTTAATTGTTAAATAAATGTGGTGACTTTTGATTCTGTTCTCACCAATGCTCTGCACGCCAGCGAGGGGAGGAGCTGCCAAAGGGCTGTGGGGGGTGTTTCACTGAGCCCACGCCCACAGTGAACACTCCACGCCAGGAGGACTCACGTGGTGTTCCCACGGGGCGTGCAGGGAGCGAGGGCGGGTGGATGTGCTTCCTGCTGGGGCGGAGCGGAGCCCATGGCCAGCACTGGGGAGCTGGAGCGCTGGCTCAGTGAGTGGGGCTGGGGCTGGGGCTGGGGGTCACCTGGCTGCTGGCTCTGGGGCCACTTCCAAACTGGGTGGGCACTGGAGCAGCTTCAGCTCTGCGAGTCATGGCCTGTCGCCTTCATAGATCCCCTTTAGGGTGATGTTCATGGGTGCTGTCACTGTATCTCTCCTCCCCAACTTTCCTGCCCATTCTCAGCCACCAAAGCTGCTTGAGCAACAGGTTGGGCAGTGCATAAAGCCAAAAAAGACTTTTTTTCCTCAATTTACTGTGCAAAAGGGTAAGTGGTGCCTGTGTTCCAGCACAACATTTGCAGTGTGGTCCTGGGAGAGCTGCCTTTAAATGGTTTTTAAGTTTCTCATGCTAAAAGCAGTATCTGCTGTAGTCAGGATATGCCTGAGTTTGTGTGCGCTTGGGACTATTTTTAGGCAGATTTTAGTAACAGCTGTTTTGTGCTTGTCCCATTTCTGCTGCTAAAAGCACTGGGGGAGCCAGCAGCCCTGAGCCGCTGGCTCACACTGAGGCTGCCTCTGCTTCTTCTTTTCTTGTTTTGCTCTCTCTGGAAGACAAGGCCACTGACCCGAGTATCCCTGAGGAAAACTGGGAATGCATCCAGCAGTTCTGTGCCCAGGTGAACGCCAGCACTGAGGGGTAAGGCAGACACACAGCTCTTTGTGTTCGCTCGGGCTGTGTCTGGCTCTGAGCTTCCTTCACTCCTGGTGGGGGAAAGGGGCCTGAGGCCACAGGGTGGGGAGCTGGAGAGGGAGCTGGGAATGGGCTCAGTGGGCTCTGCTGCTCCCGGGAATGGCAGTGAGTTGCAAATAGGAGTATGCCAGTGTGGTGGAGGGTGATGTCTGGAAATGGGCTCAGACATCCATTGCTGGAACCCACCAGGCATCATGTCCTGCTGGCCGTGCCCTCAGCAGCCCCTCTGGAGTCTGGCCAAGGATTCCTGCCATGGGGTTCTGCAGGGAAGCCCTGAAGGAGCTCAGCCTTGGCTTTTCCTTCCTGAGACGTGGGGGATCTCTGCTGGAACTTCACCACCTTCCAGCTGACAGTCTGGGCTCTGTGGCAAGTAGCCAGTACTAATTAAGCAAATTACCTGTCAAAGGTTAGTGGTCATCTCTGTTTCAAGCAGATGTCTCAGAGCTCATAGTCTGGTCCCTGTGTCATGCCCAGGAACTGGCACAGGCTGTCTGGGCTGTCACCAAAGCTGCTGCCCAGGGCCAGCTCTCATGGTGCCTGCCCAAGGAGATCCCCCAGCCTGTCCCTGCTGCTCCCTCCCGAGGGACAGCCCCTGGGCACGGCTGGAGGGCAGTGCTGCCATCGCTGGGCTCCAGTTTGCCCCCTGTGTGTGTGTGTGCCCCCAGCCAACACCATGCCTGAGAAAGGGGGTCTGTGCTGTTGTGAATCCAGCAGCTGCTCCTCTGCAGAGCCCAGCAGTATTCGTTTTTCCTGTGAGCTTTGTGCTCTGACTTAATCCTGCTTCTCCCCAGCCCATCACTTGCACTGAGGCTGCTGGCACATAAAATCCAGTCCCCTCAGGAGAGGGAAGCTCTCCATGCCCTCACAGTAAGTACTTCCATCTACACTTGGGAACAGAGTTTGATGGGTAGAACAACACAGCAGACAGTGCCACTCTGTCCTCCTCTTCTCTTAGATGTCTTTCTGTTTTTCTTGAGTGTCTCTCCTTTTTAACTTTCCCTTGCACAAGGAATACAGAAACCAGGGCAGAGCAGAGGGAGTAGCTCCTGTTGTTCCTCCCCATGTTGCTCTGCTGAGGTGCTTCTGTGGTCTGCAGCTCTGGCTATGTGACCTGTGTTCCACCACAGGGTCAGTGGCCCAAGAGTTGGTAGTGCTGGGTAGAACAGAGCAGACAGTCTTAAACATGCTGTTCTAGAAAGCTGGTGAAGGAAAAATACATGTCCTTACTGCACAATTTTCTCAGTGTCTTGTATTTGTGAACACAGTCCTAAAAATAGTATTATAATGGCAAAGTTTTTGGAAGCTCCCCAAGCCTGGTTTCTTCAGTTCATGTTGGTAACATTTTGTTTTCTGCAGGTGCTGGAGACCTGTGTGAACAACTGTGGTGACAGATTTCACTGTGAAATAGCAAAATTCAGGTTTCTGAATGAGCTGATTAAAGTGCTTTCCCCAAAGGTAGGTGGTGGTGGTTAGAAGGCCTTTCAGGATGAGAAATGCAGCCCTGCTTTATCAGACACTGTGGGATCTTCTGGCCATGTTCCTCTCCATCAGAGCAGGCCTGGGACTGCCTGAAATACCCTCTCAGTGGTGCAGTCATCAATTCCCCTTTTTGGTGGGTCCTGCACACATTTACCGCTGGTACATGTTTCGTTTTCCATTGCATCAGCCTGAGGGCAGAGCTACTAAAAGCTGATTTCAGAGAAATGCTCAACTGAAGAACAAAACCCCTTCTCTCAGACCCAGGCTTGATAATGAGATTCTGGAGAAACCACCGAGTTTAGAGAATATGTCACTGCAGGCAGTTCTGTTTGCTGTTCTGACAGGACAGGTATCATCATACGAGTTTGAAATGCCTGGTCTTGGGGAGGTTTCATTTTATAATACATTGAAGTGAATGCTCATAAGCAATAATAAGAGAAATTGGATAAAACATGCAGATGCTGATAAAAGCCAACAACTTTCATTTCTGGTTTTGTTCAGCTTTCCTGTGCCCAGGGCTGGCTGAGGCCAGTGGTGCGATTGCATCGCAGCAGTTAAAGGAAGTGGTTAAAGTCAAACATAGATCTGTCTTCACTAGAATAAAACAGCCTCCTTTGGAGTTTGGATTCAATAACTAATCAGAAAAGTTTGAAATGGTTTCATTTTGATTGTTATACAATAGGTGTGTAATTATCATACACTTAATAGCATTCTCTGTGTTTACAGCCCCAGCTATACACACTGTTCTCTACACCCCAAGATACACAGTTGACAGCACTGTGAATAAACTCTTAGGAATCCATTTTCTCCTTGGTCTCTGTACACACAAACCCCTCAGGGCCGGATCCCTGCTGATCTAGCACCATTTCTTTGGGTTTGACCTTTTTGTCTTTACTGTTTTTGTTTTCAGTACTATGGAATTTGGTCTTCAGAAAAAGTCAAGTTGAGGGTGACAGAAGTGATATTCAGTTGGACAGTCTGGTTTCCTCAGGAAGTCAAAATCCGGGATGCGTATCAGATGCTGAAGAAACAAGGTTCAGTTCTCTTATTTCAGTTTTCTTTTTGGCCTCCCAAGTCATGTGGTTTCCCCCAGCAGATATTTGTCCCCTTCAATTTGTGACTCAGCTTTTTCATAACATGCTATGTGTAAGGAAAAGGGACAGAGGCCACCCTTCCCAGGCTGGTTGGGTACTGAAGGATGCATGGAACTGTTTAAAGTGATTTACCAGAGAGCAGCCGCCCTGAGTCACAGCCCAGGCTGGCCTGGAGGCCTCTGTTCACAGAGTGCTCACACTGTATGCAGGGAGAAGGTATAGGACATACTCAGAGTGATCTTCACCCTGGAATACTCTCCCAGGATTATGATAGATGGAGTCAGAGGGTTCCTAAGATGAATTTTTTTATCCATTCCATTATATTTAATAGTCTTTGGTGGTATTGTAATCCAGAAATCCCATGTAAAACTCCACACACTGTTGAGCATTGGGGTTTCAGCAGCTCAGGCAGCACTGAACAGCTACTGTTACCCTTTCCAGGTATTGTAAAAGAAGATCCCAAACTGCCAGAAGACAAAATTTTACCTCCCCCTTCTCCAAGACCTCAGAATTCTATTTTTGACACAGATGAAGAGAAATCCAAGGTAAACCTTAGAGTTTTCCTGCCCACCCTCTGATTTGTACTGATGAGAAAAGAGGCTTAGTAATGTTTTGTGAGCTTATGCTATTTGAAAGACTCTATCTCAGAATAATGTCGATCCTTCTTGTGGTACAACAGTTACAGATCACTGTGAGGCTTTATCAGAAATGTTTGCTTAATAAAAAGTGAAATGTTTTTACAGAATAGCATCAGTTTCTGTGAAACCTTCCCAAGGGGGGGTTTCTCCAGGTCTCACAGAAGTTCTGCAGAGTCAGAGAATTCCTAATCCCAAACAGCCAAACTGTGTGCAGGCAGCAGTATAACCTGTATGAGATCATGAGACAGGAGCCTGCATATTTCCAGGATTACAGGAACTGTTCTGACAGCAAGTGTCTCGTGTGTGATGTGTGCCTGTGGCACAGTGCCCAGAGGCTGCTGCTTATGGCTGTGCCATCTCTGCCCTTACAGCTCCTGGCCAGGCTTCTGAAGAGCACCCACCCCGAGGACCTGCAGGCAGCCAACCA
This sequence comes from Sakesphorus luctuosus, assembly GCA_013396695.1. Classification (NCBI taxonomy): domain Eukaryota; kingdom Metazoa; phylum Chordata; class Aves; order Passeriformes; family Thamnophilidae; genus Sakesphorus; species Sakesphorus luctuosus. Next base: position 1,123,311 of record VWZD01007560.1, on the reverse strand, counting down.
CCTGATCCAGAGCGTGGTTAGAGAGGTGAGAGCGCCAGGGGAGAAGCCTCTTTGCAGCTGGGGCAGGGGGGAGAGGATGTGGTCATTCAGTTTATGACAGGAGACCCTCTGTACTGCCCCAGAGGAGGGGCCATTTTCAGTCTTTATCACTCTGAATTTACAATGTGGGACCATTTTGGTTTGTTTTGCTAAAATATGCCACTGCCAGGAAGAGGGAATATTATGTGAATGTGTGTACCCAGGAGCCCGTGTGGTGGGGCCCTTCCCCATCAGTGGCATCCTGGCAGTAGGATTGCAGTAGTGGTAGGAAGTTCCCAGCCACATCTGTACAGAACTGCCTCCTTCCTGCACACAGTGTGTGTGCACATCTGGCCTGTCTGTGTTTATGTTCCATTTGAAAGAGCATCCCACTGCTCTGCCTGTGTAGGAGATTTGGTTTCACAAATCTTTGTGGTCGTTTTGAGCGTGTCGTTCTGTGTGGCAGAAACCAACTCTCAACTTGAATTTTGAAGTCTCACTCGTGCCTGTGGGGAGATGGATTCCATATGGCCCAGCACACACCAGGGTGCCCTGAGCCGGGCAGGGGCTTTTTCTCCTGCCCTTGACATGGAGAGGGGGTGCAGCTGGGGGCATCTTCTCACCTGGCCCACTTTGTGTCTCCCTTACCCACAATAAGGTATTAATAAGAAGGAACTCTCCAAGTGTGACCCAGAGTGCTCCAGCCGAGCACATGCACTGGCTGTATCAGCTAAATAAACACCTACCTTTATTTCATGTTTCATCACAGGAACAAGAAAAGTCTGCTCGGGTGTCCCGACGAGTGAACACCATCAGCGAGGTTTCTGAGAATGTCAAACACATGGGTGAGTTACTGGAGAACTACAAGAGACAAGAATTATCCCCAGCTGACCAGGAGACCCTACAGGTAAATGCTCTTTTTTCTGCATAAATGCTCCTCTTCCTCCCTCTTCTAGAGGGAGCATCACTTAGAGGTGATCATGGAGACACAAGTGTGAGTGTGCCTGAGATCTCCTGAGCAATGACATGCAACATTTCACCCCCAGACTCTGTTCCAGCGCTGTGAGAAGCTCAGGCCGCTGCTCTTCCGCCTGGCCAGTGAGGCAGTGGCCGACGATGAGGTTCTAGGTAAGAGCCAGCACTGTCCTTGCATGTCTTTGCAGCTGAATTGGTTACCTTTGCTGTGACAGGACTGTGCCCTTCCTCTGGGAGGGGAGTGCTTGGGCACTTGCTACCCAAAGGTACAGGCAAAGTTCTCCACTTTCACCATGCCCAGGTGAAGTGGCATTGAGTCTCCTGCTGCCCCTCTATGAGGAAGCTGTTAGTTTTCACTTGGAGCTCAAAGTAAAACAGTGAATCTGTTTCTTCCAGCTGAGGTGGTTTTGGAGTTCTGATGTTCAGAGAACTGAAGGCTTTTAAGGCTTTTTTTTCTCCAGAGATTGAAGTTCTCCCTGTCTATAAACACAGAAGGGAGAATGTATTTTGAATTTTGTAAGTGTAATACCAGGAGGGTCATAAGAGCAGAATCTTTGAATTCCACAGTTGTGAAACTCAGCCCTTCCCAGATGATGACGTTACAGTCCTGTCCATATGCCTTCAAAACCTGACTGAGGTGGTAATTGCTGAAAAAGCAACCACAAGAGCTCAGCTGTGCCTCACACCTTTCACATCCATGGATGCCAAGGCTCTGCAGCTGGGGAGTGCTGAATTAGAGACTTGAGTACACTGGGAAAACTTGTGGAGAACAACAAAGTAGAGAAGAAATGGCAGGAACTAGAAGTACTTTAGAGATGGGTTCAGATTTCACAGTGATCTTGCTAAATGGGAGAGAGGCCTGAAATCAGCAGCTGTGTGTGCAAAATGGAATGAAGGATGAGTGAGGATCTGAGGACAGGCTGCTCCACTGGCCTTTGCTCCAGGCAGGTCCTCAGGTGCACTGTCCCTGTCTCACAAGCAGTTTGGGCAGTGCCATGGAACTGAACTGACCTTCCCATTAGCACACAGCATTTTGTTTCTTCTCTGGTTTCCAGCTGAGATCCTGCAGGCTAATGACAAGCTGATGCAGGCACTGGGGCAGTACAGGCAGGTTGTGAGCAGCCAGGACAGCACCAGAGGGGCTGCAGCCTCCAGCTGTGCCAGTGTGCCAGGTGAGGAGCGTGGGCAGCCCTGGTCCCGTGTGCCAGCAGGGAGGGCTTGGGAAGGGAGTGCTGCTCATGGAATACATGGGGAGAAAATCTTCTAACCCATAATGAACCATGGATAGACATGTTCCTCTCTGACTGTCCCTGTTCCCAAAGCACATCGACCAGCCCCACAGCACATGAAGAGCTACACTCTGATGGACTTCTCTGAGCTGGAGGCCACAGCCCAGACCCCCACAGACCCCTCTGCAGACACAGCCTCGGCCTCCCGCCACGGCAGCACAACCTCCACGTGCCTGCTTGAGGAGGAGTTGCAGTCCTTAGGTCTGTAGGTGCAGTTCAGTGCTACCCTTGTTACTGGTGTTTATGGTGGTTAATAAAGGGAGGGGAGCTTTGACTGTAATGTCAGTCTCAAGAGAAAGTAGAGCCTTTCAGCCATATGTTTTCAGGAATGCAGTGTCTTTACTGGTGTTAAACTGTAGCCAAATCACTATTAGCAAAGGAAGAACCTGTGGAAAACCCTTGTTTTCTGTAAATTATCTCTGGCATTTTGGCATCTTTCTTAGGTCTCAGCAACTCCCCTGTTGTACAGAAACCACCACCCAATTTTGGCTTAGCAGAGGTGAGTGATGCTCAGATAAGGTATAAAGGACTAAAATCAGAGGTGATTCCTCCTCTGGCTTTCTCTGGCAGCCTATTTTACACTCTATTCTGGAGGGAAACTGGAGTCCTCCTGCTCTCAGTGAACCTTGCAATTGCAGTTTGCAACCAAATTAGTCACATTTATTTCTATTTTAAGTAGTGGTATTAAAAACAAGGTTCTTTTTGGTGGAATGGGTTTTTTTTGCTGATATTCTATAGCATGAACCTGAAATGCCTTATTTTCCAGCCTGATGTACACAATGGATATGGTGAAGCTGTAAGTGCTGTTCAAACCCTGGGACCACAGGAGAGCTGGGACAACAGCTGTACAGGGAAAAGTGAATTCCAGGGCCTGGATGAACAGCCCTCTCCACCATCCAGGACCAAAACATTCTCTTTGTCAGCAAACTCTGCATAATACAGTCAGATTTGGGGGCAGAGGAATACTGTTTTACATCAGGGAGGTTTAGGAAAACCTTTCCTCTACTCCTGGTTAGTGGTGGCAAGGGATCCATCCACACATTGGCTCTTTTCTGCAGTTGTACCTGTTAATTGTACTTTGTGTAATTGCATACCAAGACCTTCCAAGGGAGACAAATCCCATTGCCTGGTAACAAGGTGATGTTGAGCTAAAGGAACAAAACCCTCATAGTCAGGCCTTTTTATATGTTGGGATAGACCTGGACTTTGTGAAATGGACAGAAATGGATAGATGAAGATGCCGAGGTCAAGGAGCCTGGTCCTGGGAATGTTAATGTTTTGCACCAAATTTAATGTTCCCCCTGTTTAATAAATGTAATCTCACCAGGTCTACCCATTATATTTTCCCTGTAGTAGTCCCTATCCAAGTTCTTCTTCCCATAAACCCCTAGGATTTTCCCACCAACCCTACCCTGATTGGCCCCAGGTTGGTGCATTGCGGTAGTTCTCCTTATATGGTTATGTTTGGATCCCTGTTTCCCACTGGTCCTTTCCTTGTTCTTCCCTTCTGCCGATGCTTGGACCAATGGGATGCTTCTCTCCTCCCCTTTCTCCTCCCATGTTCTGGAAACCTCCCTCGACCCCTTTATAAGCTGGGCACCCCAATAAACTTTGCTTCTTCTGTTGCCACCTAGCCTCAAGTGTGGTCCTTCTTTGGGGGGCTGCGCCGGGCTGGGTGCAGGGGGAGCCATCCCAGGCTTCGAGAGGCGGCCTAAAGGAGCTGATATTACTTCAAGCCTTCGGCCATAGTACCTCTCGGAGCAGAAGACCCGCACTCCTAGTTTTGGAGCTTCACCTTTATAATAACCTGTCACTCAAAAAGTACTTTCCTCAGCTTTCATTCAGACTGTGACAAAGTAGTTTCCAGGCACTCAGTGGAAGCTTGGATCAGTTCACAAACCAAATGAATAATCCACAGATCTTCAGAGCAGGGGATATTACGATATGATTATCCAGTCTGCCATAATACAAGAAATTTTACTGGAGATTCCCAGCTTCTTGTGACATCTTTGAGGTGGAATTTATTTTAATCTCCCTTATAAGGGCTCCAGAGAAACTGTGCACAGGGAGAACAGATTTACAAAGCCCTAAAACCAAGTTTCACTATAGAAACAGAACCAAAAGCTGTCTTAATGAATTTTGAAACAGCAACATCTTCCATATTAAATAGAGAGAAATTTTTTTAAAGACCCAGTTGTTGTGATTTAAACATGTTGAACCGATTTCCCTGGAGAATTTCTACAGGGGACAGATGACTTGTCTGTATTTTGGAAAACGCATCTAGAGTTTTGGCAAGACTACGCTGAAGATGTTACAGAGCAAGCAGATGGAGACAAATTAGATTTTAATGAATAATCTAAGACTGCAAATGAGTTGCACCCCTGCACTGTCATCTGCAGCACACAGGACTCTGCAGCTACAAAATTCAGAGCACCTTCAGCACATCCCTACTCTGAAAATTGCAATCCCCTAACTCAAAAACTTTAAAATTCCTTTTAGCAGAGAGAAATGCATCTTCAGTGATTCACATTAATGACAAGTTTCTCCAGTGAACAGAAAAAGGCCTGCCTGCCATGGGAGATCACAGACACTTTCAAATGTAGCCACAAAAGAGCAGATTTAACTGTGTGAGTTTTTTCAGCAGAAATGTTAGAGATGAAAGAAAAAAATATAAACTGCAGTTCCCTCAGAATAAACAGCTGGAGTATTGGCAGGGCATTCAACACAAGTCTCCAGAAGATGGTCCCCCTTACCTGAGATCACTCACCTCTAAGCACAAACGATGGGGTTTGTTTTGTTGAGGCTTTCAGAGAGAATAGAAAAACAGGCTTTATAAAACTAATGCCGTCTTCAACAAAAGTGATCTTCAGCTGTGCTTTATGAAACAGATAAGGCAATATCACTGTTGCCAACTTGTGGCAAAGCTCTCTCCTCAGAGCTTTGAAATTTGAATTATGTTCAGAAAAAACACAGTAGGTATTTTTTTAAAAATAGCCACAAGACTGGCCCAAAGCATTCCAAAGATGCAGAGATTTTTGTGGTTGAAACTGATCTAAAGATCATCATGTTGTGGAGAGACAACATTACAAACTACTAGTTATTAACTGTGCAAGATCAAGTAATTACTTAGTTAAACAGCAGAACAAACTTTTCTCACCATCTTTCTCTTGGTCTTGCATACTGCATTATAGACGAGACTCAAGGAATTCATTTCAAAACAAGAAAGCCAGGTTCCCACAGCAATATAAAAATGAAAATACATAGGAAAGTAACAAACTAACCTTTAGACTTGTCAGCATTGGCCTGTTCAGCAGGCAGGGGCACACAGGGCTGCACAGGCAGGAGATGGAAGTGCCCCCATCAGAACTCCGGGAGAACCAAAACAACGTTCTTACCACACCTAGTTTAAATGCAAACATTTTGTACCCTGTGCTTTGGTGCTTTGTAAAAAGGACACTAGATGGTCAAAACACCTGAAAAAATTCTTGAGGCTTGAGTTCCAGAGTTGGAAAAGCAGTGTGAGGTTTTCTGACAAAGATGTGACAGTGTAACCCCCTGAGGACAAACAGGACCCAAAGATTTCCTCTCACATATAGATTGCTGTTCTGTAGCATCCAGAACCAGCCTCACCTTGAAACTTGAAATACATCTTGTATAGTAATGGGGAAATATTACAAATCATGATTAACACTGGTCTGAGAGGGTATTTGAACCAATTTATCGTTACATTCAATACCGTAGTTCAAGTTTTTCTACAAACCATTGTGTGTCCAACGGGCTCACACCAGATACCAAATAAGGTCATGCTGCTTGTACACTCTCCCAGCACATCCCACCACGGTAAATAGAGGCACAGCCCTTTCACACAGGCCAAGGGTTCCAAAGCCCCAGTAGCTGCTGTACCAGCAGCATCACTGCCAGAGCCATGTGGGAAATGCTGGAATCTCATTAGTCACCAAGAAATACTTGGCTTCCACCTCTGTTATAAAAAAATACCCAGGGGCTAGATGATACTTCCATACTACACAGAAGGGAATTTGGTTGGTTTATTCACTCCTCAAGTGTCCTTTTGAGATGGGGCACAGTGAGAGAATGGCAGCAGAAAGCACCAGTGTTGACCACAGAGCTGTTCCATTCTGGGCTCTGAGAGCTCTCCAGCCTCAAACCATCCCCAGGAGTTACCTGCAAAGACAAGGAAAGCCTTGGGGACAGGTACAACTACTGCAAATTGCCAGGGCCTGCCTCCTAACCTTGCATTAACCAGAGGCTCTGGAATGAGCAGCCCACAGGGCTCCCCCCAGACAACCACACCAGCGCCACCTGGTGCAGGGAACTCCACAGAACAAGTCAGGTGTGCACTTCTCATTTCTGCCAAAATACTGCTCAGGTCTAGGCTCATATTGAAAGATGCCATTTTCTAGAAGCCATTTAAGCATCTTTTCAAAATCCCTGTTGGAACATTTCACTGGCTAAATGAAAAAATGTTATAAAAACCTCTTTTTCTAAACTTAAAAGCTCTTGTGAAATAAAGCTTACCTTCATAATGAAGTTGTAAAACCTGCTGATATAGCAAGTGAAAAATAGTCTGCAGGTTTAGGGAAACCCACATAAACCAGAAAATGCTGCTAATTACAGCACCTGATTTCACTTAAGCCCAAAGAGTCTTTCACAAGAGATTGGAAAGCTCTACTATTAAAGTCAGTACCACTTAACTTCCTAAATCCATGCAACTTAAATCTCCTTAAGGTGCTTTTTTAAAGTATTAGTGATGTCAAACTGCAGAACATCTTCTACAAATGTAGCAGTACACCCCAGTTCTTTGGATCTTCATGAGACTGTAACAGATAAAAACTTGTGTGTAAGCTCAGCTTAACAGCTACCGCCAAACTGCATTCCTCAAGGAAAGTCCTGCTCTGCAGAACCAAGGAAACCTGTCAGATCACACTGACCACATGTTCTTTAGGGTTACTGATGGACTGTATTATTCAGAAATTTAAAGAACTACAAAGCAGCCTGATTAGTTGTATTTTTTTTATTAGGTTTATTATGACTTAAGAGTTTCTATTACTCCAGCTGGGTAAACCACATTTGAAAGTAAGTTTAACTGCAGGACTTCAATTTCAGCCCAAATCATTTTTGCATTACTTTATTGTAATATAGATTTAAATTTAACATTTAAAACTTACTTCATTATTAAGCAAGCCAAGCTCAGTAGCTTCAGTGCAGGATGTACTTTATGTAACTGCCGCACATTCATGTTAGATTGGATGTACACGGAGAAGAGACCGGTCAACTATACGATTCATAGGAGAAAGCAAAAGTAAGCACCATTTTTACCAAACTAAACAGTTCTCAAGTCAGTGTTTCTTACTGAAAGTCAACTTGCTTCTGGCTCCAGGAGCTCCAGCTTGGATAATAGCTAAAAGCTATTTCCAGAACATCAATTTTCTACACTGGCACAAGAAATAGTCTTCAAAGCAACAGGTAATGGACTTTTTTTATTTTTTTTTTTAGAGACAACCTGTTTTCCTTGTGTTTACCAGGTGAATACATGCATTTTCGATGAATCTGGCAGAGGTCAAATAACAAACAACATTTAGCTGGGGCTAAATGAAAAACAACCAAAAAGTCGCCAAATATTTAAGGTACAAGCAAAAACATTAATGCAACCAGTTTAAGTATCTAAGCCTGCTTTCTCTCAAAGAAAAACTGCACAAGTTTAATAGAAAGCCAAATTCAGTTTTAGATGGTACTAGACTGAATTAATGCTTCAATGCATTAACAGGATTGGTTTCACAGTGAGGACAAGTAATTAGAATAGGCTCTGTGTATTTGGGCTAGACCAGCAGCACTGCAACAGTTCAGTCCACATAAGCAGAACTGATACCAACACGATGTCACCTTTACCACATCTAATAGTAGAGTGTGTTAGAAGTTGCAGAGCATAAGCATCTTACTTGTACAAGCCAGTTAACAAACAGAAGAGCTGAAGAACGGCTCTCACAGGTATCCTTTCTGTTCAGGACTTCAGACTCTTCTTTCAGAACAGAAAAATAACCCCTCTGCCAACAGTGTAATAAATACTAACGGATATATTTAGATACCATCTTCAAAATCTTTGTTGAAAATGCAGTCTCCAAATGAAAACTAGCTTTATGCAGTATTAATATCTTACATAAACTAAATCTTATGCAGTTATAGCAGTAACTGAAATTAATGTATACTGAGACTTCAGGTGATGTGCAAGTTCAGCTATGTAACACAGGTGGGGGTTTGAGCAGTTCTTACCATTTTGCTTTGGACAGTTCTTACAGTTGTCCATGAACTACAGAGCCTCTCACTACAATATTGTGCAAATGTTGACGTCTTTAAGAACTCTTTGATATAAAGAAATGTGATGGAAGCACCACAAGGCAAGGAAATCATGCTCTTAGTAGAGCACCTTGAATTCAGACTATCTCACACAGCACTGCTGTCTTGCCTTGACTACAGACACTGATGAGAGGACACCAGGGTCAAAAGGGGCAAACCTACAGTGAAGTCTGCTTCAAACAGGGAAGATAACTCAAAACAGATCTGACTCTACAAGCACATAAGCAAAAGTCTTGAAGAGCTGTGTATTAACATGGAGCCCAAAGTGTCTTCCTTAGAAACCACAATTTGTAGTATTGTGAATCTAGCATAGCTACATTTAATCCAAGAATCAGCCTATGCTTCCAGTTAAAGCATGCATACCACCTCACTAAATACCCCTTCCCAACGTGCAGGTTTGGAACTCTTCGTTTTCTTATTCTTCCTGTGTTATCCTTTTCCTAGGCAGAAACTGAGGCCCTAAAGACCAGAGCTCTCCACCAGACTCGCTGCATCTACATATAAAAACAGTCAGGACACTCTGAGACCGACATATCCTTCCCCACTCAGAAATGAATTTGCAGCAGGATCAGTCTTGATCTCTAGTTCAGTTTTAAATTATGCTTAAGTCATGGCAGCCAGAATTCAATCCTATGAATGTAAGCTAAACACAAAAGAAAGCCATTTATCCTTTTCAATTCACCCTTACGGCATGTTTATCCAGAGTTTTATAATCAACTTCCAGTTTTAAATTATTTTCTTAGCACTTCGCAGAACCTGCATGTCACTCCCTCCTGAAGGGGATGGCATAGCACAGAATCTTGTCTAAGTTAGTCCAAGTTTTCACATGTGACCAGAAGTCTTACTTGTTAGAACACACCCCTTTTCCAACTATTCCCCACATTCCCTCTCCTCCCACCACCCCCCCAGCAATGGGCAATTACTTCACAAGAAATGTAAAATAGGATATGGGTGTACACAAAACCTACCCTTCACTAATACTGAACAGAAAAGCCTATTTTCCAATTACAGGACATTTTTCTCTAAATTTCGGTCAGCACTGGTGCAATCTGCACTGTGTATGATTACCACGAGGATAATACCAATAAGTACATATATTTTCTCAAACTGATTTAAAAGCCTATGAAGTTAATTGGGGAAAAGTTTAATATTGCTACTTCAGAGCACTAGAACACACAAAGTGAATCCAATAAAGATCCTTGTATTGATTCAATATTAAGTATTAATTGCATGACCATCATAGCACCTCTTTACATTATCACACAATCACCAGAATTATCAACTGCTTTTAAAACTAAAAAGGGTACAGTCCAATATTTATAACTTGCACACTGTTACTATACAGAAACTAGGTGCATGGTACAGTGCTGCAAAAATGGAAGCCTGCAGTTTTGACAAAGATGCCAAGTCATGTTGTAGACAATTTCAGTCAAACTGGCAATACTGTTTAAGCAAATACTCAAAGCAGGAAATAAAGGACAAAAAAAAATAGCATTCTATAGCCAAATAAACATCTGAAATTTCCTTTCCCTTTAATAATACAAGTAAGGTCACTTTTAGCCTTGGAACAGATACATGTTCGCCTATGATGATCTTGCTAACTACTACACAATATCTGATGTCCTCTGCTAAGAATATAGTTTAAGAAAGCCGCAGTTACAAGAGGCGTCTAATGTAATATCTAAAATTTCCTTTATGGCATTTATTGAATTCATTTGTCTTAAACAGTGAATATGGAAAGATGGCCTCATGTTTCCTTTTCAATAGTACTCTGAGGATCAAGTGGCTTTCAAGCAGCATGGTGGGTTTGAAATTTTTGCAGTTTAGATCATTCTGTTGCGTTTATGAGTTGGTGAGTCTGTAATGACATCGCCACACTGGGCTGAGGTACGCTTTCTAGTTCCACCATTGTCCAAGTGGAGTGCCATTTCTTCTGATATGAAAGTGTTCAAATCAACATCATGGAGTCCATTTCTCCTTCGACTAGCATTGGAGCCACTGCTCACGTGAGTAGGCGAGCCTGGGGTACTTGAGCGAACACTTATACTAGCCATTGCACCACTAAGACCTGGGGAGAGAGAGAAACAGCATTAAAGTCCAACAGCAAAGAAAGTTCATTCCCACTTGTGGCAGAAAGGATGTCACTCATCCAACTTCTACAGAGATCTTAAAGGCACTTCATCCAATTGTTTGTACCACACTTCAAGTCCAGACAACACCTTCTCAGTTTTTAGGCCAGTTAAGAATCTTAACAATTAGCAAAACTGCTTTTTATGACATTAAAAGTGAGCTTATACCCCAGGCTGTAGCAGCACACGCTGGCAAACACTCGCTCAACAAGCATGACATCATCTGTTCAATACATGTACATACTCCAGAGCAGACTATTTCAATAAAAAGGCTTCACACTAGACCAACAGTTGGACAGTCTTACCAAGGACTTTCTAGGTTGAATCCACTTGGTTTTGTTTCACATCACCACCTTGCTCCCTTTCACTCTATCAGCCACTGCAGTATGACAGAATATCCCACACAGGTGTACACCAAAGCTAGTTTTTAAATAAAACCTTTATTTCATTGCTGACACTAATAGCCAACACATTGGTGTTATCAGAATTCAGAAAAGCAGCTAAATAACAAATAAGCAAGGAAAACCTCATGACAATCACCCAAAATTTGCTATTAACAGATCTAATCCAAAACACTGTCATGGGTAAGTAGGACACTCCAAAACATAAGTTTACTAAGGGTTAGCACATGAAAGCCCAACTACTCTTCTCAGTTTGGAATTCAGGCTGTATTTGTAGATAAGCTGGAGCTCAGAGATAAGACTAACATCTTTACTATCATAACTCCTTCAAATCTGAGTACTGCTGGGAAAGTACAAAAACATCTATGTGCCCTAGAAATAAAACTACCAAAGCAAGAGTCACACAGAAAGATAAAGAACAGCAGAAGATCTGTATCTGCATATTTTTCTAGGAATAGGAACACGCAAATGTTAAAACTGTCCAGAGAGATTCCTGTCCCAGTAACCTTCAAAATCTTGAATGTTTTCCTCTGATGTTTTCTCCAGTCTCAAATACTTTATACCTTGTGTTATTTAATTTACATCTTCGTGTATGGTCAAGTAACAGTCAGAAGTAACACACTGACAAGTCAAACCTAACAAAACCCAATCCACTGGCTGCCGACAAACCAAACAGGCAACTTCAGAGGCTCAGTGAAGACAAGACTGATAGAGCTACTAGATCAGTCAGCAGAAACCTCAATTAAAAGCTAAATTCTGGAGCCATTTGCAGTAATTAATACACAAGTCAGATCAGAACAGGCCAAGCAATTTCACTCTATTGAATGTTACTATTAAATGGACTTAAAGGTACAGCTTAGATCTTGTAACAGCACAGGAAATACTTTTACACAGATTAGGTATTATGAAACAACAGCAGAAACAGCCACTGACCACTGGTGCTTTCTTAGAGCTTCTGCTTATAGTGACTGATGTTCAAACACAGCCCAGAAGTATGCCTGAACTCTGACATGCACCCTGTAGGTTTTCTTAATATCAAAATTATCTCTCATTGACAATGGCAGAAAGTATTCAAACAGCAGAAGCAAGTAAAGCAGCTACTTGATGACATGTGTGTACAAACAAAAACCCACTTTAGGTACCATAACCAGGATAAACTACCAATGTGCGTAGTCTGGGCAGGTAAAAAAATCACTTCACAATTCAAAGACAACCAGCAATTTAATTTCAACTGTCGTAACAAACATTTAGAAAAAAACGTTTATTCATTCTGTACATTCAAACTGGGGAAAAAAAAAATCTGACAGTGCACAGACGATGACATTATTTCAAATCCAAACTGATTGCAGAGGTTCCCCCGTCACTATCCAAACAAAATTGCTTTGAACATGAAAGTTCAGTTGTTACTTTAACCACTTGAGTCAACAATTTACATCACTTTCAGTAATTTATATTAAACAAACCATTACCAAATGGCCAACGGACTAGTCCAGTTTTATCATGACATCTTTTCATTATGCCTAATGCCTAGGAGAAAAACTATTCCAAATAAACACCAAAATTGATCCGTGATGTGAAAAGACAATTTTTGGCATCACTCAAGAACTATGTGTTCAAGTAACAAACATTATTTAAAATAGTGTTCTTTAAAACAGTAGATACAAAAGTCACCTAAAAGATTCACCTGTAATATGCTGCAGCATATTCAAAATCAGACTGCCAAGGTTCACAAGAAATGCCCAAAGCAGTCACTGACTTGCCAATATTTAAGTAATAATGAATCACTGTACATTTAAATACACAAACAGGCTTCAGGAGATAATTAGAAGTTAAAATTTGCAATCAAACTTAGTACCAAAGGCAGGAGAATAGTTCTGAATTAATTTCTACAGAGATAGGAAAACAAGAGTATGGACTTCAAGCTGCAGTTTAATTTTGCATCTCCTACAGGTATTTAGTACTAGTAAGAGTAATTACTGAGTGACAATCTGGTATCAGTTACTGGCAGTTAACCACGTTACACAGCATTACACACCAGCCCAGGAGAGCAGGACTGCCAAATGAAACATTTAGACCACAGTTTAGGATTGAGTCAACAAGCCAGCACGGAAGAGTCAAAGCATATTCAAGGCATGCACTCAAATATCAAGATGCCATTTTATGGAAGCAACTTCTCTGAAGACAATCTGAAAGGCACAAAAGATCTATTTTATGTTGACAGAGAAAACATCCTTCCAGAGTTAATTTTTTTCTTGGAAAGTTATTGCAGTGCACAGGAAATCTCAGAAAACCTATTTACTGTGAATTACTCTGAGTTTAAGCCTTTGGTAGACTCAGAGCTCTTCCCAAAGCATTTAACCATTTAAAGCAGTAAAGCAAACAGTAACTAACACTGGGAAGTAAGTAGTAAGATGACATGACTGTCAGCAAACACCATGTCATAACCTCAAATTTCTGTATTGTGATTAACATAACCCAACCACAGGCACGTCTATTTTGTCTAGAGGATGGGGACCCAAACAGCTGCTAAGGTGTCTTTACTTCTCTCCCTATCTCACGACCACCTCTGAAGGGTCTCACTCCTTTCTCCCTTATTACTAGAGGCCTTTAAGAAAGCACACATGGCTCTTACCCCCCTTTTTAAATTGGAAAGGATTAAAGTGGAGGGCATATTTGAAATAGTTTGCAGTACTTATTGCATTCTCATTTCTGTCATAACTTTTAGTCATCAACAATATGGCATTTCATAGCTAGTAATTTTACAAAAAACTCTTATCTGAAGATATATTCCAAAGACATTTATTATACTACTATTAGAAACAGCTGCAGTATAGGAAGAATTGTGACCAGTATTAGCTAATTTGTAGCTAACTACTCTCCAAAGCTATCAAGTGATTAGAATGCTTGGCTAGAAGTACCGTTCATGGAGCATGAACTTCTTAAAACTGTCAACTCAAAATTAGCAAGTGTATCAACACTGGGATTGCAGACTGTAAGTGCTGTTTCATCTGCACCATAACCATGTCCATAATGAGTATGAGTTATTCAGGTCACCACCACAGCATAATATACTGGGTAACCACTGTTCAGGATAGTAATAGTATTAACTATTGTTTTCCAGAAGTTTTAATCAGGAAGTATCAAAAGGAACATTCATGCTTAGATAACTGTGACTAAAGCAGGAATTAGTTAGTAACACCAGATAAATACAAAATGGCATTCAGAGAGATCCTTGTCACCCCTCTATGTCATATTCACCCTTCCATAGTACTGCTCGAAGAGTAAGTTTTAGCAACACATACCAATGCACAATTCCATCACAGCTATATATACACATGCAACATTTAAATTAAACTATGTCAAACCAGTCTGAACTCTGCTCTCCCATCCCCTCTTCTACCAACTGCTGCTTCTACACTCTGCTAAGTCTCATGTTTTAAACTGTATTTTGAGAAGCAAAGTATGAAGGCCTAGTGGAAATTCAAGCTTTTAAGAGGCCAAGCCACATACTTCTACATGCAAGTGTTCCCCCTGCCCCAAAGAGACCGAATCACATGAATTATATACATCAACAAGCTAAGGAGAAAAAGAACAAACATTCCCTCACTGTACTGTTGCCCTATTTTTTTTGGTAATTCATCAATTTTTGGCTGAGAATGGTCAAGTTTAACACATTTCAGCACTGCCTTTCCATGCTTGCTTCTTCCCCCTCCTCAAATTGCAGCATTTTCTCACACTATGGTGGGAGAATGGGCTGTGACATGGAGTGAAGTACCAAAGTACCATTTCAAACACGGGCTGTGCACAGTTACCAATACCACATTTGGTTTGCTCCAGCCAGGCACAAAGGGGTCTGGCACATGGCAGCTTCTGGGAATCTTAGGACTATTAACTCAGACTGATATAACTGTCATTTGAAACCCATCTCTTACAGAAGTGGGTATGTCAGTGCACATCTAGAGAGGAGGTGAAGATACTTCCATACCTTTGCTAACTGCCATGACCTTTCAGGGACTGATGGAAAATAAAACACCAGACACCACATGTACAGTTCTTGAAGTTACAGACAAATCCACTGGCACTTCAGAGTAAAACAGCACGCACCATCCTGAGCTAACTACTCAAGCTTTTCTTAAAGGCTTTAACTTATTTTCAAGTATTCACAGTTCAAGTTTCCAGCCATGTTTTATTTCAAAGGTTACACTAATAATGGAAGCTGATATTAAGGGCAAAGATTTTGTTTACCAGAGTTTACTCTCTCAGGAGGTTACTCAGTTCCAAAAACTCATTCTCGAGTACCCTGAAGTTACAATAAAGATTTCAGTAACTGTGCAGAACGTGCCGTGGAGTTGAAAGAAAAGGGAGATCACATACACCTTAAAATTATCATGACAAAAAACTAAACACAAGAACGTTTGCTTTTAGCTACAATAACAACTCTTGAAAGCAGAGCAGTAGAGAAGAACAAGTTCCCTTGTAGTACTGATAACCATTATCACAAGATTAAATTCTGAGTTCAAAATCTCAAGCTTTTGTCAAGAGAACTGTCAACTGCCTTGCAGAACTGTAAGATGGGTTAGAGCCAACAGGGTTGGAGACAGAAGAGGCATGGCTGAAAATTCAATTTTAACGTATTTCTTTTCAGATGCAGCATACAGTTTAACGATTACACTGATACCTAAAGGATGCTCTTCTCTAATGTTTTAGTCTAGGGCACATGCCCAGAATTGTTTGGTATTCCAGGAAATGTTTAATTATGAACTACTTTGTTACCACAGCTTCTTCCAGAGTTTTCAGATGTGCTTATGATGCATTTGGGGGTGACAATCCAAACACAGGTGTTTTCCCCCATCAAAGAGGATGATCAGCAGGTTATAATGCCATGGTCTTTAGACATACATTAGCACCTATTTCTGAGAAGTTAGTACACCAACTCTGCTTCCACAGAGCTTTGCTTGGTGTCACAGATCATTCATACCCATTCCTACTTCACTAAAAGAGGTCTGGCTGAAAGCAGCAAATTTTGGCATTATTCCTCAAATTTAATTTAATCCATTCACATTACCAGTGAAGAAATACTCCATTCCCATCAGGAAGCCTACCAGCACAAAACAAAGCCTGACTCTTTTACATGCCAGTTGAAAATTCCCCTCAAAACCTTAGTCTGGACTTGCCTGGACTGCTACTCACCCTCTTCAGGTTCTCATGTTCCCTCACAACACCTCGAAGCAGCAAAGCATTTTTTAACAGCCTGACAAATAGGAAGACAAACACAGCCCTACAGAGGACATTAACACACACACCTGAAAATCCTTCACAGGTTTTAAAATCAAAACATGATTTTGAGAAGCCCTACAATAAATAGGAAATGAGTTTGGGACATGGCGTAATCACAACTTCCTTTATGTTAAAGAAAGAGGGGGAGAAGCTGGAGGAATGCAGACATTGTAGGCAATAACCTAAAAACAGTTATGAGGCCAAACACAAGCCCAGTCACCAAAGGATTAGCACAAAAGCATTTGTGTCAAGAACCAGATTGAAACTGATATCAGGAGAACCTAATCCAGACGGTGACTGACATGTCATCTTGTCAACCAGCTGATGAAGGGGAAGGGCATTTTAGCCCCTGCAGTGTCAGAACAGAGCACAGAACTTCCTCATGGCCTGTATCAGGCTAAGAAATATGAAAAACTTCATACATCCTGGTTCAGACTCCCATGCTACACAAAGAACCACCTCTGTACAAAGCAGACACTCGGAAACAATAGCTGGACACAAAAAGAGCCATATTACCATGAAAAATGCCTCTGAGTTTACTCTGCTTGAAACCTCACTGTGCTGAAGTGAGTCTAGCTGAGCTCACTCTCACCTAAGAGTGAGCTTTTGTAGTTAGATCCAACTGCACAACAGACTCAACTAGTTTCAGAAAACATTTTTAAGAGGTTGGTTATCACAGAGAGCCAGCTTCTAGAGCTGTTCGCATGAAATCAACTTTACCTACTGAATAAGCAACAGTGGTGCACAGAATTCTCCAGTCATCTTCCAAGGAAAGAAAAACCACCAACACTAGCACAAATGAGTGGAAGCATTCTTGATTTAAATAGCAACAGAGCAGCCAACAATAGCAGAATCAGGCTGCCACCTAGACAGTAACAGTGGCTGGCTTGTGGATCTTGAAAAACCACCACAGCACAGCAGAAGCAAAGGCTGCATTTTCAGGAATCCACTTTAACTCATTAATTCTACCCCCTACTGAGAATACAGAGACACTAAAAATTTAATTTAGGTTGCACTTCTAGATGGCTTGGTATTTACTGTTAGAATGGTCTATTATTTGTACCTCAAGATACCTGCCACTCTTTCAAATTTCAGCAGGCATAAAACTCAGAGGTGAACTGCCTCATTTCACCTCAAGAGCAATTTAAAACACATTTCTCTATCACTCGATAAGTAATGGTCCAACACAGAGTAAGTTACAGAATATTCCTATCTGAAAAAGAGAAGAGAGACACCACCAACCTTGTTGGTGATGGCAAGAAAGGAAATTCAGTGACACTGGAAGACACTTAAATCTGAAAATGAACAAGAACAAAGTTCTGAACAGGACTCAGTTATTGCAACAATGTGCAAGTAAAATACCCTTTCCAGGGTACTTTAAGCAGAATGATAAACCTCATTATGCAGTGCATAACAAAGGTAACTACAGTGAGCTAGAGACAGAAGCCTCAGACATGAAATTCCCTTCCTAAGCCCCCAAAAATTTGCTAGTAGTCAAATTTCAATATGTAACTAGTTACTACCATACTGTTACCATTTTCCAAGAATTCTGTTTACTTTAGCATTGGTGTGAATGCCAAGTCTCCCCATGGTTCAAACACTACCAAGAGTTGATACTTAACTGGTGAGTTCACAGCTGGGGAATATTACAGATCCAAACTTCATTTTATTCAATACTTTTTCCTCATTCCAAATATTTGACTAGGCACCTTTTTAGCATCTAACATGCCTTACACATCTAAAAACTCCCTCACAGAATGAAGGAGATACCTCCAGCTGGACCATCAGGTACATGACACGTTATGATATGCCAAAAGCCAGACACACTTTAAGAATCCCCACCCAATTTTAACCAAGTAGTATTGAAAAAATGACTGTTACCATGCAGAGCTATGGCTTCACGGAAGGGTTGCAAATCAGTCTCTACAGATGAGCTAGTCTCTGTTGAAGTAGCTCGGTTAGGGGATACTACAGTCAGTCTTGGGGGAGCTCTAGAATTTCTTGGAGGAGGAACTTTTCCACATAGGAAGCTGATCAAGTCTTCTCTTCGAATAGTTCTTCTGCGCTTTTTAACCCAAGCTAACACATCCTTATTCCGCCGCTGATAGCCAATTTGAATTCCTAAATCAAAGCTTCGCTGGTGGGCATCCACACTCTCTGTAAGAGGACAGAAAAAATTCTCTTTAGTGTGGTACAGACAGAGCAATATATAGCATGGCATGTCACTGACGTGGCTTCCTGTCAACCCTGGGAAAGGAGGCGCATACACATGTTCCACAGATTCCCACAAGGCAGTACCAAGTCAGTAAATCAATTTGCAGCAGAGTCCCATTAAACCTAAAGAGAATATTACGAGTCACAAAGTCAACAACAATTCCAGCACCACTTAGACAGCATTTACTATACTTGATTTCAATATTACAGCACTGTTTATTAACATTAAAAACACCCTTAGAGTTTGCCAGTCTGAGGAAGGTACTTAAACCAACAGACTTAGACACTTTTTAAATGTATCAATACAGACAGGAAACCTCCACATAAAAAAAAAGAGTCACTGCTTTTCTTCATTCTGATAGCTGAGGAATTGTCAGAAAAATCAGACTTCAAGTTCTAGTTTCAGCTGAGCTTCAACTGCAGAGGCAATTCATAGCCAATAGCTTTGAAACTAGTTAGAACACCGATGTCCCCAATGTCTTTCAATTAGGCAACAAACCATTTACAAAGGAAGGCTAAGAAAGTTTCCTTCCCCATTTCAGATCCCATTGCAATTTTCATACACAAAAAGCTTTCAATACACTATTTACAATAAATCATACTAAAAATACAATTTCATTCTCTGTCAATTTAACTAGTCCCCTGTGCACATCAGTTATAACTGTGCCTCTAAAAGACTTAAATCCACGTATTACGGTAGGTGTATTTCTGGCTCCTAGTTTGAGTAAGTTTCAGACCACAGTAACAGGTGGGACAAACCCTGTTTGCTACACAAGTATGCTCATCTTGTTTGTCATAGGTTTGTTATCAGATTTGACAACAGCTATTTCAGTTTAATGAAAATTGCTGTTATGGTGCTCTTGCTCCATTTGAAGGCATCAACAACTCCAACTTTGTTTACCTGATTTCCATAGAACTTTTAAAAACATGAAAGAGCTGATTAAAATAGCTTTTCATACTTTTTCTTTACTAATCAAGTCCAACACAAGAGTCATTTGCCCAGAACGTTAAGGTGTTTCCTTAAGAACAGCTGTCTCAAGATCCCAGTTTACAGGCAAACAGTGACATACTCATAATAATCCAGCTTTCTCACACTCAAAACCCCCAAAAGAACCACTATTAAATGCTATTTCTAGACTTGTACTCTAAGGCCACTGTTTGGTCCACAAAAGACAGCACTGAAATCTACACTGTGAAAGAGCAGTAAACCCAACGCAACCTACCAAAAAGAAAAACACTTCAAACTGAGCAGAGTTAAATCTTGGGGCTTTTGGAACATAAGCTGTACAGGTACACATAAAGGACACTTAGTATGTTACTTTTATGCAGTCTGAGAGCAATGGCAACATGACGGGCTATCCCTTCTGCCATTTTATACTCCACAGCAGCTTAGACTCCAATACAATGAGGTAAAAGCTCCCCCAACACTTTGGAGCCAATTTGAAAGCTGATAATATTCTTTTAATCACTTCCTGAAATACCAGGAGAGTCCTTCTGAGGCCAGGGGGCCGACTTTACATCAATAACCTGCTTTCTTTGTGTAGGAGAATGCATGACAAAGTGCTGTGAACCAGGTATGAGGTCACACACACTGACTGCTGATGCAGCCTAGAGAAGTTTCAAGCATCATTACCCTGGGAAAGATTAGACTTTTATGGCACAAGCTACAACTACTTTGTTTACAAAGTTACACTGGCAAAGCATAAGTAGTCAAGTTGCATACATTCTGATATTACTAAGTCAAAACTAACATTAGAAAACAGAGTTTTTAAAATAAACTGGAGGCTCAGAATCTTGTTTTAATATACACCTAAAACATTTTACTGTGGTCTTAAGTTTTAAATTCTGTTACATGCCATGCCTTCACTTCTTTAGTGCAATCTGGAAGATAATTAAGTGTCTTTAATGTGGCCTCTATCACCAGCACCAATCAGAAATTTGTGACCTAAGACCATCAGTGTGGTGTGATATTAAATTTCTAATCTATTTCCAGAAAAAAATGCTGACATCCAAGACATCACAGCATTCTCATCATGCACTATTCCTTGGGTTGCTGCTTTTAATAAGATGATGCCTCAAAAATCTGAACATTTATCAGGTCTGAAAACACCTGACAGGGCAAGAGGCAGTTTGTGGTGTTCAGTTCACCACACCAAATACTTCCCCAGTGTTTGACAAGAGTCCTCCAAAACACAAATATTACAAATACTATGAAAAAACAGGAGTTGCTTTTAAGAGCTGCATTCATCACTAGAGAAGGCAAATTCACATGAAGAGACTTGCCTGGTATGCCAGTCTTCAGCTGTTTTGACCCATGCTCTCACCAAATTTCTACACACATGTCAACTGAAAATTAAAATATGGCAGTTCTGAGTAGCTGAGGAACTACAGCACTTTAGGATTTGTTTCAGGTGCTGCTTTTTGAAGCATTACACTACACCTGACTAAAGACCATTTCCTACTTATGGTTTCCCTGATCACCACATACACACCCTTCAGTTAATCCCATCGCTACAAAAACCCCAGGGTTCATTTTGCCTAGAGCACAAGTAATCAAAGGTTTTAACCAGAAATAAACAGCCCAAGTCTTCATAGTAAAGCTGCTGTAAGGGAGAGCAATGCCATTTGTAAAGACAGACTGTAATTATTCCAATTTATTAACACTCCCTGCTGCTACTCTAGCATCATTCTCAAATGGCTGGTGTCCCTGACCATGATCCAGTGACCCACTCCCTCGGGCAGCACCTCCCCTGCTCTGTGAGGTGCTGCCCCTTTACAGGAGCTGACACACAATCAACACTCAAACCCACTTTCTGCAGGAGTCAAGTCGGTGGCAGGGAGGGTCGTGCACCTACATTTCCTCCTTGTTCTGTTACGTCTGTCAGAAACCTGATCGCCCATCACAAACGTGTTACGTTCTACTACTTAAAGCAAATCCAAAATGGGAAAACTGAAGGCAAATGAAGGAACATGCAGGTAGAAGTACAGATAATGCTGTACAGACTAAAAAAAAAAGTCAAACTACAAGCCAGAAAATCAACCATTTGGAACTTTAACATTTCCTCCCTTCAACTGGAAGGCAGTAACGCAAAAAATCACACTGTGCCAATTTAAGCCCTCACTGCTATCTATTATTTTGGTACAACCTTCTAAACAAACAAAAAACCACTGAATGGTCCTTCTGCAGAAAACAACTCCTGTGACAACCCAAAGAACTGCAGAGTTCAGAAACACAGAGCAAAACAGCACTAAAGTAGAGCACACTCTATCTATCAAAGTTCTGGCTAACACTGCTTTCTTAGAGCCACCCTGGGCAGCCATAATGACGTTCTAGTGCTTAAAATAAACTGGGAGGCTTACTCAAGAAGCCTCACTGCCACGAGAAGATAAAAGTTTTCGTCACATAGTATCTATGCAGAATTTTAAACACACTAAACCCAACTTCTGCTTCACCACGAAAGTACAGGCTGACATACCAACATCTAATGTACCGTGAAATACACAAAATGCTGGGAATATAAGTACTGTTTAATAAGGCATTGCAAGCTTCTCTTGAATTCATGAAAGACAGACACACATTAAAAACAACTTTTTTTCAAGGGTCTCAAAGCAGAACAGCTCTTAAGTTTATTAGTCACTGACATGAGGCAACAGAAAAGATTCAGCTACCGTCAGCTAAAGTGGCCCTGCGAAAACTTGCAAGATTCAGGAAGCAGTCCCGGGTTAGATTTTATCAGGGTGAATAAGAGACATTAACAGGCCCTGCTTATGAGTAAGCCAGGGCACGAGGCTCGGCGGGGAGGGCTGCCGGGGCAGCGGGGGGCAGCCCCTTACCTTTGTAGAGGTTGGTGACCGCAGTGGCGGCGTTCTGGAAGGGGACCCAGAGGGAGAGCCCCGGCTGCTGGCACACCCGGTCTGCAGGGAGGGAAGGACACACGCTGTTTATTTTGGAGTCACCAGCTCCGAACGGCCATGTTAGGTTTCGCCATTTTGTTCCACCTTCCGGAGGCAGCCCGGGGAATCGGGGCCGAGCGGGCCGGGCGGGCAGCGGCCCGGCCAGGGCAGCGCCTGCGGTGTCCCCAGAGCGGCGGGGCCCGTCCGGCCGCCCCCGCCCCGGNCCTCCCGGACACCCCGCGGCCGCACTCGGGCCCGGCCCCCCCCGGCCCCGCTCTTGGGCCGGACGGCCGCAGGAGCCGCCCCGGAGGCCGAGCCGGGCGCTGTCCGGGCCGCAGCTCCCCCTCCCTCTCGCCATTTTGTTTTCCCGGCCGCCTCCCGGGGCGGCCTCGGCCCGGCTGCCGCTCCGACCGCCGCCCCGGACCGTTTGTACGGCCGCGGGCCCGGCCACGACCCGGCGGCTCCGCGACCCCCGCCCCAACCACTGCCCAGGCCCAGCCCCGAGCCCACCGCGCTCGGGCTACACGAGCCGCCCGGCCCGGCTGCGCTCCCCCCGCCCCGGGCCCTCCGCGGCGCTCACCTTTGTAGAGCTGCGCCACGGCGGTGGCCGAATTCTGGAAGAGGTGCCAGAGCTTCTGCTGCTTGTGCTCGGGCTGCGCCGCCGCCTCGTCCTGCAGCTCCGGTGCCAGCGCCTCCTCCTGCTCGGCCTCGGCCAGGCACTGCCGCTCCCACTTGCTGAACCAGTGCTCGGGCCCGTGCTCCTGGATCTCCGCCTCGCCTTCCTCCTTCTTGTCCTCCATCATCCGCCCGGCTCCACGTCCCCGCGCCGCGCACACGCCGTCCCAACCGCCGGCCGCGTTCGCTCCGTGCGCCGGGCCAGCCCTACCTCCCCCCCATGCCGGGCCCGCCCGCGGCTCCGCCGGCCCCAAACACTCCGAGCGCCGGCACCGCCCCGAGCGCACTGAAGCCGCGGCCGGGGCGCCTGGGAACGCGCTGCTGCCACGCCCCGCCCACAGAGCGCGATTGGCCGTCGCCGCCCCNCCCCCGCTCAGCTGGGCCGGGGCCGGGCGGGGTGAGGTGATCCTGCCCGGGGCTGTCCCTGCAGTCGCTGCTCCTGGAGCCGTCGCCTGCAGCGGCACCGGGAGGTGGCAGCGGCCGCCGCGGTACTGCCGAGGGGCACAGCCCGCCCGGGAGGCGGTTCCCCGCCCGGCCCCGCGGGAAGATGGCGGCAGCGCAGCTGAGCCCTGTGGCACAGCCGGGCCCGGCGCCAGCGCCCGGCAGAGGCGGCTCTGAGGGGCTCGCACCCGTGCCGTCACTTCTCTGTTTTACACCGTCACTTTTGTGTCTGCTTCTCACATATGTACCGTTTGTTGTGTTTGCACTGCGCCAGGTGCGATCCCGACAAGCAAACGGGAGTCACGGCTGCTTTGCGCACCTTTAAAGCTCTCGGTTACCTCGTGAGCGCTTCCAAATGCTGCCGTGGAAATGCACGTCACAACTGCTCCAGACACACTGCCGAAGAAAGGGAATCCCCTCCCACCCCCCACCACCCAAGCAGCTCGTGAGCCGAGCCGTGGATTGGTGAGGAAACACAGACCGACAGCACGCTCTGGATCCCCCTCTCCGTCCTCCGCAGGGACTCATCCCGTGGGTTTGCCCTGGTGCCAGGGCTGGGCACGCCGCATCCACACCTGGCTGAGCATTCACTGTCCCCAGGCTGCGGTGCCACCGCTGCCACTGGGCAGCCCAGGCCACGTCACCTCCACGTCATTACCAGACTGGCGTGCCCGTTCCACCCGGCGCTGCAAACACAGACTGTGTATGGGCTGCCTCCTCCTCTGACTGACTGTTTCATCCAGTTCATGCTGTTTCCCATTTTAAACTTGAATCTTCACACAACTTCCTAAAACGTACAGAAATTCAAGCCTAAATCATATATAGTGAGGGAAGAGATGGTGTGAGGAAATAGAACCATTGGATTTTCTTTTTGTCTCTGAGGACAACTGAAGCTAAAGCTGCAGCTGTTGTATTTCCTAAACCACTGAGACTTACCAGCGACCTCCTGCTTGTGGGTTATGCCAGAGAACTGTGAGCAGAAGGGATAAGAGCATTCATAGTTCCATGCACATCTTCTTAAACCGAAGTTGTGCTGGCATATAATATGTATATCTCATGTATATAATACTAATGCACAGACACAGAGGCATAGATATTCTCTTCCTTTCTAGGTAAGGCTCTGTCTAATCCCAATTTAGAATTGTGAACCTCAGTAAAATTGGTTTGGTAAGTCATCCATTGATAAGCAGGCCAGTAAGTACCTGTTGTGCAACAAAGATCTTTTTCTCTCCTGTGCAACTATTTTAAGAAAAGCAAAGAAGAGAGAAAGAAATCTTCTCTATTGAATAGGATTTCTAACAAACTACCTACAACTTGGAAATATTTGTTCCTTATATTCTTAAGTTGTTCAAATATTGAAAGGCATCAAATGGGAATCTGTGATGGTATTGTATTTTTCCAATAAATCAGGTACTTAAACTCATCCCCCTCATAAAAAAAGTTAGCAGAAATTCCTGTCAGCTTCCATGGGCTTTGCAGATTCTCCCTGTAAGATCTCAGTTCAGAAGTTAATGCATGGAGCTTGATGGAAGAGGAGACACGGCTATCCTGGATTTTGTGTACCACGCATCTGTTTCTCTGAGTATTTCTAGAGTTGCATAACATTGGCGACTGTGAAATAAACACTTTGTTACTGCAACACAATGTAGTGTTAGTCATGATTTATCAGGCACACAGTCCTGAAGTTTGGCTGTGACTGATGCCCAGTTGGTGCAAATCAAGCAGGGAGTTGTAATGCATTGCTGGGCAATCCTGGGGAAAAGCTCAGCACCCAAATTCCCAGGTTTAATGTAGATAAACCTGGCTATACACAGTTCTCAGGAGTACCTACTGCTCTTAAAATCTGGTGAGACTTTGAGGACTGTTTTCCTGGGTGACAGTGGAGGTGTTGTATCAGTTGTTTTTACAGTTTTCTGAAGTGGCCATTGGCATTTTCTGGCATAATAATGGAGAGAGGCTTAACACAGCTGAAAACATTGGGATACTGAATTTTCAAATTAAAAGTCTTACATAATTTTTTGGCAGAAAAGGTTAAAGAACTTTAACTTGGTCTACAGACTTCATGCCACCTGAAAATAAAAAGGATGTTAGAGACCCAGGAAAGGAGCAAACATTTTCTGGGACTAGGATAATAATGTACCAAGTGAGTCCTGCAGTTAGAGAAGTAGAATTAAATGGAGAATGAAGATAATATTGATTGACTTTTTGAGGTACATTGTGAAGGAGGCAACAAAGGAGAGAAGCAAAAAGAACAAAAGCACTGTGCACAAAGCCCCTTAACACACCCAAGCACTCTTCTCCCTGATGCCTCCTGAGGAGCTGAGTGCCTGCACCCTCTGAGCAACACTGATTCATTGAAGAATTTTTCCTCCTTATAGACTAAGAACAAGTTTCATGCTTTTTGACCTGCTATTGATGGTCTGGTACAAACACAGTTGTGTAGGTGTTGGTTGCCGATAAGTGATTTGTAGGCTAAAGTCAAGAGCAGTAAGACTGGGAGGTCACTGGCATGCTCCTGGTGAATGTGGCATCTGAGCAATCATGGTGTTTTGCCTCTTAATTTCCCCCATGAGAATGCTGTAGTGATAAGAGCAGTGTGGCATCCCAACTGAAGTCTCAGGGGAGATAATTACTGGAGCATGATGAGAATATGCTAATTGTAGAAGGCTCTGAAGACTTGTTTTATTCCCTGATGCAGACTCTTACTGGGAGTTGAATTTAACGATAAATAAAGGAAAACATTTTTAAATATGAAAATCTGAAATGGGGAAAGAGAAATGTTTGTTGGTAATACAATCCATTCAAGGTGAACACTAACATTTTAAATGATTTGCTTGTGTAGACGGCTGAATGTAGACAAGAATGTTTTCACAATGCTGTGGCTGAACATCAATACTTGTGTAAGAGAACTTTCACAGTATTTTAAGAGGAGGAACTGAAGGGAGCAGGTATTCATTTCACCAAAAGGAAAAAACAGTTCTGAGTGACAATATTTTCATTTCTCTTTAGCATTTTGTCCTTTGGGCTCAGACTCTCGGTATGCCGTCCTCCAAAACACAGGTCAGCAGGGAAGGAGATTACTCAGCTGCAAATTGTAATGCTTCTCAGACAATATTTTTCTTCCCAAGTAAGTCTGAAATAATATGGCTGAGCAAGCAAGCAGCAGGTTATCTCTGAGAATTCTGGTTCACAAAGAAAAGCTGCACACTGACTGTTTTATATCAATAATCAAGACAGTTTAACCTGTTAGTGATGCTCTCAGATATGGTTTTATGTCTCTTGGATTGTTACTGCTGTGCCCCACTGAAAAGTGCGAAGGTAGAGCACCCTCACTGGAAAGACTTGATCAGCCTGAAACAGAAACTGATTGACGAAGGTTGATCATCAACTTATAAGGGTTCACTGTGGTCACCAGAGCCTCATAGTCTCCTGGTTTGGAGCCATGGGAAGTAGAAAAGTAAGGAAATAGGATTAAAGGATTTCTTTTCCAATATGTGCTCCTAGGTAGCAAGAGTGTTTGTTCAGTTAACCCTGTGCTGAGATGGGTTGGTTGGTTTGTTTCTAGGCAGAAAGACTTGTTCCAATGGTTTTATGTCTGGGCTGTCAGCATTGTCTCCATACAGCCAGTAATGTCGCATAACCCACTGCTTCTCAAATCAAGAAACAGAGCTGTGGGTAGAGCACTAGTTTACTACTTGCCTTGGTGGGTACAGTGAGAACACTCATTTTATGCTGCTGGAGTTAGCTTTGGAGGGCATCATCCTTCTGTACCTGATACTGTTGCAAATGACAACAAGTGTCCTCCCTTTATCTGCTACTCCCTGACAGTACTTACCCTGGATTAAACACATACAAACAAGAGTGCAGGAGGGTCTTATTCAGCTGTGCCCCCAGAGCTCTCTAGGAAGAAATTTTAGCAGGATTAGATGTCTGAGTGAGCCATGAAGGCCAGCTCCCTGATCCAACCTTTGAGGCTCAGCAGAATCCCCACTGAAGTGACTGGATATGTTACTTGCTCAAGGACAACTGAATTTGAGCTTTTCTTTAAAAGAGCAAGTGGGCATATTGTGCATAAAGATAGGCAGTAATATAAACAAAGGACAGACAATGGATCTCAGACACCAGCTTCAAAGTCCCTTCAGTTCTTGACCAAATTATTTATTTCCAAAATACATCTCTCCCCCGCACTGTTCTAAACAGTTGAGTAGAAAAGAAAATCAAACCACCTACTCCCATGTTTTAATGTATGTAATGAGTCTTGGAGTTAAAAGTATTTCAGGTACCAAATAAAATGTTTTCAGTTCTGCAGGTCAGCTACTGGAGGATTCAAGAGCAGTTTTAATACCAGTAATCTCTTGGGACCCTGGCCAGAGAAGTCTTCATTTAGTTTGTGTAGGAGTATGATTGCACAGCACTTTCCAAAGTGGGTCCTCCAGGTTCTCTGCTCAGTTCTCAACCTGTATAAAGGAGATAACACACTTGTATTCCATAAGAAGTGTGGAATTAATACCTGCTCTTCAGTGATCCTAGTAGTGTCAGTTCTTTAAAATCTTCTTAACAATTTGTCCTGAACAAACAGCACATGTGGAGTTGGTAATAGAGTCATTCAGTCTCAGTGGTTTCTCTTCTTCACTGACTGGTTTTCTAGCTCAGGGAAAATAAAGGTGATGTCCTACTGACCCCATAAGTGCTGAATGAAATAACTTCTCTACCATGAAGTGTTAGTAAAATGTTTAAAATGAAACATGATGAAAATACTAAAGAATATAAGTTCTGGATTAGCAGATGTAATCAGACATTCCCACCTCTGCTTGTCTGGTGTGTGCCAGAAGCCTCAGCCAGGGCAGCAGAGGTGGCAGGGCACTGTGAGCCCCAGTACCAGCTCCCCCAAAGCAGCCCAGTCTAAAATCACTTCCACAAGGGCTCAGGCCATGATCTGGACCCCTCCTTCAAGGCTGAGGGTAGTGGTACAATGGTGGAGGGCAATGTTGTGAAGAACACAACCAGAACTTCATCTCAGGTCATTAAACCTCTGCGATACTCACCATACAGGGGGAGTGCTGGGCTCCAAAAATTGGTGAGTATTGAGGAAATTGAAAATACTCTTTCCCAGGTTTGACCCCACTTTTCAGTAGCTCTCTGCAGCACAAGAGAGCTGTTACTCATGTTCCCTGTTGCTGCTGTTCAACGGAGCACAGGAGATTTCAAGTGGCACTGGAATCAGGGCTTGGGCTTTGAGTGCTACTTCAAGTGCTGAATAGACCGATTTCCTTCGAGAAGCAAGGACAGGGAGAGATGGGTGTTGCAGAATGGAAGAGTTCTCTGATGGGGCAGTTTTCTGGGTTGCTATGGTGAGAGCAACCACCATGCTGTGCTCTGTTGTAACAGCCTCAGAAATACAATGGCCAGAGTCTATTCCAGTGCAGATTTATGAGGATGCTGGAGCTCTCACTCCAAAGCATATTTTTCTCCCCCATTGCTATAGTCAGTTGTTGTCAACAAATGTTCTGTAACTCTTCCTGTATTTTACTCTTGGGAACAGACAGAAACAGACCCTAAAATCCAATAAAATGGAATTGGGATAAGCTTTCTTTGAGAAAAAAACCCCCAAACTGTTTTCCCTCTGTTTTCTTTGCCATTTACTCCAGATCTGAAGTTCTGGTTCTGGCCTTGCAGCTTGAGGCATTTTGAGTTGTCTCTGCCTACTTTTGCTACTCCAGCTCACCCCATTTCATTGCAGGGATCTGAGGCCGTGTCAGCCAAATGAAGGTTTAGACCAAAAGTTCCTCCTCAGGCAGATTTTTCCCTCCATTTCTTTTATGTCAACATTCCCCATGTGCACCAACTGCCAAAACAGATGAGATTTAAACCAAGTTTTTTTGTCTTCTTGTAAAAGTACTAGTTTTCAGCCAAATCAGTTCCCTGAGCTGGTCATACATGATGGTGACAGAGCAGATATGAATCAATATAAAATCATTCAGCAACAGCAGCTAAATATTGTGTTTTAAGTTATTCTTCTCTTCTGCAGGGGAAATATTAGCTGTCAAAATCCTTCAACTTTGATTGTCTTTTTGGGAGGAAAGAAGAGGGAACAAGGTAAGGGAAGGAGTGTTTTTTTAGGCATTGGCTTTTCCTAAGGAGAAAATATCTGCTCAGATGATGAGGCAAAATCATAAATAATCCCAGTCCCACCTGTAGAACCAAGACATCCTAAAACCCAGCTCAAAATTATTCTTAATTCCCTGTGCCCCCACTAGGTGCACGGTGGCTTTAGCAGGCTGTGGCAGCTCTGCCAGCCCATGGATGGGCACTGCTGCCACCCAGACAGTTATTTATCTGTATTAAAGGACCCCTGTGCAAACCAGAAGGTGGGTGCTGGACACTGGGTGCCCAAAATCCTGGAGAACCTGGAGGAGCTGCTCACTCTGGGAATTTCTGGGCTGCATCATAATTTGGAGGGTTGGGTTTCTTTTGCTGGCTGAGCTCTGTCAGAGGTTTGAAGAACTGTATTTGCCCACTCATAGCAGGGCAAGTTTGGTACCTTTCTGTTTGCAGTGAGTACAGTCAGTTCTGGCTGGGCAGGAGGTACCTGTGATGTGTTTTCAGGGGCAGCAGTTGGGTCTTGTTATGTATTTTAGATCTGGGGGTTTCCTATACCCTATACCCCTACAGTTGTCACAAAGCATAGCAATGTGATCACTATTTGATACATTTCCCTGTTTCTCATAAATTCTTATTATTCTTTCTCTGAAGTTGTGCCTTCCTGCTGCCACCTCTTTTGTTGGTTTGTTGAATTTTTTTTCAAAACTGAATTGTTCTAGTCCACATGGCACATCATGTTTTCTGTGTAATACTTTATTTTGGGGAGAATTATCATCATGTATCCCTTTCAAAAACTGTGTTTGTATTTATTTCTGTCATCTAAAGATCACTGTGTGGAGTCCTCACTTGTGAATCAGTGGAAACAGGTTGTAAAAATACAAAGGTGATAAGAAATGTCTACATTTTCTTGTCTGGAGCAGGCTCAGTGTCTTGGCTCATGTTTTGTCATGGCAGCTCTAGGGATGCTGGAAATGAGGATGGAGGAGAATGTATGTGTCAGTATACAGATGTCAAAATATTTTGGGGTAAAAGAGCTAATTAATCTGTTCTAAATAGCAATGTGTTTCTCTAAATAGCCTAGAAGCATCACATTTAGTTAGAGTTGGGAAGGGATGTGCTACTGGTTTTTATTTTTGAGGGATTAATACTGCACATATGTTTTTTATAGCTGTTTTATTTGAATTCATGACAGTTAGATTATTCCTTGACTTTATACTAATGTCTAATATTTTTAATATTCATAGATACATAGTTCAGCATGTGTAATCAAATAATTACAGATGCCATTAGCTGAGTTATCACACTAATCTGGGTGTATTTCAATGGATAATAATTTAATAAAATTATCACCTAATTTCTGGAGCCCTCTTCTCTGCACAAAAAATGAAAACGAAATGAAAGTGCTGCTCTTAATTTCCTTCATTAAGAAACTCCAGCCTTGATTAACAGGATCTGAACATCCAAACATTTATAACTTGGTTTCCTGAATTTCTACTCCCAGTGGCATTCACAGGAGGACACTGAATTAAAAAATAGAACAGAAACTCCCCATATGCACAAAGCCTGTGTGGGAAGGAGATGGGAACAGCATTGCCTCCTCCTCTGCTGTGCTCCTGTAGCAGGGAGCACACCAAGCAGTTATCTGAATCAGACCTTTGGGTGGCAGGAACAGCCATGGAAGGAGTAGGTGCAAGGGCAAAGGTCTCTGTCTCTGTAGGCAGCTCCTCTCCACCCTTAAAACCTGTCTGTTCAAGAGGTTGCTGATCAGAAAGGTCAGGAAGACAGTGTTGGGAAAGGACAGCAAAGGGGAGAAGGGAATGGATGGCAGAGAGTCTGTTTGTGTTCCCTGCAGGTTCTAAGACAGGAACAGAAGGCTCAGGTCTAGATCTGATGGTGGACACCCCTTACCATGGCCTCTGCTCTTTGAAATGCAGTGTCTTTGCTTTCCATGGTGTAGGTCACATAGCCTACAGTAAATGGCTCCTTAGTATGTAGCCACTGACAGCAGGGATTGGCTCTGCACTGCTTTTGAACCGGCTTTGAACTCACATTATCTGTCTCAAATAGCTTTGGGAACAATAGCCTGAACTCAATGCAAGGCTGGCAGCTGCAGAGCAGCTGGACCTTTAGGTGTTCCCTCCAGATGTTCTCTCTCACCTCACCTGATCCCCCATTCTCTCAGTGTTCATATCCTTCACCCATACAGACCACACAAAGGCAGTGCTGACAGTACAAGTGGACCACTCCATCCATCCATCCATCCATCTGTCCCTGTGGCACTGCCACAGGGCTGCCACCCACTGTGGAGCCACTGCAGCTCTTTGGGCAGGGAAGGCTTGCACCTGAGAAAAAAATGCAACTCAGCATTCAAAGGAGACTGAAACAGGGAAGAATCTCATTGTGAATACAGGAGAAACAAAAATAAAGGGATTAAAGAAACTAATGGATTCATTACCAGCATCTGGACGCTTCTGGGGCTGCAAGAATAGGGTCAAGGAGGCTGACAGCCACCTCCAGCAGTGAGGCAAGTACAGAGCTGCTTTTCCCTGGTGCACACTCCCAAAGCAGTGGCTTATGGACTTCCTGAGTCCACAGCTCCATCTATTTGCATTAATGGCTCCATGCATTTCCAGTAAAAATGCTAATCTGCCTCTTTATAAATAAAAACAAAGCTGTTTACTCATCTGGTGTAAAAGTTTGTGGCTGAAATTGTCTGCTCTGTGATAGGCAGAAAATCAGGCAGATTTTCATAATAATGTCTCAGATAAGCAGAGAAAATAAACTGGAATTCTCCATCAGCTCTTTGTTGAAACACTACCCTATTTCTGCATTTCAATCCCTTTTCATCCTCATCCCCATCCTTGGATATGGTTCCTCACTTTCTATGCCATGTATTGCTATGTGCTATTAAGGGAATGTTATGCTCCACTTGAGAGGTGGTAAAGTGAAAATCACATGAATACTCAGAGAAGAGCTCTTTGAGATGCTTCAGGACTTAAAGGGCTATGAATTTGCAAGCTCCACTAGCATGATTACCTTTTATGGCACATATTTGTATCAAAATATGGTATTTTTACACTCAGATTTGACACATGGATTCCTTCCAAAATAGAAAGAGGGCATCAGTCATCTGTATTTAAAATCCGGAGGATGTTGCATGTAAGAACTGGCATTGGGTAATGAGAAGGAAGACAACAGTGATTCCTATTGATCCTCCAAGTGTGACCCTGAGCAAGTCCCTGGATCTTCTGTGTCTCAGCCTGTGATGCTCAGACATGATTAGGATGTGTACTTTATCAGCAAGGATGTTGTGCAAGTGATTTAATGAGTGCTTGCAAAATGATTTGTGGCATTTGAATGGCAGGGGCTGTGTAATTGCACAGTGATGCCCTATTGTATAATTGCATATGCTCCAGGAAGCCCATGGCAAGCCACTTGCTGCCTCCCTGCTGAATAACCCGTGGCCAAATTATCATTTTAGTGCTGGAAGGAAAATCCAGTTACCCTGAAGCATAAGTGTGGATCCTCCATGTTTCTGGGCAATTCACATTGCCTTGTATAAAAGTTGGGGGTAGAAGTTTGCTGCTCTGTGCTAAGTGGATTTTCATAGAGCTCTCTTCTGACTTGAAAATAATATTTAAGCAGAGAAAAACCTCTCAAAGTCAGTAACTTCCATCTCACCATGGGGGAGAATATAGAAGAAGACACACTTTAAGTGTGTCTCCACCAGAATGGAGACCCTGCCACTGGAGGTACCATTGTTCCAGAGAAGGAATGCAATTCTTACCTGTATATTGTTGGGCCTCTGTATTTCAATACTTCTCACACATCCAGCTGGAAGAGCGGGCTGTGGATGGCTCTTATCTACCACATAGCACTAAGTCCTTCCAAATAAACATGAAGGCAATGAGGAAAGTGGCCACCGGATATCACTCAAGAGCCAGGATCCTGCATCACTTGTCTCTCCCTCTGCCACCTGCCTTCAGGGATGATGCCCTCTCTGATGTTCTGTCCCCTGAGATACACCACACAGCTCCAGCCAGGGCTCTGACCTCCTGTCTGTGTGAATAAAACAACTTTTTAAAATGTTTGCACCAGAATTCCCAAACTGCACTTTTGCCTCTGTTTTTCCTCCTGCGCAGATGCCTTTAGGTAAAGTGCTTCTGTTTTTAACTTTACAGCTTCCACCAGGAGGCTTCAACATGCAACTAAATGCACAAAAGTACTTACTGTTAAAGAACATCTGTAGGACCTGGTCCACAGACCAGCCCATGCTGAGGAGATTAATTCCGGCTGACTTGTCCTTTGCCCCCATAACAAATCAGTTTTATTAAAACTGTTACCCTTGCAGAGCTGAGGCTGTGGGTGTCTCACCCCGTGTGCCACAGGAGAACCCCTCAACTCAGGGCTTAAAAACACTTTCAGAATTAGCATGTGGTTCATCTGGTTTAATGTGGAGGTATATACCCATTCATTTTGAATGTAAATATAAAGCCCATGGATTCAGTGTTACCTGTTTCATTCCTCAGTGGGGATTTCCCTGGGATGGAAGGAATAAAGCTGCTGCACAGCTCTGGACACAAGCTGACTTTGGAGAGGATTTGCCAGCATTTGAGTTTTAAGATAGCACAAAGACAGAAGGATTGCTGTAGGTATCTTACCATAATTTCATTTCAGTCCATTTTTAAAGCAGAATTTGAATAAGCAGCCTTTAATAAGCCCAGATATGCTTATGATTGTAGGTGATCTGTTTCTGTAATGTGATTTGGGAAAAATCTATGTGATGTGGGAAAAAACTCCTGAAAGAGATTTTTAAACAAATAAGCCTGTTTCTTAGACAAATGCCAGTTTAGATGATAATTTATGAATAGTTGTTCTTTCTATCACTGCAATTTAAAGCAGCCATGGCTCCAGCATGACAGTTTGAGCTGTGCTTTAGACAATGTTGTCAAAAACCATGCCCAAACTCACTAAAGGCCAGAAGGCTCATTAGCTGAGAAAAACTATGAGTAAACTCTTAATATCTTCCAGGAGGAAAGAAATCTGGGAGAGCACTTCAGATTTCTTTGTTTTGAATGCAGATCTAATTTTTTAGGCCAACTGAACAAAATGTCTGTCTAGAGAGCTCCAGAAAGAGGAACAAAAGTAAACTATAAATATTCAGCTCTTGATTTCAGGATTTAATAAATTATGAGCTCTGAGAGGAGTATTTTTTTCTTTTAAACA
The DNA here is from genome assembly GCA_013396695.1 of Sakesphorus luctuosus. NCBI lineage: Eukaryota > Metazoa > Chordata > Aves > Passeriformes > Thamnophilidae > Sakesphorus > Sakesphorus luctuosus. The sequence goes on along the minus strand of VWZD01007560.1, from coordinate 1,088,298 downwards.
TGAACTGACTTGGTTCATTTTTAAAATTTGCTTATATAGTGCTTGTCACCTTCTATTTGGATATAATCCATCAGTCTCTGGGCAACACTTTAAGATGACACATCCCAAAGGAAACTGGGTCCAAGAGTCTAATGAGGAACAACCACTCCCCCGTGGAAACCCGTCTGTATCTCTGTATCTGTGTCTATATCTATAAATAAAGTCTCCTGCATGGGAAGGTCTGATGTGAGATGTTCAAAGATTACTTGACCTATATAACAAACACAGTGAGCGCTCTGGTGCCAGCCCCCGGGGCTGGGTGACAGGCACAGGTTCCTTGCGCTGTGTGCCCGCCATTGCCACTCTGTGTTTCAGAAGCACACCTGGCACACCTGGATGCTCGGGACATGTTGCTTCTTGAAGATGAGTCTTGTAGCCCAGCCAGTATCCCTGGCTTTGATGAACGTGTGGATCCAGACACCTTCTGCTCTAAGGGCGGCTGTTGTGAAGCCAAAGCAGACACGGCCCGTGTAAATCGTTGTTACACCTTGCTGGTGTTCACCAGGGAACCCACTGGGCTGCGGGCTGTGTGGCATGCCCTGAGCCCACCTGACGCGAGTCGCGACAGAGTCGCGATATGCTGTTGGCTCAGACTGGGCCCCTGAGCACACCGGGGAACCGGCAATAAACAATTACTCCGTCAGCTTTAAAATTGCCGATTGTTTTTCAGAGTTCAGAGGCAGGTTTCTGGATGGGTAACCCAGGAGAGCTGAGCTCTCCGTGGGTCCTGGAGCACTCAGTGGGAAACGAGGGAAGGAAATGGCGTGAATTCCTACTGTTGCACACACAATCCATGGAAAGAAACCTGGCAAGCCGAATGACTGGCTGCCCTCTGCTGTCCCCTGCTGCCCGCCGTTGTCCCCTGCTGTCCCCTGCCGGTCACTGCTGTCCCCTGCTGTCTTCTGCTGTCCCCTGCCCACAGCTACTGTCCCCTGCTGTCCCCTGCCCTCTGCTGTCCCCTGCTGTCCCCTGTCCGTCACTGCTGGCTGCTGCTGGCCCCTCCCCGTCGCTGAAGTTCCCTGACTGTCGCTGCTGTCCCCTGCTGTCCTTGTTGTCCCCTGCTCGCTGATGCCAGCTTCTGCCCGTAGCTACTCTCCCCTGTCTGTCCCTGCTGTCCCCTGCCCATCACTGCTGTCCCCTGCTGTCCCCTGTCCGTCGCTGCCCGGGGCCACCCCCGTGTCCCAGCCCGCCGCACAGCCGCTTCCCGGGGCTTCCCCGGTCTCAAGGAATGTTTGCAGGGAGCGCGTGTCCCCCGAGCCAAACGCTGCCTGTGAAAAGAGTGTTACTTTGGTGACTTTGAAATGATTTCTTGTAACTTCAGGCTAAGCCACATTTCCTCCTTAATTTAGCTCAACGCCCACCTCCGGACCGGAGAAGGGAGGCCAGGCTTCCCTGCAGGCTTCCACCTAGTGACCTCCCAGGGAGGATTAATTATTTTAAGATTGGCCCAAAATATATTTAGAAATTTCAACAAATAAATGTTGCCCAGTGCTGCAGGAGTTGCCACACCATCACTCCAGCGAAAAGAATGAATAACCATAAATGTGACTCGAGCACTCCACAGAATGCATCGACAAAATTTCACAGGGAATATTTTCCTTTAGTAGAAACTATCAGCTTAAATTGTCCCTGCTGCTTTAAGAGGGCGAATTCCATTTACCCGCAAAGATTATTAAACACTAACGTAAGTCTAACTTCGGAATCTGTTGAAGTGTGTTTGTTCCCATGAAAGAAAAGCCTTTCTGGAGTTAAAAATAACGAATTGTGTAAGGATTAGATAAATACTGTAGAGAGAAATCCTGGAGTATCAATCACTGCTCCAGGTTACTTGCAGGGCCATCCAGCCCCTCTTACTAGCTGTTAATGAGGATAAGTCAATGGCTTTTGTGAGGGAGACAGAAGAGATGGGCTGCACGTTAGCACTTGATTAGCATCGTTAGTGCTTGTGTCCTGTGAGACAGCGGGAAAGGTCTCTCATGGCACCACAGTCACTGCAAACCAGCAGAGTCGCTTATTGCCTGGCGCTCGCAGTTGTGAGCAGATTTTTAGCGCAGGTTCCGGCCCACGTTTATTTTACACCTTATTTCAAACTGCTGCGTCCGCTTCTGTGTTAATTAGAACTACTGAGTTCGTCGGCTCTCTGACTCCGGGTCCTCACACGGCAAGATGTGCTGGCAGCGCCACTTCTTATGGGATAGTGCCAAAATACTAAAGTTCTTCCAAAATACCTGTCTCTGGGTGTTGCGATGTTGCTGTAAGGAAGATTCCGCTTCTTACCATCACACTCACTCTGAACATGACAAAATAAATGGACTTTCAGCTGCTGCCCTTTCGAGAGAGACTCGTTTTGTTCCGCCCAGCCCAGGAGCCCCTGGGCCACCTGGAACACACCGGGCTGTCTCCCCGTCCTTCGCTGGCTCAGCCTCTCCATTCCACCCCTCCTGCAAGGGGACCAACGTATCTATTTTCCTCTTCTCCCTGTCAAATATTGTACTGCTGTGTATGCCCCTCACTTCGCAGGCTTTAGGGAAGTTGCTCTTCGTGTTTCTGGGGCTGATTCCCAGCTCAGGCCGTGACGGGGAGCACTTTTGTCTGGCCTCTTAAAAGCACGAAGCTTCACAAATCATCTTCTCCTTCTCTGAAAGAGCAAAGCTTCGGGTTAGAAAAAATGAATTATGGAAAATCTGGGCTGAAATTCTCACATATTGACAAGATGCTAGCGTGGGGAGCTTTTTTAAACAAACAAACAAACAAACAAACAGAAACCGAGCACACAAAATATTGCGAAATGCCTCATATAGTAATTAAGAATTGGCATCGCCGCTGGAGCCTGTGCACCTGAAAGGCCTTTTCTTGTCCCCTGCCAGCCCAGTTCAGGGACAAATAGGTGGTTGTGGTTACCATTAAGATCGGGAGATAAGGGGAAGCTGGCAGAGCTCAGGAATGCGGGCTGTTAAGCAGACATCTCCCACCCATCCGGGCTCGGGGGTTTGAGCCAGCAGCTGCCTCCCTCCGGCGCCTTCCCCATCTGGGCTCACATAAGTCACCTTTTCAGTCCCAGAGCTCCCCTCGGACTTCAAGCCTTTATTCACAGCTTTAGCTCTGGCTATCCCAATATGCATTATTTTTAGCTTCCTCCTAGATGGACCATGGTTTACTTGCTCCTGAGATTGATGTCCCCGTGACCACGCAGTGCGGTGCCTCATTCTTCTCTCTGACTAGACATTCACTAGACATAAAGGGACATTTTTTGACTACAATCCTCCTGCACCAAGGGGACTCGCACTCAACACCTGGCAGGGGCTCCTTGCAGGTTGATGCTTTTAATTGTCAACGATTCTTGTTAAGGCAAGACTGCAAAGTTTTAAGCACAGTCTTCCGTCCTTCTCATTCCTTCTGAGCACTCAGATGTGCTTAAATCCCTCTCGGTGACTCTTGAAGTATGAATGTGCTGAGATACAGAGTATTTGTCATTGTGCACACTAAATGTTTGTGTCGGTGCTGCCATCGCCTGTGGCCAAAACAATGAAACTTCCTTTTCTCCAGAATTGGGAGCAGAGATTGCCCTTACAGAGCTCCCTCTGTCTAACATCAAAGCGACCTTTGCAGATTTAAGACACATTCAGCAGCTCTGAGGAGATCCCTCTTTCCTTCATCATTGTTCTCACCTTGGAAAACTTGTGGCAGCTGAAGCCTTTCGGGTAGAGGTTCAGCTGGGAGGGTCTGGGGATCGTGGCTGTGGGACCAGGGCAAGGCTCTGCTGGTGGCTGGCAGCTCAGCACTGGCACGGCTTTGGAGGGAAGGAGGGAGCTGCCAGACCTGCTGAATGAAGGGGAAGAGAAGAGCCCCGGCCTGGGGGAGCACAGTGTGTCGGGGTGGCTGCTGCTCCCATGCCGGGCGCTTTCTGGGAGCGGAGCAGTGCAGAAACTGTCCAGCATCACACCCCGCTGCTGTTGCCCTGCATTGATTAAGAGCAGGTTTAAGATAACAGGGTTATTGTGATGTTTTGATGAAAGCCAATTCCTTATGGGCACAGCAGCCAAGAATATCCCTTTAGATCAGTGTCGGGGAGGTCCGTCCATGGCAGGCCGTGGTGGGCAGCGCAGAGCTGGGTCTGTCCCGGGAATGCTGCTGGACTCCCCAGCCAGCGGCACTGGGAGAGGCTGAGCACGGGGGGGCTTAGTTAGCTCAGACAAGATCCCTTTGCCTTTAAGGAAGTGGGAAAGATCACAACAGACACCTCCTCACCTGTGTATTTGCCTTTAACGTCTCGGTACCTTGGTCCTGCTCTCCCTGTGTAACGTATCTAGAGCAAGATTCCACATCCAAATGGAGCACCTCATGATCCTAAATCGGGTTTATTTTGTGTTTTTTTTTCATAGTGTAGTTCTACAATTACTTCTTTCTAATGAAATAAGAAAACCAAACTACAATCCTGAATGACTAATGGCATTGCAAAGGCTTCTAAAGCAGACGTTCCTGGATAACCAGAGAATGAATTGCTTTCTGGGAAGAAATAATTTTCGCTGACCTTAATGTTGCTCTTTCACATAAACCATCACTCTACCACCTGTTAAAGGGAACAGAATCTCGACTGAAGCGAGGAGGAGATCAGGGTGCAGGGGAGAGTGGAGAGACGTGAGGGCTGAGCCGGTCCGAGTCTGACTCCGGGTGCTTGCCCAGGCTCCCAACTCCAGCCTGCCCCTCCGGGGGCGGCGGGATTAGCCGGGAGCCAACGTAAACCACAGCCTGTGTATTTAAGGAAGGGAAACGATTGAAAAGGTGTGCACAACATTGAATGCTTTGGGAATCACGGCCATCAGCTCAAATTAGCATTAAATCGCTGCCCTGAGCACCACCCGGGGCTCAGAGCAGGGCGGGGAGATACCTGCGCCCTGCTCTCTGTGCCCGTCTCCCTATGCCCAGCTCCCTATGCCCAGCTCCCTGTGCCCACTTCCCTGTGCCAGGCTCCTCCCGAAGCCTTCAGCAGCTGCAGAGGTGCTGGCTCTATGCTTGGAGCACTCACACCTGCCCTCGGCTTCCCATTCAGTTCTAAACTTTCACTAAAAAAAATGAACATCTTTTGGCCACCGGGAGCTGAGGCATGAAACATGAAATTACGCCATTGGTAATACATATTTATCTTTTGGCATTTTTAGAAAATTACAGCCCTTAAAAGGAGAGCAGCGATCTCTTAGAAAATTCCTAATTCCATAAAGACAGTGCCGTGCTGAACTCTTGGCTTGGCAAGGCAAGGAGAGTGGCATCACTGCCCCTCTGTGTCATCCCATCATCAGTCTTAAAATGGCACTAAACCAAAACTAACCCAAGTAATTTACTCACATTGTATCTCATGGACCTACGAGAGTTCTGTACTCCTGGTTTTCAGGTATTGCAGAAACTTTACTAGATGTACCTGATTTATTGCAGAGTCCTGCTGCCTGGATGGGGCTCGGGGCGGTGAGAGCACCGTGGTGCCCTCCCCTCGGGGGGCCGCGGGGCACTGGGCACCCCCACACACTCCCCAGGGGGTGAGCGCTGCGGGAGAGCAGAGGGGGCTCCTCAGGGAGCTGCCAGGCCCATTCCAGAAAGGGAGTGCTGCTGGGGGGTCATCAGGCTCTGGTTGAGCCTTTGGGGAGTGGCTGTGAGCAGGCAAACCCAGCTCTGCACTCAGGGGCTCATGTGGACCATCTGTAAGCAGTAGTTTGTGCACCGACTCACTCACGGCCCTTTCAGAGAGGCTGGATGAAGTGACCTGGACGGGAACTCCATTGTAATCTCAGGACTTATCTGATGCCCAAGCACTGGCTTGGAGCAGCAGCACACAGAACATTCAGTTGAAGCTTTTTAGGAGCCAGTTCTCCAGACTCAAGGAATGACTCCCCTCTACAGAGAGGGAAACAGCAACAGAGATTAATCTCCAAGGTAATTGTTCAAGTAATATCTGTCACTTAGTCAAATGACTGCCACAAAAGCAATACCCCCTGAACCTCCTGAAAGCTGTTTTGCTTTAAGTACAGACTTAACTGACAATTAAGAGACCTGCAGTTGATGTAGCAGAGCCCCAAGGGATGATGGAGACCCCCGGGAATTCAGTCTCATTCAAGGACAGAAATACCATGTCTGGAATCCCCATGAAAACAAGATTATTCTAAGACATCCTACTTTTTTCCCCCAGTAGACCCACGTCAGTCTTACCACAACAACACTATCAGTTTTGGAAGTGAGAATCACTCAGGAGCCCCAGTCAAAGTGCATGAGATTTTTTTTTTGCTGGTTTGGACAAGAAGGCATCAGAAATCACCATTGTTGCCTTGCTAATCCTGTAATGCCAAGATGGTTTTGTGCTGATTCTGGAGTCCTGATCACCCAGGACCAGCAGGGATTTGCACTTCTCACTTCATGTGTGAGTTACACAAGGAAGGCCATGAGGGCAAGGATGGGTTGTGTCTCTTTGCTTCATATCAAAGCTCCATATGCTGGCACAGGTTTCACAGCATTCAACTTTATATTATAACTATGTTTGGAACGAGGTTTAGGAAACAGAAGTAGCTCCACTTTAAAAAATTGGAAAAGTGCCTCCTTGGGAATAGGGCTGTGTTAGGAGGGTGTTTTGGCTGATTAAGTGAATTTGCATGCAGATTTTGCTGTTTCAACAAAGCAAAAGAAAATATTTTTCATCCTCTTTGGCTGTAATTTTTCCAGAATTTGCCTGCCAGGGTAATTGTTTAGGATGGCGAGTGATTAAGATCTGTTTTGCAAACAGAAGTATAATGAGGTTTTAATATCTGGCATTTCCACAGCAATACCCTCAAATCCCCATAAGATAAAATACAGTCAGGAAGAACAACAGACATCTCCTGGGTTGTCACCAAGAGGTTTCTGGCTTCAATGCTTGTGTGGTTTTAAATAAAAAAAAACGAATTGAGATGTAAGATTATAATTATCCACAATGGCTACACAACGCTCATAATGAGAAAACAATGCTCTTTGGACTTCAACCCAGGGCAGCACCCGCCTCCTCCTCTCTCCATCCCTGACTAGCTGAATTAAAAATAAAATGTGAACTGGAGGAGCAGGCGTGGTGCCCATGGGCAGAGGGAGTGACGTGCCAGCCCTGTGTCCCCATGAGGTGCCTGAAGGCCCAACGCTGGAATAAAGTGAATTTTGGGCCCTCTCCAGCACCTATGCAGGAGGATATTGGATTATTTTCCTCTGACAACAGGAAGCCCAAGACAAGGCATTTCCCATTCTCCTTCCAGCATTCTGTGAATGGCCTTTAAAAGTGTCGTGAAGAAATAAACACAAAGGAATGTCCCACAAAGGAATGGTTTTAACAATACCCCTGTTTTCTCCGTGTTCAGCTGCACAGTTCTCACAAGTCAGTGCAATTCTGGTCACATCATGGCACGGTGACCTTCTTCAGTCCCCTCCTCTTGATGGCACTGACCATGAGACCACTTGCTCTATAAAAATAGCCCTTTCTCTGGGGCTCTAAGACTGATGGTCCTTACCTGACACTCAGGGGCACATTTCCAACAGAATGTTGGAGTTTACATCCAGGTGCTGCCCAGATCAAGTGCTAACTCACTTCAGTCATGGAGAGAGCACCCCAGCCATGCTCAGGTCTCACTTCTGAGGTCCCATCACCTACTGGGCATGGTTGAAGAGGTTTCTGCTGCCCTTGGTGCCTAGGGAGGTCCTCTTCCAACTCTGCCCCTGCTGTCTGACCCTTAGTGGCTCCTTGCCCCTTTTGCAATCCCTCTTTTCCCCACCTCATCCTCTTTAGCAAACCCCTTTTCTTCCCAGATATCTCTCCCTACCTTAATCCCTTCTTCCAGAATTAGATCAGTGCCACAATTTGAAGCAGGGCTGAGACTCGTTCCAGTTATTGTGTCAAAGGCCAGACCTACAACAGTCCATTGCCCATTCCCTCCTCTTCCTCACTAACCAGCTACTGAGTGGGAGAGGTGTTGGCTCTGCATCTCAGGAAAAGAGGATCTGTTCTGAAAATGACCCAAGGCAGGAGAAGGATGGGGCCTCCATGGGTTAGCTCTGGACTGTCTGACAGGAACCTGCTCTTGAAGAGCTGCTAAGGCTATTTTCAGCTGGAATCCTCTCCTGAAAAGGTCTCAGGTCTCTCAAGTCCCATCCTGAGCAGATAGGCTGAGTCTCATCTTTTTGGACTAATGATGAAGCTCAACATTTTCAGCCAACTCTTGATTGCAGTCTCCTGAGAGTTTCTTTCTTTTTATTATTTTGATTATTTTTCACAGTGTTTCTGCACCTTTACAGTACAAAAATAGCAGACATACATCCTGGCTGCCTTTGTACACTGTCTGTTAATCAATGCTTAACTCATTCATAAATAGTCCCTTTAAACTCTTCTTGCAAGTTTTCCAGCCTTTGGGCTATTCTGTAAACTTTGCTACAGTTCATTTTGGAAAGAACCTTTAAATGATTCAAATACTGCCTAAATTTTTCATGGGTCCTCTGCAGAGAGGTGACATCCATCTGAACAATCATCTTTAATTTGTATCACGTGGGAAATAAGACAAAGAAAAGTTAAATGCTTTTCTCAGGGTAATGCAACAGCCCAGTTAGAGCTTAGTTTCTTGACCCTAGTCCCAGACCTGGCCTCAAAACCATGTGGCAAGTAGATATCTATCTCTTTAGGAGGATTGCCATGCTGATCTCATCACTGGCATCTCACTCACCCGCTTTTTTATCTCTAATTATGTACTGACACAATTATCCTTCATTACACAGAGTGCACGCTGTGCACACACAGACAGGAAAACAAGCTCTGTGGTGCAGCTGGGGCACACTTCATTCTGTCTCAAGTAAAATTTACCCTCCATCATCATTTTTTAGCTATTGAATATAATAGAAAGCAGTTAGAGGGGTGAGTTTTCTTCAGCTGGATAGAATTGTCCTGGTGTTGTGGTTTATATTTCATCCATAAGGATACAAATTGTTTTCATTTCTTCTCACTTTTAGCACTTTCTGCAATATTAAAGCTTCTTTTGGAATAGACATAATAAAACTGCTACCAATAAAGTTTTCTGCTTGGTTAAGGGCACTTTCTCATGTCATCTTTCTTTATTTATTTCTCTTTTGCAAGGATATAAATAGACAAAATGTATCACCTGAGGCAATCTGGGTACGGCAACTACTCCTGAAGTCACCAGACGGAAATCAATCAGGTTGTAACTGCGTAAGGGTGAGTAAGGATGCCTGGCCTGATGACTGCCATCCACTGTGTCATCCATGAGCAAGCTTTTGGAGAGGAGAGGAGACTGTAAGTGAGGCTTTACGGGCAGCAGTGACTGCCAGTTCTGTTCAGGCACTCACCAGCCCCATGTCACCGCAGTGAGGTGGTGGCTGGTGGTGGTGGTGGCACGTGAGGTCCGTGGCTGACCTAACACACAGGGCTCCAGCAGAGACTTCACTGCACTGTTACTGCCAGTGCTTTTATCTCCCTTTCCTGATAGTCTACATGCAACCAGTGCTATTTGCTGTCAACGAGGAACAGCCTCACACTTGCCCAGAAGAGGCTGCTCCCCTGGCAGTCTGCAGCAGGGCACCCACGGGCCCTGCTTGTGGGTGCTCAGGGTCTCTCAAGTGGCTTGCTGTGCCTCTGGTTACAAACAGCTCCGAATCTAAAGACAGTGGCCTTTGATTGGCACCTGGCACCTGAGCCATTTGGTGACAGGAGTTCATTTGTCCAAATCAGTCATAGGTCAGTGCTTTAAATAATAACTCTCTTAGTATTTTGCTTCCTACTTCATGTTTTTTTTTGTTTCATCTTCCCTTCCAGATCAACCTGAAAATGAAATAGATGGTTCCTCATGTAGTATAAATCTCTGTTTTAACAGCTGAGGATGTGAACCTGTATGTCTTGCCACCACCTAAGAAAGCAACTTCTCTGCTGTCAAGAGCTGGCTTTCCCATTTAATTCAGACCTCCATTCTGCTGCCAAAGAAATGGGTTTCAGAATCCTCTGAATTTTTTGGATGAATGGTTAGACCATGCTGGTTTGCAAACTTACTAAAAAGGGAGGCAGAGCTGTGTTTTCATTTGCTTGTATTGTTCTAAGCAAGTTGATACGTTCCACAAATAAAAGTGTTCTTTGTTTTATGCATAACAGTAAAGAAGTTGGGAGGATGAGGCTCCAGAAAATCTATCAGGCATTCCCCAGCCTAGTTTTTAATCTGTGTCACCTCACCAGGAGTGAGGAGCTTTGTGACTGGTTCATGTTTTGATAATGCTGTATTTTACGTGCCATATATCAGGTTTGGGCACCATCAGAAAAGTTCTAGTGAAACATTTTTGTGGAAGACAGAAATGGAGGTGGACAGGAAGATGGGACTCTCAGGTCTTGCTGAAAGAAATGAAAAATAACTCCCATTAAAAAAAAAGTCAAAACACAAAAGAAACAGCCAGTTCACAGGAATATAATGCAGTCTGGTTGTGATTCTGCCATGCACTGTGCTCAGAAACTCTAAAAAAATTCTATTTTTCCTGGTTGTTATTTTAGAATCAATACAAGCTATATAATATTTACAACCTTCTTTAACAGACCAGAAGATTGAGTCATCACACTTACCTCACCATAGTCCCTGACAGCATCATCTGAGGCACTGGGGAGCGTCACGCTATTCAGAGCAGGGTGGGAGAGTCAGAGCAAGTGCAGGCACAGAAGCACCAGACCCATGTCTGGCTGCTGGGCAGTGATGATACACACACAAGAAATCCTGCTGTAGCACAGCCTGGATCTCTGGGTTGTAGTCTTTCTTAATTTGAGGTATATTGTTAAAGATTTGATGACTCTTCATGCAGCTCTTACTTTTAAAGAACGTTTTGGGCAAAACCCAAACAGCTCTTCAACTTGATGAGTCAATATTTCTTCCAAGCTTTTCACCTCATTTGTAACCTGAGTGGTAACAAATTGTACTTGAAAGACCATTTTCATATGACCTTTTATGTTATTCCACCAGATCAATGTAACGTTTTTCAGCATACAGAGCAGAACCAGCTGAAATACAGCTTGGAAGCCACGCATTGCTCTTGTCTGCAGGAGCCCCCAGACACAGCTCAGCATCTGGCTCTGTCAGTGCTCCTCACATTGATCTTTTGTTCCTAATCCTTCCTTCTCTGGAGATAACATCCAGTGAAATCGCTCTAACTTTATTTGTGTAGGTCTAGTGCTGATCAAAGAACAGGATACTTTCACATAGAGGACATTATGAGATAAAGACCAATCTTGGAACCAGACTGGATGCAGAGCATGCCGTGTCCTTTCATAATGAGCTGTGACAGGGAAATAAAATTATTTGTTTAATACTTCTGAATTTGGGAGGACTGAAGAGAGGTTTCAAATAGGTTCTTGTATTATTTTGTTCAATGAACATTACATTATTTTATCATGTTGTCATACTAACAGATTGTTTTATGTAATTTTTGCATACTAATAACAACATTTGTAGTTCAACATTCATGATGTTTTGTCTCCCACTACACTCCGCTATATCCATTTCCCCGCTGAGAGTCTTCCACCACTGAGCTATGTTGTCACTGTCATGCAACCACCTTAATATTTGAGTGTTGTATCACAGCTGCCTGTAACACAAACTGTGATCTCAGGACAACACTGCAATACACATTCAGAGAGTGATGTGGCTAAAACAAGGGAGAGGAGGTGGGAGCAGTTCTCTGTGCTACAGAGCCTTTCCAAGACCTCCTGCCAGCCCTTCCACCCTCCTCCAGTGCTGAGCTTTACCTCTCACTTTTCCTCTGGAACACTGTAGATCCTTACAGTCTCTTAATAAAGCAGGACAGTACATTTTGTTCATCTCCCTGAAAGATGTCCTACACTTTGGGATTTAGGAGCTGTGGCAAGACATAAGGAGGCTGTTCTTGAAGGGTCTCGCAGTGTGACACTCTGGCAGAGCTAATACAAGGTTAAACCAAAATGAAGAGCTAACAGCACTAAGCAAAGAGGAGGTGATGCTGGGAGGGGGAGATGAACACTTTGGGAAATGGCCAGATATTTTTTGAGCCACTGTCAACCTACAAGCTTTGCTTGCTACTGATTTATCACCTAATTGCTCTCAGTATCAGGATGACAAAGATTCTCTCAGGCATCTGATAACCAGGGAGACTCTTCTGTGGTCTCACATGCACTGCATAGCTCACATTGGTGGCCTTGCAGGCTGTGACAGTGCCCTCCTGTATAACTCGAGAGGGAAATAACAACTGACTGTGGCACAGGAACTTTGGTGACATCCCTCTGCATGGCTGAGAAGTTTGTGACATGAGGCGTGTGCGGGGCTTGCCACTGTGATACTCTGGGCTTTACGCTGGGCTCTAATTCTGGATCAATTACAAGTTCCTTTTGCCTGCACAGCACATCTCAAAGTTTGACTTTATAAACTCCACCTGACTCATGACTTGGAGCACAAGGCAGAACAGAAACCTCTTTCTTAAGGAACAAGGTCAGGCACTGGGGACTCTGTCAGGTTCAGTGTGTACCTGGCATTTATGTTTGTTCTGGTGTACTAGAGTTTCTGAGTGTGTTCCTCGCATGTGAAGGGTTATATATCAAGGATTACGCCTCTCGAATCCTTTAATTAACCAAATTTAAACTGTAGAATCAAGTGGCTTTTCCAGGAGGTGTCATTTACATTTACCCAGGAGCAGAACCATGGATACGTGGAAGATGACTGTCAAGGAGGTTCTCACCTTCACTGTGGGGAGTGTTCAAGTAGGCAGTTAATATAAAATTTGCTTTTATCCTGTTATATTTGCTTCTTGCTTACCTCTCTTCAGCCCATCAGGAAATACAGTCAGCATCATCTCAGAGAACACCTTCCACACTGTTTTGTTGTCTCTAATTCTTTTTGTTCCCCAAAAGCCATCCTGATCTAGTCTGAGCTTTGCTTCAGCCCTCACATCTGGAGGGTTCATGCAGTGAGGACTCGGGAAGACTACATAAAGAAAAGGCACATTCACAAAACAGGAAAGGCTGTTCTCCATAAAATTCTTACTGTTCTTTTATTTTTCAGTGAAGATTTGAAAATTCTCCTTACAGGAAAACTCTGCCTACAAGGCAGTGAAATATTTTCCCATGTCTCTTCATAAGGTGTTGCAGAACATCCAGTTCTTCAGCCCTGCTGCTGTAATGGCTCCATCCTCTCTGATGCAATCAGTGAGCTTTCCAGCTATGTTAACAATTTGATGGCACCAAATTTCGCTGCTCCCTAAGCCCTACAAGCTTGGTAATAATGTCTAGTGAAAAGTCTAACCTGCCAAGCTGCCCTTCAGTGGGAATTTATCAGCCCTGCTACCTCTCTAGTATCAAGTCCAGGCTTGTCAATAAGTGGCTCTTCTTTCAGGAGTCCTACATGTTGGAAGCAGATTTAGTTTCATTATTGTTTCTTATCAAAGCCGGATGACTCTTAGTTCTGGGAAGAAGTAGGTCGTATTAGGGAGGCTAACAGGATTAAGTGCAGTTCAGTAGGACACTCAGAAGGCCACAGATTTCTGCCCTGCTGGACAAGCACCAGGCAGCACATTGGAAAGTGATGAATGTCCCTGACAGAGGGAAAACTTAAACGCTTGTTCCTTTGGTACACACCTACTTCTACCTCAAATGAAGAAAAAAAAAAGGCCAATCTCATAATGAGGTCCTGGAAGCCATCAGAAAGATCATGTAAAACGGCTCCAATTTTACTCTTGAATTATTTCATTATTCATTACTCCTGGAAACACCCACCATCAGAGTGGGAGCTGTGAGTGTGTGGGAGATGCAGGGATGGGCACAGCCTGCAGTCCTGACTCCCAGTCTCCACCAGCTCCCAGAACAGCCGTGACTACATCCTCGCCACTGCCTCTAGAGGGTAGAGCAATCATGAGTCTCTAACGGGGCGGGCAGCTTGAACAGTGCCATTTCAGGCTCCTAAAAGCTTTAAAATTTCCTTAGCAACGCTGCACAAAAACTGCCAGTCAGTGCAGCCAGCCGGCAGACCTGAGAGTGGTGATGCAGCAGTTTCGCAGAGCTCTGCCAGATTCATCCCGCTCCAAACATATTCATAGCAGTCTCATGGACGTCCCGGGACTGCTTTGGCAGCAATTGTGCAGGATAAATAAAGCTCCCATTGTTGCAGATGACTCTGCTTTCAATTGCACGGGAATCCAGGACAGCAGGGACTTCTGACTGATAGAGGTTCGCACATTTGTGCTACTGCTCTAGTAATGCAGGGCTCAACTGCGGCACAAATTGCACCTTTCAGAGTTTATTTTTGGGCAGCTGTTTCCTAATCGTTTGCAGCATTTTTCTGAGCAGCTAAGCCTCCACCACAATGTTTAATTCTGTGTCCTCAGCATTACTGTGCTGCCATTTGAACAGGCAGGAGTCAATATATTCTTGGCCATAGGTATGTCTGGCTCTGCAGATAAGGAGTCTTCACCTCAAAAATCTTTGGGGGAAAGGGGTTTTATCCTGGGAGCAGAACACAAGTTTATAATCAAGTGCTTGTGTGATTTCTGAATTTCTGAGTGGGAGAAATAAAGCTCTTTTTATGCTACACCCTGATAGAAAATCTTTTTATAGTCAAGCATGAGCAGTGCATGTTCACTTATAGTAGCCCTGATCACGACCTCTGAACATATGCCTGAAAACTCTTTGGGCTTTGCTAGTTGTAAATATTCCTTCCATGGAATAAATTAAAAGACTTGATACAGCTTCTTGCATGCTACCTTAACATTACAATGCATTTATTTATCCCTCCAGCAATTTACTGAACATTTACTGCTCCTGCCTGTACAGCACAGACACAACATCCTCAGAAATACCAGTCCATCTTCATTTCCTTAACTTCCTTCCCCCTAAAACACTTTAGAAACTGAATACAACTTCCCTGAAACAGAAATTGCTCACTAGTAGGCACCTGAATAATTAGAAGTGTTATTGAAAATTTTATTCCAGCAATCTGGTCTGCCTATACAGCACGTGTTTTTGAACCTAATCAGAGCTCAGAAGGCAGTTTATATAAATCAGCCTCAGGATGGTAATATGATAGCAGCCGTGCTTGTTTGTAACACAACCTTCTACATGGTGCAAAGTCTGAGTTTGATTGTTTATAGCAGCAATGAAAAGGCATGCCTCTGCCTTGCCCTTTGATTGCTCGCCTCGTCTGAACCACTGAAAGCTGCAAAAATGACAACAGCCCTTTTTTCTAGATGTTTAATTCACTATGTTGCAGCCTGCAGAATAGGAAAGAAAAGGCAATAAAGTTCAAGCAGGCAGTTTTTCAAAAGTTTAACCCCTCTCACATGGGCCAGAATGAGAGTGTCAAAGCACGTGTCTGTTCACAGGAGCTGTGGGACAAAGCTCTGCGTGGCACAGGGCAGTGCTGAGCAGGCGCAGCCAATCCTGTCTAGGCAGCTGCTCCCAGCCAGCAGGCTCAGCTAAGCTGGGCTCAAAGGGGAGGCAAAAGTGGAATGGGCACTGTGAGAGAGTTGTTTGTTTTCCCACTTCTCTGGATGCCAGACTTTCAATCTGCTTGCAATTTGGGGAGGGAGAGATTCCCAGGGGAGCAGGAGGGAAAGGAATGGAAGAGGCTGCCTCCTGTGCTCTCAGAATGGCAACCCACTAAGAAATAAGGGAAGACAGACAAGAATATTTTTAAAATGTAGTAAGTTAGGGCTAAGTACCTTACAAAGGGAAGAAATGTTGCTTATAAACAGTGGTGTATGAACGGCAGAGACAACAAGACTTGGTTTCTGCACGTTCTCCTGTGCGGATTCTCTGATGTCTGAGAGCACAGCTGGGCTCTTCTTGCAGCTTCTGTAACTGGGAAGATGTGATGGGGTTCTCCTCTGTGCAGCACAAGTGACACATGGAGCACTCTGCATGTATTCATTTGGAGCCAATCTCCTTGCTTCTTTTGTGAAAAATTACTTATGTGTAGTGCAAAGCCTGACTCCTCACAGACACACTGGAGACCAACGCAGAGGGCACTTCCTCACTGTTGGAAGTAGGTTGGCACACCTGCAAACACAAATAACACCACATGCCTAACTTGGGGATTATCTTTGCTTTTATAAGCCAAACAGCACTCCTTTTCCTAACGGGCTTCCCATGGCCCTTTTCCAGCAGTGCAGAGCACATGTGGCTGGCCAGTGAAGCAGAGAGTTCTTCCCAGCAGTCTGGGTTCATCCCAAGCACCGCACACACAGATCACCAAAGGAATACAACAGCAGCTGGCTTTCCATCAGCCTGAGCATCACACACACTTCTTAAGCCCTCATCATTCATGAGTATATAAGATGAACGTCCCAGTGGCCAGGACTGGCTCTGCAGGGAGGTGTCTGTAGCCCCCATGAGCACGGTGACACAAGCCTGGTTTATGGTCATTATAAAGACTACATGAAAAACCACCCGCAGCTGGTGGCTGAACATGACCATGGTCTATGACACATTGTTTTCCCCTTTACTGTGCTTCTCCAGGAATGTGGTGTCACCTGAGATTTGCAAGATGCACTCCCTGGGTTGCGTAACTGTCCCAAGCCTTCTGTTGGACTGAGGAGACATACATGGATTGACTGGGCTGAACTGCTCCTTTTACAGCAGGTGAGGATGTACCTTGCAAAGCCTATAGCATGTTAACTATGTTAGCTTTGCATTTGGTTCCCAGACTCTGCTGTAGCTCCCTGGAGGGGGAACTGTGTCCACCCATCACTGTCCTGCACTCTCCCACAGGATGAGCTGCTGTTGGAGGATGAGCTGATGTGTGCTCTGCTGCTCTTTGGGGACTGCTCCAGACTGCGCTCTCCATGCAAGACCAGGATATTCAGAGGGTATGCTCAAGTAATTTTTTTGTTCCCTTTATCAGTTTTTAGTATCTTTCTTTAATCTTAATTACATATTTGTATTTCTGGTGACTCTTTCCTTCTCTCAACAGCATTAACAGTAATAGTGTAGATATACAGATGTATTGTCCTCATTGGTGTACAACGATGATGTTAAATCTATAAAGAAAAATTAGAGTTAAAATTGGTATTTTAGGGCTGACCTTTTTTATTAGAGTGTGATACAGAATCACAGAACTCTTCATTTTCTTTATGTTGCTGCTCAGGCCTCTCTGTTCTTGAATTAGCTGCCATTTCTTCCCGTTCACCATCAATGTGCAGAGATGATAATAAACCTTATAGCAAATTATTTTGGGAGTGGGAGCAGGTAGTCTGAATTTGTGAATTTTTAATTCCAGTTACATTTCGAAACCATTTTGCCTTTCTGTGACAATATTCCTCTGGGACAAACTGAGATTGTCTACAGGTTACTTCTATTCTTTTGTGCTTCTGTCACTTACTTAACCTGTTTTTTCTGCTTCCTAGGTTCAACTATAAAGGCTATTCAGTACCTCAAGGAAAGATTCAAATTTCCTAACAGGGAAGTAATTGATATTTGAAGACTTATATTTCTGGGGAGCAGCTGTTCCGACAGGGCCTCTGCAATAGCTGTATGTATTCATCTTTTTCCAGTGTAAGGGTTAAGGAAGTGTCCCAAGCAGCAGAGGCCACATCAGCTGCTGGCTGCTAACCACAACACAAACACCTTTCAGTTGTAACATCCCCATTCAAGTGTCTTTTGCACAATAAAAGCATTTAGCAACAAACATAGGCCACAAGGCGTTTATTTGAGTCCCTGTTTGATACAATAAATGCCAAACCTGAGCATCCAGTAAACTGCAGATTTTTTAAAAATGTCACCAAATGTTTTTTGAGAAAGAATGTCCATGTCTCCAAAGCAAGATGATGGATCTGTATGGGAAGATGTGGTCTACAGTCTTCCTGCCCTAACAGCCAGTCTTCCTCTGTCTTCCTCCCTTTCACTGACAGGAGCCTGTTTCATATAATTTCTATGGTAATTTTTCTGTACACAAACTCCCAATTACTACAATATGTGTGTAATTGATTGTTGTGTTAGTTAATCATGTGGCCAAATAATCCCTCCATAAATAAAGCAGTAAGAATCACACACCACCAATCTAGGAAAACAAATGAAAATAAGATTTCCTACATGAAGTTCTGTAAAAAGACTAATTCCCTCAGTCTCAAGAGGAGAGTGCTCTGTCAGCCTTGCTGCTGCTGGGCTCGGCTGCCTCCTGCTCTCCTGCAGTGAGGCTGGTGTTCCCAGAGGGATCCTCCATCCTGGGCATTGTCAGATGGGCTCTGGCAGTATTCACTTGGTTTTAGGAAACATGAGATTTGTTATTTCATTAATCGATCTACTTCACGTTCTGTCTTTTGGAAATGGAAAGAAGTGGATTGAACACTAACAGGGAAAGAATGAGGAAGCTCCTCTGGGCAGGAACCAGCAGAGAGCTGATGGAGCCAAATGAACAGGAACAACAATAGGCCTTTCTCTTTCTCTCGAGATATTGCTATTTTGTCTTCCTTGAAGTCTGATATCCCCAGAAAAGACTCTCAAATCAGCCTTAGCTTCCTCCAGTTGCCTCATATGATGTTTTCTGGTGGGAATTTCCAAAGTGCTCTAAAGAATTAAGCTTTGCAAAGTTCTGGCCTCCCTGACAATTATAAAATGCCTTTTTTTTCATGTATCCCTGTAGAGCTGCAGTTCCCTTACAGTGCTCAGACGCTCCATCAAGCAGAGAACCAAGAGCTGGTAGGCACTGCTGACCTGCAGGGTGAGGAACATGTCAAATGGCTGGATCCCTCCTCAGAGCTGCACCCTGGAACAGCACCTGGGCTTGTGCCTGAGCCCCCTGCTCTCAGGAGCCCCCTCCCCACCAGGGACTGTAGCCTACCCTTGGAAATTCCCTTCACTTCAGGTCTGGGCTTCCACTCCTGCTTGCTCCCACCTCCACACTAGGCTGTAGCTCCTCTGCTCAGTCACCAATTCCCCAAATCAGTGGCTGTTCTTGCAAGCCCTCAGAAGTCAGCTTGGGTCGTTCCAGCTGTGGCTCCTCCACATTTCCCTGCTGTCTCATTGCTGTGTGTAAAACTGCTTCACTCTACTGTCTCCTCCGCTGGGGCAGAAGAGGATTGAGGCTGTCCCATGGATTTCTAGATAGTCAGCCCTCAAGCTTTTGCCTGTCAGGATTCAAAAATAGCTCATCACTCTGTCCAAGCTCTCCACAACCAGCCAAATCAGACCAGCAATCCACCTGGCCTCCAGTACCTGTCACGTAGCCCAGAACCTCTTCATCACTGTCACTATCTGATGCTTAACCAAGCTCCAGCATGCTTGGGCCAGCAGATTAAAATCAGCAGTCTGAGGTTACACTGCCTTCAGCCTTGCTCCTCTCTAACAGAGACATCTGATCCTGTGGGGAATCAGGTCCTAGGTTGCCACTGTCAGCCCAATATACTGAAGGAAAATAACTCCAGCCTGGACTGGCCTTAATACAGAACTGCGGCAGCCCCAGGGCTGATTCCCTAAAGGTTGTCCTTGTTTTGAGGGTAGTGACACCTGGCAAGAGGATGGGAAAGGTGACTAATAGTAGTGACATCTTTAAACACACTGACCTTGGCAACATAATATTTCTGGAACTGTGTGACACTGCTATAAATTATTGTTCAGGAACATAGGAAATGAGGACATTGGACTGGAAAAAGTATCCTACTCCCTTGAAGCCAATGTCTAATTGTTGTATTGAGAGATGATCAGTAACAGGAATCCTTAAAAAACAACCTATTTAAAAACCAAGTTACTCGCATGTTTAGACAGCACTCCCTCTACTATAAATAATTTTCAACTCTCAAATTATAGGATATATACAGGAAGGAATCAACTTGCAGGTCTGCAAGTGGGTATGTGTGAAGTTATGCATAGGAATATCCCCACTGAAAGGCTGTGTGAGCCTGAGGGTGTCACAGCTCATCCTCTTCCATCTGTACCTGTGCTGACTAAGGCTCTTACTGTCTTCCTTGAGTCCTAAGTGTCTGTGTTACCTGGTCTTCTGTCCATCCTATCTACAAATACAGGATTGCTTCCTACTATTTTAAACCCCTTAAGGGACAGGCTTTGACCTTTCTCCTTTAAAAATAAGTGCATGATTTAGTAACTAGCACTAATAAGACATTTTTCACATAGCTTAAAGTTTTTGAAAATATTCTGTCTCCTCTCTCACATTTACTCAAATTCCCAGAACAAGTAACAGCTTTTTTTTTTATTTTGTACCTGTGTAAATGTGAAATAATTTGTAAAATAATCCCTTTCTGCATTGATGTATGCATGGTTTTGCCCAGCTGTTGGTATGTTCTCTATTCTGGTTGTGTTAATGCTGTGAATGCCTAATGACATCTTATACTGTATCAACAACATCCCAAACAGTACTGACTGTGGAATATCAACTATCTAAAAAAAAGAAAAAAAAATTTTGTGTTTGAGGAGAACATTCAGATTCTCAGTTCAGTGAAGATTCTCAGTTCTGTCTCTTGACTTCTCAGAATGAGATAAGCACAGTGCTTTGTAACCTGGAGAGGTTTGGGCCCACACAGTGGAGGCTGGGCATGAGTGCCAGGTACAAACTGGTGGTCTCCACAACTGGATCAGCTGTTCCTTGCAGCTCCCATTTTAAATGGGAGGTAATGCTTTACCAGAGAAATAAATCAGCTAAGGGGGGCAAAAAATAAAAGAGGATGGGAATGGGAAGGAAATCTGACAGAACAATACAGAAGTTACAAAATCAATACCTTATCAGACTCTCCTATTGTTATAGGACAGAGGTGAACAGTCTCTTCAGGGAAGTGAGTTCTGATAAAGTGACTGTCCCTCTTCAAAGGGCTGCCTGGATTCTCATCCTTGGAGTATCAGGAGATGACAAAAAAGGAGCTATAACAAGAGAGGCTATAGCAAAAGAAACTCAGAGCTAAGTAATGTTACCCTGCAACAGATGAAGTTTTTACTGTGTTGAACAGCTTGATTTCTACAATATGAGAACAATTTCCACAGCACAGGATGACTAAAACAGGATTTCTTGCTGTAGACCAAATCTAAACCATAATGGTTTTGTAGATGCCTAGGGAAGGTCCACATGTCCTGCAGTGGCCTTTACAGCCTTATAGCTGGTTTCTATCAAAATTTAGAACAGGGCTTCAGTGTAAGATCCAGGGGGGGAATGGCAAAGTAGCTCAAGTCTCCTCTTTGCAGTGACTCTCAGATGTGTTCTCTGCAGCATTCTACCATGTAAAATCTAAAAGATCAAGAAGCTTTTTGTAGGAGGTTTCAAAAATACCCATTGCCATATGAACCCCCAACAAAGTCTTAAGAGTCTATCTTGGAGTAATTCAGTTCAGGTAAAACTTGTTGGCATTTCTACATCAAGGAGCCTGACTACTTGGATGCACTGCTTCCCACATGTATTGGGGAAGGTCAGTGCCTTAACTTTGTGTTCTAATGTGCTAAATCACCAAAGGATCATCAAATGAATGTGTCAGTTCTTCTTCATTTGCAGCTGTAGGTCTTTCCAGATTTGAAACCCAGCTGGTCCTCACTCAAAAATCTTCTCCTCATTCTGATTGGAGGGCAGAGGAAAAAGATTTGCCTTTGATAGAAAGCTCTTTGCAAGAACTTTAAATATTCCAGCCTCCTGGGGCTTAGGCTGTGTTGAAAGATGGCTTTTGCTCCTTCAGCTTCTGCAGTGGAGGACCTCTGGGACTGATTTCCTTGAAGTTACTCAGAAGCATAAAATCACATTAATAAAGAAGAACCCCTCTCCCCTGCCGTGACTGAATCATTCAGATGAGTCCATGAGTTAACCCTTGGCAGAAACCTCCAGTTTGATGGTGATTTCTTGGGCCTATAGACCAAACTATGAAAAAGCCATCCTAATGAGCATGTAGAAGCATCAAATTGATGCTTTTGTAGAAGATTCTGAGGGTTGAGCCATTAAAGATAAACTTTTTGAGAGTATCAATGCACCTTGAGCATTGAGGCAAGAAATCTAATGAGTGCCACCAGCAGCATTCTGCCAAAACACCAAAGTAACCTCCAGAGAAGCCAGGGAAATAAAGAGTCCAAGCAGGTTCCTACATGCATCATAACACCCCAGGGAACAGTCTTCAACATTGGCAAAGCAGTGATGATTCAGCAAGGACTTCCTTTGCCAGTACAGTCAGGAAGAAATTACAGGGGACATTAAAAATACATATACATACACATATGCTGGGTGGAAAGAGTGTAGGAATCATAGGGATCCTTTTTGTTTAATGCAGAATTGCAGTTGCAGAATCAAACAAAAAAAAGTTGTTGAAAATTATCTTATCCTAAGGCCAGACTAAGAAGTGAATTCTGACCAGAGGCTATATTGAAAAATTACCAATTTTAGAGTTTTCTGTGTACAGCAGATCTGAAATATTTAACTGACAATTCTCTTTCCTCCCCACACCCTGCTACTACTGACTTCATCAAGCATCAGAAGTGTTTCAAACAGAGTATATCTAAAACTGCCCAAAAAATCTTCCCCTCTGCCCAGTTTTCTCAATAGAATGAAATGGTTTCTTATTGCTAAAAAGCAAGCTCAGTCAAAATGTAGCCTGAGTGAAAGGCCACTTCACTCCCACTGCAGTGGCCATAGGAGGGAGTGCCTAGAAAACGGGATGCTGACCCAGTGCAGCCTGCCCTAAGCTGTGGTGTCAGCACCAGCTGAAGGGTTAAGTCTCCTATTCAAATAGCAAACCAGCTTGTATTATATGCAATTAATATTCATTGCTAAATACTGAAGACAAATAAAGGTAGTCAGATGCCACATTTGGCTTTGACTTCACCACTGTGGAAATGTTAATTCGCGCTCTGATCTCGCCTCCCACACTCTATTGTCAGTTCTCCTTCTCTGTTCTTTAAAAGTCCAGCTTCCTAAACTGCTCTGAAAGTAAACTGCTGCTGATAATAGGAAGAAGTGCAATTATTTGATTCCACCAGCAAATAACTCTACCAGTTTCAGTTCCATTTCAGAATCCCACTTAAATTAAGCCTTCCTATTTTTAAGTCTTTAAATGTAATTGCCCCAAGGAGCCTTCCAGATGTTTATCTCTGTGCTCCAAGCCCTGCTCTCTCTATTACTCTAATTGGTATCTTCCTCCTCTCTGCAACATGCTGAACAACCCTGGCATTGCTGTGGTGAGAAACTCCTCCTCCTCCTCCTCAGACCCTACTTCAGGAGCAGTTTTATAGCAATTAATTCTCAGTTTCTGCTCAAATGTCTGTAGCAATCATCCTTGTTCAGATATGCTTCAGAAAAGTATCTTAAAGAGGAGGGGGGAAAAATCTTATTTGTTTCTTAAGGCCTTTATGACAAAAGCCTGAAGATATCATTTTTATTCCATCCTGGGTTTTTGGCTGGCTTGCACTTTGACCTCTCCAGCTTTGCTGGCTGGCAGATAGCATAGGAAAACCAGGAGGATGACAATGGGGCTCAACTGAACAATCAGAGGGCAAGGGGTTCTAATCAAACCCCTTCCTTCTACTGAACTCTAATTCCTAATAATACTTAGGAGAGAACTGACTCTCAGCTAAATTCACCAGTGACCTGTTTATCAAAAGCCAAAGGACTTTCACTTTAGGAGTTTCTTGTAGGAAAAAAATGAAGCTTCATTATTCTGATTTAAAAGAAAGGTGGAAAATACTTTTATTCATTTTAATTGGAATTTCTGACCTGAAATCAAAACTCAAGACACTGAAGGACACTGCATTGCCTGCCCAGAGCTCCCTGCAGGATCACAGGGCTCTCATTTGAAAGTGATAAAGAGTTCTGTCTTCTAGGACCTAGTTTTATTCACTTCAAAGCAAAAAGTGTATCTTCCCAAGCTTATCTTTAAAAAGTTTCTGTCTGTTATTAGTTTCATTTCTTATATTTTATTCCCTCTCTAGGTTCTTTTCTCTGACACTTAACAAAAATGGATTAATTCAGCCAATGCGTGACATTCATATGAAATAAAAATGCCAAATACAGACATCAGTTGCCTTGTTTATTTAGTCATTTTGTGACTACAGATTTTGCAAAGTTTTCCTGCGAAGCAGTTTACAAGAATAATCTTTAATCCTGGAATCTGATCCATCCGTGCAGGCTCCACTGACTTCATTGGGTTTGCCAGGGCTGGTCAAATTTCAGGATCAGTTCTTACATTTGTACTGAACTCTGCCAGATTGTAAATAACACATTAGAAAAGAAATCAAATCTACCCCTTAATATACAACAGATTATTCTAATATGACAGATACAGACTGTAGCCCTGGCATCACCTATGCTTGTGCTGCCCCTGCCATACTTTCACAGCTTGTTAAACTGTCAGGATAAAGTGAAGACCAGGGTGAAGAAGAAACGGTGTCAGAGAGGAGGTCATAATTAATGTGGACTCTTGAAAGATGGAAGGGATTTGTGGAAACAGGTTTTTCTTCTGAGGAAGGAGATAAGGGACTAGCAGGAGAATGATGGCAGGGTAGGTCTCAGGCTGATGCCTGGGCTGCCATCAGCATCATGGTAAGAAAAGCAACATTCAGCATCCAGGTGGGGATTTGATGCACAGTCAGGCAAAGAGAGGTGATCTAGGGAGGAGAAATGGTTCAAATTTTGAAGAACTCAGATTTTTTTGGTGTTATATTTTATGTTTATTTTCATTTGAACATAATAGTTTGGTTAATAGTTTCTTTGCCCAGTAGCACTAACACTTGGCGGACCAAATCAACACCAGGAAGCATTTTGTTTATCAGGCAATACCTGCCCTTCTCTGTGCCCCTTTCCTATAATCAGACAATTCAGAGAAATACATTTGTGGACACACAACTAACACCTCTAGTTAGCAAGGTTGACTTGTGGTCTTCTGAATCAGCCACCTGGTGCTTTGCAGAAGAGGTGTCACAGGTGGGACACAAGTGTGACAAAGCCAAGAATTTAATTCCCATTTCCTAAGTCTCAGCCTGGTACCTTAACTGGAAATTTTCTGTTCTTGTCTTCCAAAACTCTCTGGTCAAAGGGTAAGGAAATTCTTTGGTATCCTCCTCAGATGGATAGAAAAGTGGCCAAATGCCATTATAGATGATCTTTGCTTTTGATGTCAAAAGCCAGGAGACTTAAACAATAGAAACTTTGCAGCAGTGATCAATTTCTATGCCAAACCTGAGGAATTCACATCATTTTCATCTCACTCTGTGCCACCTTTGTTTGGGTGTGTGATACAGGGATGTACAGAATACACAGATTTATTTTTTCCTAAAAAAGAGCACAAAACTCATTTATGCTGCACCACAAGGCACTTCAGCTCTTTCTGCCCCTTTGTAAATACAGGGATCTCACACATCTGCCCCCTCCCTTGCAGCAGATGTACAGCTTATTCCAACACCACATTTACTGGCAAGTTGAGAACCTCTGCAGGTCCAAGCACTTCGGCAGAACTGCACATGCTGCTTTGGGAGGATCAATGTTCCCTTCCTACTGGAAATCCAAATCTTCCACTACTAACACATTTATTTTAAAAGAGTTGGTGCAAGTATACCTCATTACATCGATGCTTTTCAGCTTCACCTTTGCTTTCTACTCAGAGTGAGACACCACTTTTACTGCTCCACTTAGTTGAATAATTAGAGTTGCATAGAAAAAGATGGATCTGTAAAGTGCCTTCCATTCCCTTTTTATTTTGGATGTCTATCACTCTAACACTCATCCTTATAGTTTACAGTGTGCAACAAAATTTTATGAGAAAAAGGAATCATTGGACTTTTTGAAATATGGGAAACAGAGACTGAGTTACCACCTACCAGCTTAGGGGTAAAAATGCAAGTCTTCATCAAAACAGTCTTGTTTGTTGTGATAATTAAAGTTTATCAATACCTTTTTTTAAAATCCTTTTGGGATTTGATGTCTCAACTCTCTCTAAAAGTCATATGAAAGATGTGGCTTTGAAAAACTGCTCCCAAATATATCTTAAATCATGTAAATCTTTGAACTATGACATGCATTCAGTTGTAATAGATTTACCACCTTTATTATTATGAAATAAGGATTTATATCTCTCCTGAAAGATAATGTTTGTTTGATTAAAGGGAAATTCTCAGTGTCTTGAGGAAGCATGTTACGGGCACAGAGGCATGTCTGCATTAATGTATAGACACAGTAGAGTAGGCAGCACAAGCAGCAACCCCAGTTCTGCTGGTTTAGTGCCTCTGTATTAAGGGTGTGTGCTGGTGTACTTGACCTTCTGTCATTAAATGGCTATATATTTTCTTAATTATAGACACAGCCACCTGCACAGACGAGGGAGCACCATCCGTGGTGCTGGAAGAAGGTGTGGAGACTGGCCAGGAGATGACAACTCTGAGGCTGAAGCCAGGCAGCAAATGGAGCCAAGTAAGATTTCCTGAAGCAGCTGAGGAGCAGGGAGGCGGTAACAGGCTGGCAGAAACACGCCTGGTCGAGCTCATTCTGCCACGGGGCACAGGATGGCTAAGCATCCCCCTCCTTTCCTTCAGCCCAATTTTCTGTGGTTCATTCCTACAGTTTTCCAAGCAGTGGCCATCAGACCATGCTGAAAATGGGGGTGTCCCAGTGTGAGAGGCAGCAACAGGGCAGGGGGAACCTCCCCAGCTCTGTCCCAGTCAGGATCTCCCACCTGGAGTGCAGAGACACAGGGAGACATGGGGATCACTCTGGTTCCTGACGGCTCAGCCTGGCGCACAAACACTGACTTGTGTTTTAAAAATAAACAGCCAGAGCTGGATTTATTTTTACATTTCAGAGAGGCTGGGGAGCAGGTCAGCCCCACAAAATAAATAAAGCCCATTTCTTCAATGGCATTTTAAAGATGATAGCACCTCTCACGATGACTAATGTGGAGGGAATGCAGGGAGGCTGCAGCCAGTCCCACAGCCCTATTGACCCGAGCACACAGTCAGGGATCTCTTTTGCCTGCTGATCTACCCAGGACCTGGAGGATGAAATCCTTTGCTCAGGTGCAGCTTCACCAGATTCCCCAGTGCTTTTTGGGAGCACAAGGACCAAGAGATTCTGAGTTGATGACAGGATAGAGGCCTAGATTTAGACAAAATTCAGTAAGCGGGTGTAAGAAATGAGAGGAAGGAGTGGAAAAGGAAGGACAAGAACGAAAGGAATGGATACACAGACTATATTAATCATTTCATGCTCATGATCTTTACTATTTTTTTTAAATCAGTAACCCTTCCTAGGGATTTGCTCAACTGTTCTGCACAAGGAATTTGCCATCAGAACTACAGTAAAAGGGAGTCACAGGGTGTTGTGGCTGCTGAGGATGTGGTGCGCAGTGCAGAACCAGATTTGTAAGAAAATAAAAGGCAGGATAAGTAAGTGATTTGCTATCAGTGCTGGAGTAGAAGCTGAGTGAAATGCCAGCAGCAATGATATGTCCAGTTATACAAAGTTGACTATCCTTTCCTTCAAATGACAGAGCCATTGTGTCTTGTACTGGAAGAAGGTGAAAAGCAGAAAGTTTCATGAGGGAGTGGCAATGGGCCAGGAATACTCGGCAGAAATATTCGTCATGTAGTTGGGATAAAGTGTTAGCATATGTTGAGATCCAGACTTCACCTTAGGCTCAGCAATTAAGAAGATTTCTATTTCCTGCCTAGAAAAAAATCAAATAACAGTACTACAATCACTTGCTGATGGTATAAAAATCCTGATATTTAATTATTTCAAAAATGCATTTGAGAGTATCATATAAACATACTTAAAATTTATTTCCTCTTAAATATAAATATTTGAATCGATTCTCACTAGAGTTTGCTGCACAATATAAATGGCGCATTTTCATATGTCTTTTTAAAACTTCTTAAGGTACTTTAGACCCTACTGTAGTTGGAGTCTTAAAAAATAAAGCTGGAGTGAAGTTATATACAATCAAGTGCTGGATTGTGATACGCTGCCTCCACAAACTGATGATACATCGCTCCCACGTGCAAACAACAACAGGAAAACTCCTGTCTCTCTCTTCCATATCACCTTTTCCACAGCAAAGGATTTGCACAGGTACATTTTGTAGGATTTCTGCTCCTCTAAAATAGCAGGAGAGATTAACAATTTTGGAAAATTAGCTACCTTAAAATGACCTGAAGCTCAGAGACGTTTTTGTATATAAAATAATGTTTTTAAGGCTTATAATAATATCCGCTTAGGGTTAATTTTAGGGACTTGTACTTTGCAGTAGCTCAATAGTTTTCCTCAGTTGTTCCTTGCCCACAAGCCCCAGTGTCCGTGGCTGAGGAATCAGGTAATAACCCACAGCCATCTCCTTGTTGTGACATACTGGTTCATCCTGTATTGGGGATGGCTTGTGGAGCGAGGATGGAGGGATGAGTTTAAACCTGTGTATGATTTAGGAGGTTGGAATGGAAGTCATTAGGAAACAGCAATTCTTCTGTGAGGTAATTAAAGGGAAAGACTGGCAGTGGGGAACTCAAAAGTTGGGACATTGAGAAACTAGATATGCGCATCAATCTCTGTCTGAACCTCTGTCCTAATCCCCTCTTTTGCTGAGATATTGTAAGCCCAAGTTTGGCAAATTTGTCATGCTTTTGTCTGGGTCAATAGCAACAAATAGTTTCCAGATTTGTAAACAAATTTTCTTTAAACAGCTTCTGAAAATTCAAAGGAACAACAGGGAAAGTCAGAATGTACTTTTTGGAAGGCAAAGTATGAAATTAACTGTTTTTAAAATCTGATCTCCCCACGAATATCGTCAATTTCCTTTCTTTTTCTTCTTCCTAGCCCTGGAATTTGCTTCTTAAGGCAGGGCTTCACACTGGGACATTATTTTCCTCTCTGCCCACCTCTGCAGACTCATGGGCTGCTGAGAAGCTGGAGCCCAGGTAGGTCGAATTTGTCCCCCAGATTGGTTTTGATTTGGTCATTTTATAACCTAGAAAAACAAATTTCACGTTCATGCATCCACTTGCAGTCCGACCAGCACTGTCTGCTTGGGTACATTTTCAGTCCCTTCAGGAGGCCCAATTTTGCATATTCTGAATCCTTCCCTCTGGAGACTTTTCCAGCTGCCTGTTTCCCAGGACCGTGAAGTAAACATCGGACTGTTTAATGGAACTCTCCACAGCCTTCCAACTACGTTTTCATCCTTAAACAAAGTTCCTTCCTTCACTGCTCTGACCCCCGACCGGACCAGGATGTTATTTATTGATCCGCACCCCTGCCCTCTCCATCCATCCCGGGAACACAGACGGCTCTACAGACGAGGCTCACAGAGAACAGCGGCATCCAGGCGAGGAGCAATCTTGTTTACAGCAGATTTCTCTCTTTCCGCACACCACATAAACACGTCCCTTGTCCTCCGGCCCTGCCCTGCGCGTGATCAGCCGCACACCCAGGGCAAGGCGAGGCCCCGTCCGGCCGCGGCGGCGGCGAGAGGTGGCCGGGGCCGTGCGGGGCTCCCCCCGGGCAGAGCAGCCGGGCCAAGGTGCGGGAGCCCCGCGCAGGGACAGGCCGACCGAGGCGCTCCCCGAGCAAGTGGCGGCGGCCCTGCGGGGAGGCCGCGGCGGCAGCACCAGCAGCAGCGCCGGCCCGGCCCCCTTGTCCCTGTCCCCGCCCCTCCGGCCTCCTGTGGTGGCGGCGGCGGCCGCGGCGCTGTTCNGGGGAAGGGGAAGCGCCGGGAGCCGCCGGGCCCTGACTCCGGGTCTCCCGTCCCTCCCTCCCGGTCCCCTCCCCTCCGGCCCCCGGGGAAGCCGCCGCCCCCGGCCGGTCCCTCCTCCCAGCCCCTTTCCCCCGACCGGGTGCCGCCGCCGAGATTGGGCGAATAGCGAGCAAATACGTGCGCGTCTCGCTGCCTCCGCCGGCGCCCCGCTCCCTGCCCGCCGGAGCTCCGCCGCAGCCCCCCGAGCCGGGCGCCCAGTCCCGGCCGCTGCCGAGGCCCCGCCGCTCCTCCGCGCCTTCCCTTGCCGACACAGGCCCGCAGCCCCCCGCGGGAAAGGCCCAGCCCGCCGCCGAGCCCCAGCCCCTGCCCGACATGAACCACCATCAGCAGCAGCAGCAGCACCAGAAGCCCGGGGAGCAGCAGCTGAGCGAGCCCGAGGACATGGAGATGGAAGGTAAAGCCGGGGCAGGGCCCTCGCCCTCAACTCCGCGGAGAGTTTCCCCCCTCTGTCCCGCTCCCGGGGGCTCTCCCGCCGCCGCGTCCCCTCGGGGATCCCGGGCCGCCCTCCGCGGTAAACACGCTGTGCCCAGGCCGCTCCTGCCGGCCCCGGCCCCTTCCCCGAGGCTCGCCCGGGAGCGCTGCCCGGCCGGGCTGCGGGGCACGCGGGGAAAGTTGCGCTGCGGGGCCGGGGGAGCTCCGCAGGAATTTGCTGCGCGGGGGAAGCGCCGCTACAAAAGGAGCCCCCGGACCCTCCGAGCCTCCCGCCGGGCGTGGGGGAAGACGGGGGGTCCGGCCAAAGTAGTTGTGGCAGGTCCGGGGGAGGGTTTAGCCTCGGGCGGGCGGAGGGGACGCGGCCGCGGTGGGGCTGCCGGGGGGCTGCAGCCCTGCCCTGCCCGGCCGCTCATTGTATGCAGGCAGCCACGCTGCTCGCCATTTTTAATTAACCCTCCGAGGGTTATTTACAGAACCCGCTGCCGGCCGGGCCTGCGCGGGTCGGCGGGCAGCCTGGCCATGTGTAGCGCCTGCACAGCCCGCGGCCCGCATCCTGCACCGTCATGCAGTTGCGCTGGCTCCATAAAGGAGGCACTACGTTTGCATGTTCCCTACCCCCGTCCGGTGTAGGCTCCAGCGGTGCCTTTAGCGGGGCTGGGTTTTTTGTCCCTTTTTTTTTTCATGGTGGTGTTGTTTTTACACACCCTCCTCCTCCTCTGAACACCACCTTCCGTCTGAATTAAATACTGTAAAATTATTTCGGGCAAATGTACGGCGGGGTTTCGTTCCCTAAGGAAGGACAGGCACAGTGAACTGCTCGTACCGATTGACTTGGAGGTCAAATTCACCAGCTACCTGAATATCGTTTAGAATGCCTGTCGCTGAAGATGCCAGTTCTCGTACGCCTCTTTAATCAACAGCGAAGTAAATATTTGTCAGCTCAAGATATTTTGCTTGAAAACGTGGCAATCGACTTAGGAAATGTGCCTTACTGCTAAATAATAGCCATTGAAATCGGGAGGAGTGAAGGTGTTTTAGTGGAAGTTTGTCACAGTGACTGAGAGATTACATTTCAAGATTAGAAGGTCATTACATAAAACCTTGCTTTCTTAAACATATGTCTCTATTTCATACAATAATAGCCAAAACTTATTTACTATCCGAGTGACTGTTTTAGTTTTGCTTTAGGAAAGTCTCCAGGCTGGTGTTTATTTACAGTGGGGCCAATATATAAAAGGAGGTGATTTAAAATATACCTCATATTTATGTGCATAAAAATATAAACATCTTGTGGGTTATAGTTTCCAGCAGATTGTTTGATAGCCTTTAGCAATCTGCATTTTCTCAATGTCCTTTTCAAGTCCTTTAGAATATTGACTGTGTTTACTGGTTTTATTTTGAATTTTATGGGCTAGATGCTCCATCATGTTGGGCTCACTGTGGCATGCTGAACATTTTTATACAGTTTAAAGGTGTCCTGAACTTCTCTGGATTGCATCCCCTCTGCTAGTGGGGATACAGGAGTCCAAAATTCTTGCAGAAGTCCCTGTGGTGGTTGTGAAAACCACCCTGGTGGTCACCTCCTTTGGAGGGGTGAGGAAAGAATCTCTACACTTATCAACAGAGTGACACTAAGAATAAATCCTTGTCTTGGAAATCTATTTGAAATCTGTTAGGCCACACACAGTTGATTCCAGGTGATATGACAAACTTGCTGATTTGTGAGACTTCACAGAACTGTCCTTTTATATAAAAACAAAACGATAAAAGTTTAGCCTTTGGAGATTTATTCCAATACTTGATTTTTCTTGAGTAATATGTTTACAAGACTGCAGAGATCAGATTATTGCTAACTTTTAATAAAAGTTGACATCATGAGTATATATTCATTTAATGTGTAAAACATTGTTCATCATCTTAATATATGGTGTTTGTGTTTTCTTTAGAGATGTTTTCAAGCAGTGAGGAAAATACTTAATAACATGTAGTTAGCTTAATTTTAACATGCACAGAGCAGTGTGGGATGCCATTCTTCAGTGAGTGATCACGTTAGATTTAGGAGGTATGTGAAGAATGTGCAGTGGAAAATTGCACATCTTGATTTTGAATTATGTGAAGGTTTGCTTAGTCTGTGTAAAGCTACACTAGATGAACAATTTTTTATGACTGAAATGATTTCAGGCATAGTAATCAAAGTGTGGAATTAAACTCTTTGGGATTGAATTAGATATGGTGTTTTGAGTGTCTGCTCTCATGTCACTGTCTTATTCCCTCCCCTTTCCCTTATGACTAATTTACTCTTCCTTGTTGACCTTATGGACACTGTTGGTAAATGAAAGTAGTACTAGAGAGGGCTATCGGACTTAGTGAGTTATCAAGATATTCCTATTAAAAAGGAAAAGTAATCTCTGCATCATGAAGGAAAGAAGCAATGACAGCCATGGGGAGGGGCAGGTCCCTGCTCAGCGGGACCAGGTGTGATGCAGCCTCACCTACTTGTAGTACTTGTTAGAATGCTGTGGTGATACCAGTCACTTGTTTGGGTATTTACTGTTGTTACATGTGGGTGTTGTTTGTAATCAGCTTTAGCCTTGCTGAGGCTTGGCAATAGGGATATGTGGACAGAGAAACTTTAAATTTCTGAGCGCTGTAGGGATTGTGTCCCTGCACCTGAAGGCAGCCCCTTCCCGAGCCCAGGGGACACTTGGACAAACAACAGGGTTTGCTGCCACTGGTTTTCACCTTGTGTGCCACACCAGGTTGGGTCACTGCACCTCCCTGTGACTGTTACAAACAGAAAGGGGGGTGTTAAAAATGTACTTTGGGTTTTTAATTTCATTCACTCTTCAGCCCTGTGTAACATTGTACGAATGTGGTGGAGGTTTGGAATTGGGGCAGGAAGGAGCAAGAAGGGCTGCTTGAGGTGGCACAGATGCTGACAGTTACCTGGCCAAATTCTGTCACTGGTCATGGATTTGGTGTGCACTCCTCATTTATTCATTGCTGCATAAAAGCATGTGATTCTGGCTGCTGTGGCTGCCTTTGGGCCGAAACAGAGTGGGAGTGTGCAGATGAGCCGTTGGTGCCTGGGTGTTAGATAAATTAACAGTTCAGGGTGGTGATTGGTAAATTATCCTGTAGAAATCCTGAAGAGTTTATTTTTATGCTAAATAAATTTAGTGGAATAAATAAATAATAGTTTTTCTGTACTGTTAGTAGGGTGTGTAGTTTGCTTTATCATGCAAAGAATTACGGCTCTTGCATTGCTAGTGAGTTACTCTGTAAAGTGTAATTGAATCCAAGTCTGATACTTTATATATGCTTCCTCTGTAACATCTTTTCACAAATGTGGGAGCTTCAAAGAACTGGGCTTAGTACAAATCTACAGCTACATATTTCAAAAAGTTCTTTCATGCAAAGTCTGATTTGCAGCTTAATAACTGTACGTTTCTCTTGTTTATAATTTGAATCTGTTTTGTTGTAGGTTCAGGCTCTGCCCATAGTTCGGTATGTACGTGTGTTTCCCATTAGGGAAGTTTCTTTCCTGAAGGAGCCAGCACAGGCTTAGCAAGGCAGTGTCCCAATCCAGAAACACAGAGGGACTGGTGGTTCAGGTCATACACTTGTGTTCTCTCCTTGTGTCAGCTCTGCAGCCTCTCAGGCAATGGCATCTTATAAGTTGTTCCTTAGTTAGGACAGCTTAAAATTGAGGTTTGAATTTCACTTGAAATGGTGCTAGATATTTACAAAAAACCCCAAGAAATAACTTGACTTGTCTGTGAGTGTATGTAAGTGAAGAGTTTAAAATTGCACTTTTTTGCAGTTTCCATGCAGCTGAAAGTTTGTTTTCCTCACTGTTCATTCCTGCATTGTTTATTACTGACAGAATTTGCTAGATTTCTGACCCACTGTGTGACACTGGTCTCAAGTACTTAAATTATTTTTTTGCCTGTGTTCTGACTGCTTGCTTCCCTCTCCTATTTTGTCCTCATTAGTATTCTCAATTCCTGGCAATTTAATACCATTTGCATACATAACAGAGTGTTCATTTCTTTTTTTGCTTGCTTCCATGCCTTTTTCCTGAAGGCCTGTATCCCTCTTTTTCCCTGAGCTCCTTTGCTGTCTTCTATGTGGCTTTATCACTAGTCAGGTAGTGATAAAATGGGACTGTATGTTTGAGAGAGTATGCAGACTAAATTCATTATAGGATTGTAGGTGTCTGTTTTTATGTTCTTCCTGTCCCTTCCACTATCCAGCCTTGACATTTTTCCATAAGTAGATGATGGTCAAGTGAGGGAAGATAAAAACGCTGGTGCAGTGGACAACAACCAAAATTGGGTGAATTCTGAGGTTATACCTGGAGTGAAGAAATGGGCCTGGCCTTTCATTCCCAGTAATGGTCAAGTTTATTAGCTCTGTAAACAGCATGCTCAGCCTTGGAAAAAGATGTGCATTGGATCTCTCTCAAATAACCACTTCATGCCAACTGGAAAGTGGCATTGATGACTTCTGAAGAGTAGTAGAAACTGTCTAGAATTTCTTCTGTGCATTCTTCATGGACTGGGTGCTCTGTAGGTCATCACATTTGTTAAAGTTTCTATGAAGGAGAAGTGGAAATTGAGGAATAGCGGTCAGAGGGAAGCACAGATTGGGCTCCTCAGGGGGAACTGTGTGTCCCAGACTCCCTTACTGCACCCCAGTTGTTCCAAGCTGTTGACTGAGTGGTGGAATCTGCTCCCTGTTCTTCCCAGGTAGCCATAGGAAGTAAAGTAACAATATGCATCTAAAATAGTCAAGTTGTGTGTGTAAAAGTGGTAGGAACCCAAACTACTTTAAAAAAGCAGATGAAATTAATTGTTTAAAACTGATGGAATCAGTTTCATTGCTGCTAAGTAATTTATCACAAGCAAATCTAAACACATGGAGCCTCTGGCAGTTAAACCAGTTTAGCCAGTACATCTTGCATGACATCATTCGATATTTAGGGTAAGGGTGAAAATGAACTGGTTTAAAGCTTGAGAGCATCCAATTTTTCGGGAATGATAATAAATTTAAAATAGAGCATTGTTTGTGTTAGTTTGTGCTTTGAGGTGTCTCAGATCAGTTGCTTTAATTTGACTTTGTATCTTGGGGCTGTAGGACATTTGTTGAGAAAAAGTAAAAGTGGTGGCTTGCCATGCAAGGCATTAGTAATCCATAACAAGTGTGCTTTTTTCCCCTCAAATATATATGTTTATTAATATAGTCAAATTCTGCTCTGTGCTAGTTTGACATTACGGGCAACAGGATTTAGTTATTACAAAGTGCTTTGGCAAGTGGAAGCGGGGCTGGAGGCTGGCTATCTTACTTGTCAAGTGATTAAAGATACAACTAAAGATACAATGTTGCTTTCTGAAACTTTTTTCATTGGTCACTTGAAGTGTTTTGCTGCAGTGATTTTGTCATTTTAGTTTCATACACTAGTGAAAAGAGTGAGGGCACCTAATCAGTAGCAAAGGCTGTAGAATTATGTTGTATCTGTGCATATTGATTTCAGGCTTAGACTTAACACATTTTAATATTTTTGCTAAGCCATTTATTTTTCAGCTTGGCTTGCTGATTGTAGTAAAACAAGCTCTGTAGGTTTAGAAACATTGCATGGAGTTAGAATGTCTTGCCAGCAAAGTGAATAATGGTCAGCTTGGAAATAATGTCTTATTCTGACTTTGATTTGCCTGGATTGCTCAAAAGGCTGAGCTTTTGTCACCTAGAAATAATTAAGCTTCTGGAAATTAGTGGATGGAATTTGAAAATACTGTGCTGGCTATTTCTAGTTTGGGGAAGACTGTATTAGTGTTTTGCTGTAGTGCCCAGAAACCTTTGGGATTATTGTCAGAATTTAAAAATACATTCAAACCCGACTTTATATTTGACATAATATGCATCTAAAATAACACAGTGTGATGGTCCAGCATAACACATGTGCATAAGCAAGATTCTTTAAAAATGTGGAAATTCACACTGAGTGATAAATTTTGAGAAAACTAAAATTCCCTGCTGTAATCAGTACAGCGTAGCTCAGTTAGTGTTTTTAATTGCTGTTTGGCAGCTGTTTTAAACATTACCAAAATAAGTCATTCCAGACCCACTTAATAGTGAAGACTTAAACAAAACCATCATGCTTTGTAGCATCAAACATCTTAGGAGAACAGGATGTTCAGTGCCTGCAAACCTGGAGTTCTCCCTGACTGCAGCTGTAAAGTGAACTCCAGAGTGATGCCATTCAGAGAAGGTGTGCCAGGAGCATCCTAATTAAATTCAGGAAGAGAAAACTCTGGTACCTCAGCTTATCCTTGTACACATGTGGTATGTGGAGATAGAAAATCTTCCAGGTGTCCTGAGCACTGCAGGGTTTTCCACACAGAAATGAGCACCTCAACTTGCACTCCAAAGCATATTGCAAGCCAGAGGAAAACAATCTGAATAGTGAGCTGGAATGTCATATGAGGAGAAAGTGCAAAATAGATATTTATTTTTTTTTTAGCAGTACTGCATTGTTTTGCAGCCTAGGATAGGTGAGTCACATCTCCTTGAGATGAAACAGAAAGGTGCTGGAAAACAGAACTTGGAGCTTTATATTTTGTGTGTTAAAGGGTTGAATGTGCTCCTGCACAACTTGCTTTAAATGCAGAAATCTGTGAAAATTCTTAAGGTCATTTTTCATAATTTCCCTTTCCTAGTGTAAATAGCAAAGGATGTGTAGGAGTATCATTGGTGTTGACCGAGCTCTAAGCATGATCATCTGGTGATTTCACAAGGTGCAACTGTAAGGATGTTTTTTTGAAATATGGCATTTCCAGCTGTGCTTGTGTGTTTTTGTAAAGATCTAAGGATAATTTTGCTTTAGGGCTCTAAACATGATGTTACACTAATACAGCAATTGGATGAATTTCTGTTGAGCCGTGTTTGAAAAAAGGAATGCTTGTATGTTTCCACAACAGAGATTTTCCTTCCCATATGTTTCAGTGTGTTATTTTCTAATATCTCTGATATTATTCAACAGAGTTTGGATGGAGATTTTAATAAAAGTATGAGAGTGCCTATTAAAACTGGGTTTTAAATTCCAAATACAACTTAGCAGGTTAATACTCTTTCTGATAAATAGATCAAGCATTAGTGGTGTAAATTTGTTTCATAAAATGGCTAATTGGTAAATTAAAGTGTACAGATTTTACATCTGTAGTAGATAAGGTAATAAATTAGTTTTTAGATAGATAAATTAGTTTATATATAGAAAGAAAACACTACTTAAGAGGAGAGAAATTATATTTTTAAGAAAAGACTCAGACTTTCCATTGTAAGATCAACACATTATTCTGGGGTGGGAAATTTTTGGTGTAAAACTTGCTTCTGAGCTATGAATGTGCTGGATAAATTCTAGGCTACAGTTTCAGACTGGACCATGTTGGGGTCTGTCTGTTTGCTGGAGCATCTCACATGTAGTTGCCCACAGTCCCCCAGACCTGGCTGTGCCTCACGATATTCTTTAAGGTGGGGGAAAATCCAACCCCCAGATGCAGAGGAAACCACCCTGCATGGGCACTGGGGCAGGTGTGCCACCCCCTCCTGTTGCTCCCCTGTGCAGTTCAGCTCTTATCCCTCAGCAGAGGTTGAGGACTTTTGAGCTGGTGTTTTAACCTTGTCCGTGTTCTGGAGTTCTGCTGTGCTGGACATGGTGGTGGCACTGGGGGGGCTTGTGGTGATACCAACATTGTGGTTTACAGGTGTTGGGATCCCAAGGGCTGACCACCCTGCAGGTGGGATCTTAGTTCCACGCATCACTGTTTTATCTGTCAGCTGTGATAGGGACTGTTATGGACCTGATCCTACCAGGCTGATTCAGCTCCTGTATGACTATTCTTATTTAGCATTATGAAGTTTTTGGACAGTAACCTGTTGCAGTTTTTTGTCTTGGTAGTCTTTGATTACTGGAAAAGAATGAAGAAATTAAGAAATGTTTGGGGAGTGAACAGTTTGGTTTAGTTTTATTTATTTTTTTTCTTCCCTTCATCTAAAGACACATATTATATTGTTTTAGGCAGTCAAGGTGGAGTTTTGAATCCTTATACTGGAGTGTGGTGGTTTCTACATCACCTTTGTTTTTTTCCACAAATTGAGATCACCTCATTTGGAGGTGGGGCAGAGCTTGTGTTCTGCCTTCCTGCTTGCAAAGCCGGACAGTTCTCTTGATGCAGCCAACTCTTTGCTGTTCAGTAGTGGTGAAATACATCTCAGTTACACATCACCAGATGTTTCTGGTAACCATGATCAGGTAACAATGTTTAGACACAAGTTTGCCTTAATGTCTTAATTCTTCACTTTATCTAATTTGTTTCTGTTACGGAGTTGGAGCTGACTGGCCACTCAGATGGTGCTGTGTGGGTATATGGGCTTCAAGTCCTGAGACAGTGTGAGGTGTATTTTAAAATGATATATGCTTAAGCAGAGGCTGTGTGAACCTTTTTTATTGTTCATTAAGTCAAGCTAAAGATGGATTCACTTTTTCATTGGAAGTAGCAAGGAACTGACCTCTTCTAAAGAATTTTTCACCTGGTTAAGTGTTAGTTGCTTAATAATATCAAGAGGTGAACCTAATTCTGGAGAACAGTAAATACTATTAGAAGTTTGAACACAGAGATAACTCAAACGTGTTTGTAAATTGTATGAATTAAACAGTGGGTCACAAGCACCTGCAAACCCCTCCCTGTTAGTAGCAATTACAGTAGCAGCATTTCACAGTTTTCTTCTGCTTTCCTTTCCCTCTTCTCATTCTTCCTGTGTGGCTTTTATCTCCTTTGTTTTAGTATCACTGTTTCAGATACTTCTTGGTCTTACATCCTTGACCAAAAAAGCAGTTCCCTTGAAAACTAGTATAATAGTTTGCCAGAAGTGTCAAACGTCTCCCACATCCAAGGAGTCTGTAGTGATTGGTACAGTCTCAGGTTGCTGTGCAGCAGTCCAGCACAGAATAGTGCCTGCAAGAAAGAGGAGTCTAACCCAAAACTGAGCACCAGCTGCAGAGATGGTCCTGGATTTTGGTCTGGGCACCAGACTTCATTATATCAGGTGACTTTTATATGCCACTGGGAGCCAAGGGAAGAATTATGTCTAGTTCACTTTAACACTACTACAGAGAGGAGGTATCTTCTGGAGAAGCTTTTTTTTGACCTCTGCACTTCCCTTTTTTCTCCTTGGTCATAAGGAGATGAATGAAAATATCTGAATTTAAAATAACTTCCTTATTTTGGGTTTATGTTTTACCTAGCTCAGTCCACTGTTCTGCTTTAGTGTTTAGCCCCACAAACAAGTGGGTCAGCTTGACTGAGGAGGTGGAAGTAGGAGAAAACTCTTAAGCCATAAATGACTCCTATAATTTAAAGAAAAAACCAAACAACATTCCCAAGACCCTTTATTTGACACTTGGGAGTATCTCTCCCAAGAAATGCATTGCAGGGGTGTAACAAAGTTCCAAGGGTATAAAATCCAAGCTTACAGAGCTCTTAGTGCAGACACATGGTTTTTCCATTATAAAAATTGAATGTTGTTCAAATGCAAACCACTTCTGGGGATAAAATTGTTCTCATTACAGGTCTGCTTCTGGATGTCTTCACTTCTGTTGCCTTTGTTTTCCCCCCTCACAAGGGTTTTCCTTGTAGCTTAATATAGTCTCTTGCATTTTCCAACTCTGAGATACATCTGAAGGATCTTCAGCTTTCTCGCCTGTACTAAGTGGGTTACTATTTTCTGACTTTAGTACATACTGAACGTCAAACATTTACCTCAAATCATAAGCTAAATGTATTTCTGGGGGGCGGGGGGTTAGCCTCCAAACTGGCTTTTCTTGTGATATTTTCAGCACAGGGATAAAACTTTCCAGGTTACATTCAGACCTGGAGTTGATGCTGTTCAACCAGCCAAGCTCTCCAGCCACTGTAATGGTCCCAGTTTAAACATGGTCCCAATTTAAACAGGGGACACTGGTTTCTGGAATGTGTTTGGATCATACAGGTTTTTAGCAGGTCTGTTAAAAGCAGTTTCAGAGTTGACCTGTTTCCTGATCTGGAAAGTTGACAGAAAATGATGTGTGAAATTTTAGTCATTTTGAATTCAGCTTAAAGGATACCTATTGCTATTGCCATCACGTTCACAGGTTAGACCTAAGAATGTAAAACTGGCTTAGTACTGACAGGCTTAATGCTAGACAGTGTCTGGTTAGTGCAACTGGAGCAAAATACTGGCAGAGATTAAATGGGCTAATGCTAATTTTTGATCTCTCATTTTTAATATACCTTGAAATGCACATTAACCACCTCAGATGCATGCTTTATTAAATCAAAGCATAGGTGTACAATAAAAGTATTTAAAATTTTTGGCAGGATACAGCTTTGTAAATACATATTTGTGTTTTCTGAAGTAAGACTTTTTAAGTAAATGGAGTTGTTGAGCAATTATGGTTGCTTTCTACCCTAAAAAAGCAAGTTAAACTCTTGGTGTTGTGAAGTTGTTGTTGTTGGTAGTATACAATTTTGATTTCTACATCATGCTCAGAAATTTGGGAAGGGGTTATTAATTTGGTAACTTGCTTCACTAGTGGGGATGTTTTACACCCCCGTAGCCATGTGGTGTTCCAGGCCAGTTAATGTGACCACTGTCCTGTTCCTGGCAGCACTCACTCCTTGGGGGAGATCTCCCAGCTTGATGACCTGTTGTGGGGATGGCAGAAGGCTCCTTTGTG
This sequence comes from Sakesphorus luctuosus, assembly GCA_013396695.1. Classification (NCBI taxonomy): domain Eukaryota; kingdom Metazoa; phylum Chordata; class Aves; order Passeriformes; family Thamnophilidae; genus Sakesphorus; species Sakesphorus luctuosus. The sequence goes on along the minus strand of VWZD01007560.1, from coordinate 1,047,350 downwards.
TGTTTCCAGGTGAGGGTGCACCACAGGGTGAGGAAGGGGTGTCTTCGGAGGAGAAGCTTTGAAAATAGACCACTGCTTTCAAAGGAATCATTGTGCACCTTCTCCTGGTCTGGTTCAGAAGAACACCTGGAGAAGTGGGCAGCTGGGAAAAGTGCCTTGTTCTTGGTTGCATCTTGTCCTCCTGAGCAGAGGAGAGGCTGGAGGGATATCTGCTCCTTTTCTCCTGCTGCTACTGAGAACATGGTGTGTTGAGTGCCCTCCAGACAGGGAGACAGGGAGTGGTGCCAGCACTAACCTGGAATTGTTAGTGGTATATGTGAACTTCAGAAGTTCAGCTTATGTTCAAAAGATAGCTGCAAACTTGATTATGTTTAGTGGGCTTGAATTTGCTGGGAGCTGGAATCCTTTGCTCACCATACTGTTTCTCTCTCCCATGTTAATTCACACTCTGGGATCTGTAACTGTAATTCATGTGTCATGGTGGGATGCAGGCAGCTGCCTCCTTGATCTACAGAGAAATTTGGACTGTCTCTGTGATCTTCTTCAGCAGCAAAAGCTCTTTTAAGATGCTATTTTAATGGTAGTTCAGCACCTGGATATACCTGAGTAATTTGATTTGTGGCCTGCCCAGATTGTTTAACCACTTGCTGTGTTGTAAGATTTAGGAGAAAATACAAATTGCTGTAGATATTCCACTGGTGCTGGTGAGAAACACCTTCTCCTTTCTACAGAGCTTTATCAGCTCTGTCAGATGTTTTCTTCAAGCAGTGGTAAACAAATGTAAGGATTGGAGTTAAGTTGTTGGAGCTATACGGAATTGCACATTTACCATTATAAAAAGTTTAGAAAGCACCAGTGCAGGAAGCAGGACCCAGCAGTGGCAGGAGCAGCTCTGCTGTGAACACCCTGTGCCTGCCATCTGTGTGCACCCTGTACCTGCCGTGGTCTTCACTGATCCTGTCTGTACTCCTGAACAAAACTCAAATACAGTCTAGCCTTGAAAATCCTTAATGACCTGGAACTCAGGCTTTTTGTCTGCTGTTTCTCATTTCTGTTTCCACCTGAAGAGAAAGCATCATGAGGATTGTGAACCTGTGTAAACACGGATTCTGAGTGCTGGATGTTGAGAAACTGTGTTGCTACACTTGAATCGCTGATCTTGGTGTGAGATCTGGCCAGACCAAGTACATTAGTATATGAAATAAAGTGTAGGATTATTTCTTTGATCCCAGATAAAGTATTTATGGAAATTGACTTACAATAATAGTGTCAGTAATACTAAAATAGTACTTATTTCTATAAATAATACCAATACTACTGATTTAGCTCTCACTTATAGAACAGAAAGTGTGAAAGTTGTGTCTTGTTTGAGCCAGTCTATTTGCATACTTGTTAAAATTGGTGACAAAAATAACATGGAAACTGTGCATGTCCAGCAGGCTTTTTTATATTCAAAATGCCTTTCTCTAAAAACTTTTGCATTTGTACACTAAAAAATTAAATGGAAAATAAAGTGTAAAACTGTCCCTAGAACAGTAGTTGTGACACGCAGTTACAAGGGCAGGCAATGCTGTCACGTTACAGCAGTTTGTCACTCAGGCCAGGTTCTTGACCTCCCTTGCAGAGGGATTGCCAGGATTCTGCTTGGGACACCAGTGTCTTGAGTTTGTTTGCATGTGTGCAAATGCATAGGGGGGTGCATTTACTGGTGGATGTGGAATAATCTTTACTTTTCGCTGGTAACTGGAGCTCAACAGTCAAGTGGATGTTCCCTGTACAGCCCTGCGGGGTGAGTTCAGAATCGTGCCTGAGAAAGAAGGTTGCAGGGACTGAGAGCGTGCTGGGACTTCAAGAGTGCTGGACTGTATTAAGTGATGGAGTAAACACTGTTGGCATTGAAATTCTTACATTTATGGCCTTTCTGTTTGCTTGTGAAATTCATGGAGTTGGTTGCTAAAGGATTTGCAGAAAATAATGAAAATACCCTTCCTCTCAACATTAAAAGCAAATTTGGCTGTGAACGCTTCATTGTTAGGCAGGTGTGATGGCAGAAACAGCAGTAAAAGCTGAACTCAGATGCCTGTAAGTTATGTTGAAAGGTATTTCTCTTGCTTCTGGGGTCATTTATTCTGTGTCAACACTCTGAAGTAAATATTTTCATTTTCAAGGAAGAGAAGGTGGCATTTGCAGTGTCCTGTACCATGCAGGAACACCTTTTTGTCTGGCATTGTGCAACCCAGCAGTAGTGGCTGTGCTGTTTCTTCTGCGTGTGCAGTGTCTGTGGGGCACATTTCCTCTCCTGCACAGCTGCAAGTGGCTTAAATCCCAGGGCCTTGCCTTGAGAAGGGCAGCATGGGGAGATCCTACAGCTTGATAGAAGTTCTCTGATAAAATCCCTGAGATCTCAAGCATCCCACAGGTTATCATCTGGATGTTTAATGAAGTCTCTTTTTTACCCAGACTGTCCAAGCCAAAGTGAGATAGACATGTACTCACCCTATCCCTTGTCTGTGTTTCTCTCTTTTTGGTCTTGTGAGGTTTCTTTGATCTTAAAGTGTACTGAAAATGCATCAATAATGAAACATCCACAGGAACATTAAAATACCTGAGTTTGGCTATATGAATTAGACCAAATCAAAACATGTACATTTATTTTAACATTTTTCTGGTCAAAGGATGTAATGGGGGGAAAATGTGAGAGGTAAAAATCTAGACAATGTATTGTGTCTGATGGGGTTTGTGAACAAGCTTAAACAGGTAAGGACACTCATGTTGCATGTGCTCAGATAAATTTTCTTTTGTGTAGCATAGCTGTTAGAAGTGCCAGTGTTGTGTTACCAGACAGATAAACTCAGCACATTGCCACTTGTAGCCACCTGCTTTTTGTAGGTGAATTAACTGAATGTTGTTTCAAAGGGTTGGTTTGGTTCCTTTGCTGGTCTGAGTGCTGCGTGCCAGAGAGCAGCTTCTCTTCCCTGATAACTTCCAGCAAAATAACAATTCTGTTTTCTGTCCCTGTCTGTTTTGTCTTTGGTTTTTAATAGTCTTCTCATTCTTTATTGCAAAGGCAAAGCATGTCTCTTCCTTACTTTCAGAAAAAAAGTTTCCCCTGCCAGAAAGGATACCAGTTGCAGTTGAATTACTAGAGACAGTAGTAATTTTTAAATCCTGATTTTGACCAGTGACATCTGGATCTTGTTTCAAGTTTGGGTCAGACCTGACTGTAATGGTATTTAAATTGGAGCTCTCTGCTTCAATTTGATCTGTTTAATGTACTAAAAAATTAGTGACTTTTAGATTAAAAACTTGCAAATAGTGCACATTGGTTGCAGATACTTTTTTTCTGTATGTTCTGCTGTCTCTTAAGCAAGATCTCTTCAATTGTGTCCTCTCTGCTTCTGAAAGGAGAAACATCCTTATGGCTTCTTAATTAAATTTGTTTGGTGAAAAAGGTCTAGAGCTGAGGAAGTGCCAAGAATTACATACTAGACAGTTTGTGGTGTACCTCTATGTCTGGGTTTATTTTTCTCTCCTCCCCTGTGACCCACTGCCATGCACTGTCCCAGGCTCACACCCCTTCAAGCAGTTTTAAAGTCCTGGAAAAGTAGTCCAGGAAAAAGAGAGGAAATGAGATAAGGATCCAGTAATGGGGAGGACTGACAAAAAAAATCTGTGTATTCTCTGGGAATATACTCAAAACTGTGAGAGCATTTGTGGGATAAAAGTTATAGCAGGAAATGTAAATGGAGTAGCTCGAGCAAAAGAAGTGTGAGTAGTGAGGGTTTCAGTGCCAGCTGTGTATGAGTTTGTAGTGGCTGAGGGTGGCAGAGACCACAAATGCTGCAATATTAGAGAGAAAAATAACAGGGTGTGGAGAAAACTTAAGGGACTTTTGGTTTTCCTGAGACAAAGGAAGAATCTTTCATCAGCAATAGAATAAGGAATTTGAGATACAGCTTAGTTCAGTGGTGGTGTTTATACCAGCTCTTAGCCAGAGGCAAGGCAGGAAGGCAGTAATTAATTTTGGAAGTCCTCAAAATTTGCTTCAGATGAGTGGCACCAGCAATGGAGCAAAAATAGAAGTAGTTGGGAAGATTTGCCAGAAAGAATAGAGTATTGAGATTGGGAATGTATTTCTGGAATGAGGGTGTTCTGCAAAGCATAAGAAAGATGTAATTCACTGTGTGACACGCAACAGTCAGCTGTTCTAAGATGCATTTGCAAGTCTGTTTTGTTGCCTTTATGCTCTAAGAATAGTTGACCAGAAAGCTATTGAAATATTGTCTGAGGATTTGGCTCATGAAACAAAAAGTAAAATGTAATATGTAGTAAGAAAGTAAATATGCAACAAGCATGTGAGCAGCAAAGTACAATTTCCTCTTCAGAATGTGTTTTTGATGAAAAATGTGCTAATTACAACTGCTACCACATGTGAAGTTACTGGTTTTCCAAAGAAAAAGCAGAATTTTCGACAGTTGGTTTTGTCTCCCTTTTCAGGGGAAAATGTATTTGGGTTGGTAATTGGGTGGTGATATGTCAGGACATTTTTAGAGCACTGAGATACCCAAGAACCCCAGGATAGGCAATAAACTCCATCAAAAGCATCATCATCCCTCCACCCTTGCCAGTTGGTTGCACTGTAAGATGAAATCTAAATTACAGAGGTGTGAGGTCTCATTTCTTGAATGTGCCTCTCAAATTTCTGTTTCTGAAATAGTTGTTTGCATAAAATGTGCCGGTTTGAAGTTTGCAGGTGCAAATGTTACTGTGTGATGTACAGGGTTCAAGAAGCTCTGTCTGTGATAAAGAAGAGGTTTAAAAGACTGCTGCCTTACAGGTGTTCCAGTGTTTATCAGTAGGTTCTTTTCTACTGCTTGTATTCCAAGTCACTTGGTTTTGGAGGTCTGAATGCAGCTGTTGGCAGGGGTACACGGCAGCTTCTTTGCCTCATGGATTTCAGTGCATTTGTGTTAGGATTTGGAAAAGCAAGTTAGCCTCAAAATGTGTGTATTGTTGGCCTTTTTGTATGTATATTGTTTTCTCTAGAATACAAAGTATAACTTCATTTTTGATTGTGATTGCTTAGCTAATACATGGACTTGGTTTCATGGTCCCATGGCAGCCTTTTTGGCCCCAGAATAGTTTTAACAGGAGAAGCTTTTTTAGTCGCTTGAAAGTTTTCTTTTTCAGTGAAAAACAAAAAGTGACTTAAAATTGCTGACAAAGAAGTGATAAAATTGTCAGTGAGTACTTAACTGAGGGTTATAAAGTTCCTGTTCTGTGTTCTTTTAGGAATTCCTTGGTAAATAACGGAGACCAACACCCAAGATTCTGTACAAAACAGTTTTTCAGCTGTTACTTGTTTAAAGAAAGTTGCTCACCATGTAGGAAGCATTAAATAATTAACACAGTTTAGTGCTAATTTTGGTGCCTGCTAATATTTGGATGTTCTTGGTATAGCAACTTCCACCTTCAAAGCAGTAAAGTGAAGTTGTTCTTCAGAACATTTTACAACAATTATCAGTTCTTCCCAGAGCCTAAATAATTATTTCCGTGCACTAACACTTGGGGGTAGAAAGGTTGCTGTCAAAAAGAAAAGGAACAATAAAGGTTAAATCTTATTTAAAAGTGAATGCTAAAGAAAGCCTAAACTGCTTTGGGTTTTAATGGTTCTCTTGTAAAGACTGAGGAAGACTCTTGGTTTAGTCCTCTGTCAAGGCTTTTAAAATTATTTTAATGAATGCCAGTGTTCATGCTACAAAGTAGGAGAAGGCAGAGTGGCCACCTGGCAGATGCTTCAGTAAATTAAGGCTGGCCAGAAATTTCATGACTCTGGTTTTGTGTGAGTGTCCAGACTCCAAAATTTTCATGGAGACTCCAGTCAGAATGGGGACACTGATGTAGGGGAGGGGATTTCTGTGCCAAACGGGAGCAGGGTGGGGCCAATCACCACCCAGCCTCTGCTCTCTCAGCACCAGCCTCTGAGCCTTTGGCCTGTTCAAGGCAAGGGCATCACCAAACCTCCCCCTTCAGCTGGACACTTCCTTGGCATTCCCTGCTTGTCCTACTTGGTCAGTGAAGTTTTCGTCGTGGGACAGTGCCAACAGGTGAGGCCAGGAGATTGAGCTTATTAAGTAACAACTTCAAAAGCTCCTGGGAACCACGTTTTTCAGGAATTTGGGAAACTGGTGGTGAATAGAAGATTGAAATCTGTGTCTTAGACAACAAGAAAGCAGCAGCAACAGCTTCTTTTCTAGCTCATTATAAAGCATCTAATTTGAAAAAGGAATGCTTTTTATTTTGCTGTTTTTGCAGTTGTTAATTTTAGGTGAGAACATAATTACTACTTGTTAATTACAGTGAAAACAAATGGTAAAATTAACCAGAAATGTGGGGTTTGGGTTTTTTTTGATAGTTGGAATCTCTTGAAAATCATGGTTTACTGTTACGCCTGAAATGTACCTGTTACTAAATATAATGAAAACTGAATTTCAGTAGAAAATAATGCTTTTGTCAGCAGTGCTCCTGTGTCAGTGACAGGAGGCTGTAAATGTCCCCGTGTTCCCAGGCCGTACGTGTGACTGTGTATCAGTTCACATAAAGGACTTAACAAAAAAAAAAACCACACCAGAACCCAACAAACCTCAAAGCTTGAATGGTTTAATTGTTGTTGTCGTTTTCCCCACAGTTAATCTAGACTTGTAAAAGCGCCCCTGACATGAGGTGAGGGTTTATCAGCACGGGCAGCCCACGCTCATTGGAGCAGCGCTGCCCTGCCCGCCGCTGTTCCCGGAGTGGTTCCGTGAGCGGCTCCTCAAACGGCGAAGGGAACGCTCAAAGCGCCGCCGCCTCGGCCGCGGGTGCCGGGCTGATCCTGCTCCTGTCCCACACCACCTGGATGGCTCCTCAGCAACCGGGGTTGTTTTTCTTGGAGTGGAAGAGAAGCACGACACGGGCATGCTCTTACTTTGAGTTAAAGTGATAAACACTTTGGCAGCAGGCATTTTTGTCTGGTTTTATAGATGGTACAAAACTGTGGTCTTTTTTTTTTAAACTCTAGGCTAGTAAGAGGTTTTTCAGTATAAATGTTCAAAAGCTTTTTATGGAAACCCTGAATATTTGCACAAGATTAGCCACCCTGGATTGATCAAAAATTGTTTAACCTGGTGTCTTGAGGTCTGTTAGTGGCCTGGCAGGTGCTGATGTTAAACAAGAGTGCAGGGAAGGGATGGTGACTTCCCTTCCCTGCTGTGCACACTCCGAGAGTATCTGAGCTTGGCCGTGCTGCCTCTGTGCCTTTTCAATGCTCCTCATAGAGTCTTCTTCCATTCACTGCTTTGCCTGTGGAAGTGAACTGGGAATAATATATGCTTTGTGTAAGTTCACTGTGCTTCTGCATCTTCCACACTGAGTGCAGCCTGGTTTCCCTCCTCCATCCTAAAAAGGTATAGGACAAGTAAAGAAGTGACAAGAAAGAAAATAAAGATCATAAAAGGTATCAAATAGCTACTGTAGTAGTAGTGACTGAATAGGGAAGGATGCATCTGGCTCTAAAATGCCCTGGACAACTGAGGAAAGATGTGCTAAAAGTCTGGCAAGCAGAGTTCATTTCTCTAAACTTGCATTCTAGTGATTCAATATAAAGCCCTTTGGGTATTTTAAGTAGTAGAAAATCCCATATTCCTCCTCTAGTGACCTTTTCTCTGATGTAAATGCATCCAGTGTGTTCTCTATGTCCTCACTCTTGACCTGTTAATATGTTACATGAAGAAGCTAAACCAGCTCACATAACGGGCTTTATTTACAGTTTTTCTGTGCAAAAAATATCTTTCTGCTTCCATATTACAGTTCAAGTTGCTTCAGTTCTTGGTGCACTGTGCTAATTAGTGCCTAAGTGGTTCTTCATTATAGCAGCTCCCCTTCAAGAACAACAACCTCAGATACTGTGCTTAGGAAGTCCTGAGATGTTCCAGTTGTGCATCCCAGCTGGGCAGTGTATGCATCCAGTGGCACGGGATGGATCACCACCCTTTGTGAACTCAAGGACACAGCTTTTGCATTTTACTGGGTTCACCATAGGACTACCAGATCAAGTTTAAAGATGATTGGGTCTGTGATTTCATGCTGCTTTGCTGTAACAGCCACCCTTGAAACAGGTTCTGTAGTTATCTTAAAAGGAATAATTTCTTGTGAGCATATTTGATTTGGACTCCTTTACTATGAAGCAAAGAAGCCTGAATTTAAGCTCATTTGTGCTGTCGGATGAGGAGGAAATACTGGTAACTGTGCTTGCTTTCTTTTTCACAGTTGCACACAGTTTTTAACATTATTTTCCTGAATCTGATAGATCTTCCTTTCCCTCTTCTTGCCAAAGCCTAGTTTCAAAACTACTGGCCACCTGTAACCACTGAGTCAAATCCCTGTGAACCTGCTTTATATATCTATCCATTTCTCTGCACAGCAAGAAGCATAAGGAAGAAGAGGTAAAACAAGATCAGTCTTAGCAAACCTCCAACGATGAAGGAAGACCTTTAAAAGCATTACTAAAAATAACAGGAAGAAATGCTGAAGGTGTTAGATCTCTAAATGTGAGGTTTCTGTGCACATTGCACAAGTTTCTCTGCCTTGGAGTCATCTTTCCTGTTTAAAGGTAAATTAAAGGTTGGGGTTTAGATAGATGATTTTTTTTTCCTCCTAATGCCCATAGAATTAATTTCAGTACAAATCCATATTATTATACAATGTTGTTCTTTGCTAAGAAATTATTTTTGCATTCAAACTCCAACATGGACAGTATTTCAACAGTTTAAAAATCATGTCAGTATTAGGAAAAAGATTTAATATATTCCTGTTACCTTTCCATGCTACTCCAAAGCTTAGCTGAGTTCAGGAGTGAGCAGTGCAATTAGCATTTGCTATAAGGATGAATCTGGTCTCAGATAGAGTTGCAGAATCTGAAATAATGACGAGTAATATTTTGACTTTGTAACAAAGTAGCTGCGCAGAAGCAGTTCCTTCAGAGCTAGTTTGGGCAAGTGGTGTGTGTGATCATACCCATGTAAGGCAACATTTTATGCTACTGCTAAATGTGCAAAACCTTTCTGCTGCTGAAGCATATAGCAAGTGTTCACTTGTAGTATTTGCTTCAATATATGTACCCCAAAACTTGCTGAAATGGTGGAATACACTCATCCAAAATGATACTGAAGTAAGTGCTGAAGGTTGATGTGTCTGAGTAATAAAATCGTGCTGGTCCAGGTGGTGAAGGTGAGTGATTTTTAGACTTTCACAAGGAAAGAGAGAGGTGCTAATTAGACCAGAATCACCAATTCCATAATGTGCTCATATTATTATCCAAATAAACTCGTTTTAATTACTCTTTAATTGTCTTTCTTAAAACACCAAGAACATGTCCACAGAGCTGAGTATTAGTGTCATGCACAGACATCAGTGCTCTGTGGCCCTTGGACTGCCCTGGCTCCAGCTGAGTGTGCAGCCTTTCCTTCCCTCTGTCAGAACTTCATTTTGATGTGAGGAGCTGCTCAGCCTCTGTGGTGATGCCGCAGAGCTTGGCCTTTGTTGTTGCAATAGAGAAATCCATTACTCAGTAGAGCAGTAAATCATAAAGAGGGGTGTGATACGGGAAAAACACATTGTTTAGGGTGTGTTCAGTAGGTTGGGACCAAGTGCCCGGTCCTCAGCAGAGATGTAATCACACTGCCATCTCTGGAATGTGCGGAGACAAGACGTGACGAGTTAGGGGAGTTGCTTCTGTAGCCTTGCTGCTCTAGATACAGCAGAGAGAAGGTAGTGCAAGTCCAGGAGCTGTTGCCATAATAGGTCATGACACTTCTGATGTTTCAGCCTTTCCTTATCATGGTGGAAAATAATTTGTCTTGTCAACTGTTCTAGTTACAATTTTTTGAGTATTACAGGATAGCCAGAAGCAGCCTTTCTGCCTTTCTTCCCGATCTGATAGTTTTCTGGAAACAAAACCTAAGCTAACAGAGCTCTTCAGATTAAGAAAAGGAACTGTGAAAGATTTTTCAGCAGACCTTCCCTTGTCCTGATGACTGCCAAGAGGTTATGACACTATATAATGGGTAAAGCCAGGTTTGTGAGGCAGGCAGGTTGGTATCTTTCTGATAAATAATTTCACAGTGCTGAAATAAAACTCATCCTGGTGCTGCTGTCTACCCCAGTTATTAAACACCTGGAGCTATAAAAGCATTTGACAGATTCCTTAAAATGAGAAGGCTGTCTATACAAACTCCTTAAGACGGAGCATAAAGTTGTAAATTTGTTGGATAATCACAGGTATGTTATTGGTGTCCAAAATGAACTCTGATTCATACAGTCTTTCATCTAACACTGCATTCTTCACAAAGCAATGGGTTAAACTGCTGAAACCAGGCTGCAATTTAGTCACTGTTTGTTTTGGTAAATTTCTGGGTTGACTTCTTAAATGGCAGCTTTAAGTTCACTGAGTAATTTTACTGATAATACTGTAAATGCTTTATGTGTCTATAAGAAGTTAATAACATTTTTAAGACTTGAAGTTTTGTTTTGTAAAGGGTTATTGGACTGCTCCTCTCTTCGAAGATAAGCAGATAAATGAGTTGCTGTAGCAAACTGCCGAGTTTATGGAGCAGGTTCTGTGTAGGCTGTTTTACCTCAGCTATTTTTCCATCCATAAAGATATGTTTTACCTTTCTTTTATTTTCACATGGGGATAACTATCTCAGTGGGATGAAGTTTCCAATACTATTTGCCTTATGGACTGCTGTTGTTCATGCATGTTTTTCAGTGTTCAGGAGTATAACTGATTTGTTCTGTATAAAAACAGAACAGACATGTGATGTATTAATACAATTTTTTTTCTCCCATTCGTTAGTTACATTGGCACAATTAAAATCCTGTCTGGCCATCCTGTGGTTTGTCAAAATGTCCTCTTTGGGCAGGCAGACAGTGATGGGAATGCAAGGCAGCAGCAATATAGTGATTGATCAGTGTGATAAGTGATGGCTGCACTGTTACTGTCTGTCTAGTCATTGCTGCATATTTGTAGGCACGGCAGGGATGATGACTCTGCTTCCAGGAAGTTATCCCATCCCAGTTCATTTGCTGTCTTGTGTAGCATCATCTTCTGTGAGGGATTTGCAATTCCCAGTCAATAATGCCATAATTACTTGTTTCAGATGACAATTAGAGAGCAAGAGACTGTCATATAATACTGTTGGCTATTTTTTTTAAGATGTAACATTGGCTTCTTCCTCTTTAGTAAACAAATGTCTTTTCTCCTTTCTTTTTAAATTGCTAAGGAAAATCTTGAAAGCATTGAAGATCTTCAAACCATGTCTCCCTAGCTAGAAGTCTGGTCACTTCCTATGCTCCTAACACTGTTCTTCCTTAGTCTGCAAGCTTGGCTCCTGCCTCCTGATACTTCTCCAGAAGCCTTTTCACTTTAAGACTGGGTCATTGTGCTTCTTAACTTTCTTGTTAAGGGTCTTACATTGCTGGATACGCCTTTGGGCACCAGATCAAGTAATGAACCATGAAGGAAGAAAAGTAATAAATGAAACCAAAGCAGATTACCCACAATCTTGCTAATGGGAGTGTTAACTTTAACTGTAAAGACAAATGACACGATATTTGCACAACTTTGGTAGAAGTTATCTACACCTTGACATCAGTTCCTCTATCATTTGGGTTTATGTACGTCCCTTTCCCTTTCTTCCCATTACTACTGGCCAGATAAATCTCATTCTGTTACTTGTTTCATCCCTTTAAAATGTTTTAGGTGAACTGCTTTGGTTTTGGATGCCGTTTGAAAGGCAACCACACTACAGAAAGTGCTTGATACGTCTTCAGATTTTTCATTACAGCAACCTTGGACTGTCTTGGAGAAGTGAAACTGTGTAGAACACTTTTCATTTAATTCCTTTTCTCTTGAGTCCCTTTGTGCAATAAGTGGTGTTTTTATTCTAACTGCAGGTAGGGATTAGAGGCCGAATCATTTCTTACTTTAGAAAGCTGAGTTCTTTCAGAGCAAGTGTGGGGAAATTTTTGCTTTGAACACTTCTAATAGTTCAAAGACTACTGTAACCTAATTTCATTCCAATCATGGAGTTGGGAGCTTGTTTGCTAATTTTGGGAGTGTGGTTGTTTTGGTTTCATTTTTTGGTTTGAATGTCTGTGTTTGGGTTTTGTTTGGATTTTTTTAAAACTTTGCCTCCTGGGAGTATTGCCTATTCATCTGGCTTTAATAGCAGTGGTTTTCAGACTTTGGGAGAAGGAAAAAGCTGTTACAGCCACATAAAAAACAGTTCCACTGGTTCACTGGAGTGTGTGCAGCCACTTACAGGCACGGTCTGGGGAATTCTTACTACAGAGTTATGAAGTAAGCTGTTGCCATCATTTTTTTCTAGGTAAAGACAGACATTTGTTCTTCACATTATTCTATCCTTCTTGTTTGCTTTCAAGAATATTCTTGCTTTAAGGTTTTCTAAATGAGTCCCATCAGTGTCGTCTTTGCACCACCACAGTTGGGTAACTGCTCCGGAGTGCAGCGTTTGCTGCTTGCTTTAGGAATTTCTCAATTATGTGTTTTGATATGCTGCCTAACAGTTACAACAGGAAAGGCCAACTTGGTGGGAAAAGAGGGGAAATTTATTATAGCATTTGAAGTCACATAATGTTTATTTATTATGACTTCTACCAATGGCGTGATTTTTTTAACTTTTGTGCTGTTATCCATGTCAGTCTGTAATTCTGAATTATGCACTGAAGTAAGCTTTTAGAGGTTTATTTGATTTATTTAAAACACTGATGCATTGACAAATATTTATTTTTTAAAAATCTTTTGAAGAGATTATAGTTTGTTCAAAATGGAAGAACTGTTTGGGGTGGGTGCTGAGGAGCTGCCCCAGGGAGGTGTTACAGCTTTGAGTTCTGACACTGAGGTACAAAACTGGTTTTGGACTGTATGTTCAGCATGCAGTGAATATCCTTTGCTGATGTAATTTGACTGCTACAGGATGGACTTTACTTATTTTTCAGCGAGTTTTACATTCTCTGACTTTATTCTTTTCTTCTGCCACCCTGTATTTTTGCTGAGAATGTTCCTTTTCTTAGTGTTTACTGCAGATTCACTCATTCACTGGAATTCACACCCCACCCCCCCCTCTCATATTTATCACCTCTGTACATACTGTTTTATTTTTTTAGAAAGTATTAGAAGGCCCTTTAAAAACTTTCCTGAAGGCTTTGATTCTGGAATGTCCATTTAGTCCAGCAGCAGAGGAGAAAGTTGTGTGTTTTCAGCTTTCCCCCACTGAAGCAGAACCCTGCACATGAAGTTTGGTTCATGATACTCTTCAAGCTGCTGCTGGCAGTGAATGACTGACTGCCCTGGGCGCTGCTGATGCTGCTCTGGGTGCAAATCCCCC